>SNQJ01S0003230.1:214196-276340 GCA_010110895.2 Picea sitchensis
TCAGTGTTAGTACTTTTAATCCTTTTTATCCACAATGTGTATTGTTTACTTTATGAGCAGATTACCAATAAAATTCAATATGAGCAGTATACATAAGTAATGAAAAATGAGCAACCACGCATAAACACAGTACACCAATATTTTACTTGGAAACTCAAGGTGGGAGAAAACCACGAAATGCTTTTCTTATATTGTCAAAAGAAGTACATTTATAGGAAGCACCAACTTCCTTGTTTTCCAGCTACAACTATAAGGAGTCTACAACCCCCTGGTTTCTCAAGCTCCAACCTCAAGGAATCTACAACTCCCTGATTCTCTGGCTCCCAACCAAAAGGAGGCTACAACCCCCTATGTTCTCCGGCTACATCTGGAAGGTGGATACAACCACCTATCCTTGCCTCACCCAACCACCCTGAAATATAAGTGCCAAATAGCGGATACTGCCATTGTCATTCTGTCACTGTCAATATGTCCCTATAAGACCTGTCATAGTAAAACCTTTCACGGTAAAACCTGTCACATAAACCTATACCAACAACCTGTCACAACCTATACACACAACCTGTCACAACCTGTACACACAACTTGTCACAATAGTCTCCTCAACCAATTAGATCTATTATTGTTACTGCCACAACCTGTCATTGTTGGTATACTTCATCAACTCCACTCAAACCCTTATGTCACAAACCCTCATTCCAGGATCCACAAGAATGTCTTCCAAATCAAATACTCATTAACTACTACGACATTTTTGTGCTGGAATTCTACATAATATAGACACTAACATACACAGTAAACCATACCTCTCAACCTATAGCTGACATGATAGATTTGATCTTCAAATATTTGGATTTCTCAATAGATCTGCACCATGTCCTCTATAAACTTGCGGTTGTCCGCGCTTTTTCCCACTTTGTCTTTCGGATGTTCGTGCCCTGATGGCTTTGCAGCCCATAGATTTCTTTATTTTTTAGAGAGTCCATGTTTTCCTTCGCTGAACAATGTGAATGTATGTGCTCTTCCTTCACTCCAACTTGTGGATGTCCATGCTCTACCTTCACTGCAAATCACATATCTCTTTAGGAAAACCCTAGAACAGTAAGCTCAACTTCGTCTCTTCAGCTACTTCAACTTCTCTCTTCATTGAAATTTGCTGACTCGGACTAACTGCTTTGGATTTGTCAATAGTACCTACAATAAAGCTTTCACAAGATAGATATTCAATGTGCTCAATAATTTCTAATGGGAGTCTCTTGCTCTCTTATTTATACTCTCCAAGTGCCTTCCTTTAGGGTTCATCTTCTAATTTTTTTCCCAACTTCCCTCTTTTAGGGTTAACCCACTTTCAACTACTTTGCCCACTTGCAACTACTTTACCCATAATTAGTAAACTCGCCACTTCTTGTTGCAACAAATTTATTTTTAATTATTTTCTTACTACAACAACTTTACCCATGATTAAATCTTAGTTACAACAACTTTAACTACTAAAATTCTTGATGACTTTCTAGGAGTTTCTAGAATAATTGACTTCTCTGTTGACCTTATGGGGGATTCTAGAATATTCATGAGGGTCCTCCAACTTCACAAATCCACATCTCATCAATCGTGAGGAACTATGTGGTGTACCACATATCACCAGAAACAGTACGACATGTATTATCCATATATGATAGTATTACCTACAAAATCATTGAACTTCATGTCTTTATTCCTTATACAAACTCAGGTTCCTTAACCATGCCTCTGGGGCTACTAGAATTTGCTACCGGACTTGCTTCAAGGGTTGACATCAATGAAAACCAACCCAATTTATCAATAATCCCCCCCTTTTGCATTGATGGAAACACTCTGCATTATGATGCAACGTTGATGGCATGGAAACACTTATGCTCATGCTCCCCCTGTGACCATCTCTCCCCCTGGAATCATACCTCTATTCCTTCTCTTCATTTCCATTCATGCCTCTGATTACTCTTTCCCCTTTGACATCAATGGCAAAGGGTATCTTCCCTTTGGGCTTCTCCCCCTATCTAAACTGTCATTTGGGATGCTCCCCCTGTCTGAACTATCATTTCTTTCATCAATGGTGCTTCCTCGTGTAAATATATGACATATATGAAAAGAATTCAAAATTCACTATGGGGCAGAAACTATTCCAATTTTCTACCAAACATACTCAAAGGATTCTTTTGGAAGCGGTTTGGTGAAGATATATGTGATATGTTCTTTTGTCCCAACATACTCAACCCTGATGTTCTTCTTTGCAACCTGTTCTCGTAGAAAGTGAAATTTGATTGGAATGTATTTTATCTTGGAGTGCATCACTGGATTCTTTCAAATATTGATGGCACTGGTGTTATCACAAATTATTAGAATGGGCTCATCATATTCAACCTGTATATATTTCAAGGTTTGTTTCATACAAAGCACTTGGGTACAACGTGTTTTTGTTGCAATATACTTTTCTTTTGTTGTAGATAAAGATATTGAAGACTATTTCTTGCTTAACCAAGATACCAGACACTCACCCAAGTAAGTAGTTTCTCCACTTGTACTTCTTCTATCATCAATGCTACATTCCCCATCTGCATCTATGTAGGAAATAAGAGATAGATCATTCCCTTTTGGATACCATAATCCAAATTCTTTTGTACCTTTTAGATATATGAATATCCTCTTCATTGTCATAACATGTGATTCCTTTTGTGTTGCTTGAAACCTTGCAACATGTCCAATTGCATGCATCACATCAAGCCTAGAATATGTCATATACAGTAAAATGCCAATCATCAATCTACACTGTCTTTGGTTTGCATCCTTTGAATCATCATCCTTACTTAACTTACAATTGGTTTGCATAGGAGTATTGACTAGTTTGAAATATTCTATTCCAAACCTTTTTAGCATTACTTTGATATACTTAGTCTGAGATATGGAGATACATGTGTTGCTCTGACATATCTGTAGTCCCAAAAATAAGGACAACTCTCTAATAAATGACATCTCGAACTCATTTTGCATGTCTTTGGAAAATTTGGGACTCATCTTGTCATCATCACTTCCAAAAATAATAGCATCAACATAAACTTCAATTAACATGATACTATCTTGATTTACCTTTATGTAGATATTGATGTATGCATTTCCTTTCCTGAACCCTTGTTGTTGTAATTATTTGTCTAGTCTTGAATATCATGCTCTGGGGGCTTGTTTGAGACCATATAGGGCCTTCTTCAACCTACAAACAAATCTTCCTTTTCTCACAATTCAAATCCTACAGGCTACTCGATATAGAGTTCTTCCTCAATATCTTTGTTTAGGGATGTTGATTTCACGTCCATCTAATACACTTTAATATTATTAGAACATGCATAATATAGGATTAGTCAGATTGCTTCCATTCTGGAAACTGGGGAAAAGGTCTCTTCAAAGTCTATACCGTCAACTTGAGCATATCCTTTACATACTAGCCTTGCTTTATTCTTGGTAACTCGTCCATCTTCGTTCAATTTGTTTCTGAAGACCCACTTTGTCACAAACCCTTATGTCATGAACGCTCATTCAAAGATCCCCAAGAATGTCTTCCAAATCAAATAATCATTAACTACTAAGACATTTATGTGTTGGACTTCTACAAAGTATAGGCACTAACATACATAGTAAATCATACTTCTCAACATGTAGTTGACCTAATAGATTTGATCTTCAAAGCTTTGGATTTCTCAACATATTTGCACCCTGTCCGTTGTAAACTCGCAGATGTTTGCGCTTTGTCCCGCTGTGGCTTGCAGATGTTCGTGCCCTGATGACTCTGCAAACCACAGATTTCTTTGCTTTTCAGAGAGTCTGTGTTTTCCTTCGTTGAACAATGTGGATGTCCGCACTCTTCCTTTTCTCCAACTCATGGATGTTTGCGATCTTCCTTCACTGCAACTCGTGGATGTCTTCAGGAAAACCCTAGAACAATAAGCTCAACTTCATATCTTCGACTCATGCAACTTCTCTCTTCACTAAACTTCGTTGACTCATACTCATTGCTTCAGATTTGTCAATAGTACCTGCAATAAACCTTTCACAAGGTAGATATTTAATGTGCTCAATAGGTGATAATGGGAGTCTCTTGCTCTCTTATTTATACTCTCCAAGTGCCTTCCTTTAGGGGTCATCTTCTAATTGTTTTACCCAACTTCCCTCTTTTAGGGTTAACCCACTTTCAACTACTTTTCCCACTTGCAACTACTTTACCCATAATTAGAACACTCACCACTTCTTGTTGCAACAAATGTTTTTTAATTATTTTCTTATTGCAACAACTTTATACATGATTAACTCTTAGTTACAACCACTTTGACTAGGAAACTTCTCAATGACTTTATAGGAGCTTCTAGAACTATGTGACGTACCAAATATCACTGAAAACAGTACAACATGTAATATCCATCTATGATAGTCTTACTTGTCAATTCAGTAAACTTCATGTCTTTATTCCTTATACAAACTCGGGTTCCTTAACCACACATATGGGGATACCTAAATTTTCTATCAGACTTGCTTCAAGGTTTGACATCAATGAAAACCAACCCAATCTATCAACAATCTTCCCCTTTGGCATTGATGGAAACACTTTGAATTGTCATGCAACATTGATGGCATGGAAACACTTATGTTCATGCTCCCCCTGTGACAATCGTTCCCCCTGGAATCATGCCTTTGTTCCTTCTCTTCATTTCCATTCTTTCCTATGATCCTTCTTTCTCTTTTAGTTCTTCCTTGAGTGACTTGATTTTCTTTCTTTCAATAATTAGTTCTTCTAGTGCACTGATTAATTTTGCTCTGAGATCAACTTCTCCTTCTTCCTCGGAATCTTATTTTGAATCTGCTATTGCCATGAAGAGTGATCTTTCTGTATCAATTTCATTTTCTTCTTCCTCAATTGATTATGAACTGTCTTCTTTGGTGAAGAGACTTTTCCTTAAAAAAAAAAAATGTTTCTTTTATTCCTTTGATTTTTATTTTTATTTTTATGATCTTCTTCTTCATCACTTTCCTTATTCTTATGAGGACATTTAGAAGAAAAATGACCAACACCACCATAATTAAAACATTTAAATGGAATCATACCTTTATATTTTTTGACTCCTCTTTTCAACTTTCTGATGAAGTTTTCCATTTCTTAATCGTCTTTTGAATCATCGCCACAACTAAAATATGACTTTGGATTTTGCTTACTATTTTTCTTTGTCTTCTTGGATTCTTTGAATGCTACTTCCTTTGTAATTGAGTTCTACTTTTCTATTCTCATTTCATAGGCAGTGAGTATCCCATGTAGCTCAACCATGCTCACGGTTTTTAGATGTGTTATTTCTTCTAAAGCCAAAATCTTTGGATCAAATCTCATAGGTAGAGACCTGAGTACCTTTTGAACAATGATTGGTTCCTTCATTTCTTCTCCCATACCTTTAATAGTATTCACTACTTCATCAACTCTCAAAAAGTAGGCTACAATGTCTTCTTCTTCCTTGATTTTTAGTTGTTCAAACTTATCTCTAAAGGTTTGGAGATTATCTCCCTTGACTTTAGCATCTCCTTCATAAATCTTTTGAAGCTTATCCCAAAGATCTTTTGCATAAATCACAATGAATAACTTTAACAAATATCGAATTAGCAAAATTGTTCAAAATAGTACATTTAGCCTTTGAATTGTTTTCTTCAGGTTTATTTCCATCCTTGTTTGTTGGGGGAGAGGTTGGTGCTTTATATCCGTCTACTATTTCTCACCATACATCAAATCCTTGTGCTTGTAAAAAGGTTTTCATCCTTATACTCCATAATCCATAATTGTCACCATCAAATATTGGTGCTCTGATCTTAGCGTATTCCATGATCTCCTTCTAGTAGTTAAACTGCTTCTTGAAGGACCTGCTTCGATACCAATTGTTGGAATACTGAGAGGGGAGGAGTGAATCAGTATTAACACTTTTAATCCTTCTTAACCACCTTGTGTAGTGTTTACTTTATGAGTAGATTACCAATAACATTCAATATGAGTAGTATACATAAGCAGTGAACAATGAGAAACCACACATAAACAAAGTACACCAATATTTTACATGGAAACCCAATGCAGGAGAAAACCATAGAATTATTTTCTTATATTGTCAAAATAAGTACATTCATAGGAAGCACTGACTTCCTTGTTTTCCAGCTACAAATGGAAGGAGGATACAACCCCCTCGTTTCTCAGGCTCCAACCTAAAGGAAGCTACAACTCTGTGATTATATGGCTCCAACCAAAAGGAGGATACAACCCCCTATGTTCTGGCTACAACGGGAAGGTGGCTACAACCACCTATCCTTTCCCTGTCCAACCACCCTGAAATATAAGTGCCAAAAAACTGATACTGCCACTGTCACTCTATCACTGTTAATATGTCCCTGTAAGACATGTCACTGTAAAACATGTCACATAAACCTACACCAAAAACCTGTCACAATAGTCTACTCAACCAATGTGATATGTCATTATTACTACCACAACCTGTCACTGCTAGTATACTTCATCAACTCCACTCAAACCCTTATGTCACAAACCCTCTTTCCAAGATGCACAATAATGTCTTCCAAATCAAACAATCATTAACTACTAAGACATTTATGTGTTGTACTTGTATAGAATATAGACACTAACATACACAGTAAATCATTCCTCTCAACTCGTAGTTGACCTGATATATTTGATCTTCAAAGATTTGGATTTCTCAACAGATTTGCACCCTGTCCTCTGTAAACTCGCAAATGTCCACGCTTTGTACCATTATGGCTTGCATATTTCAGCACCCTGATGGCTCTGCAGCCCATGAATTTTTTTTTTTCAAAGAGTCGGTGTTTTCCTTCACTGAACAATGCGGATGTCCGTGCTCTTCCTTCACTCCAACTCGCATATGTATTCAAGAAAACCCTAGAACAATATGTTCAATTTCGTCTCTTCGGCTCATGCAACTTCTCTCTTCACTAAACTTCTTTGACTCAGATTCACTTCTTCAAATTTTTCAATAGTACCTGCAATAAACCTTTCACAAGATAGATATTCAATGTGCTCAATAGGTGCTAATGGGAGTCTCTTTCTCTCTTATTTATACTCTCCAAGTGCCTTCATTTAGGAGTCATCTTCTAACTATTTTACCCAACTTCCCTCTTTTAGAGTTAACCGACTTTCAACTACTTTTCCCACTTGCAACTACTTTACCCATAATTAGAAAACTCACCACTTCTTGTTGCGAAAAAATTATTTTTAATTATTTTCTTATTGCAACAAATTTACCCATGATTAACTCCTAGTTACAACCAGTTTGACTAGTAAACTTCTTGATGACTTTCTAGGAGATTCTAGAATAATTGACTTCTTTATTGACCTTCTTGGGGCTTCTAGAATATTCATGAGGGTCCTCCAACTTCACAAAGCCATATCTCCTCAACCGTGAGGAGCTATGTGACGTACCACATGTCATCGAAAATAGTGCGGCATGTACTATCCAGCTATGAAATTCTTACCTACAAATTCAATAAACTTCATGTCTTTATTCCTTATACAAACTCAGGTTCCTTAACCACACCTCTGGGGCTACCGAAATTTTCTACCGGACTTGCTTCAAGGTTTGACATCAATGACAACCAACCCAATCTATCAAAAATATCTCCCTTTGGCATTGGTTGCAACACTCTGAATTCTGATGCAACATTGATGGCATGGAAGCACTTATTCTCATGATCCCCCTGTGACCATCGCTCCCCTTGGAATCATGCATATGTTCTTTCTCTTCATTTCCATTCATGCCTATGATCCTTATTTATCTTTTAGTTCTGCATTGAGTAACTTGATTTTCTTTCTTTCAATAATTAGTTCTTCTAGTTCACTGATTAATTCTGCTCTGAGATCATCTTCTCCTTCTTCCTCAGAATCTTCTTTAGAATCTTCTACTGCCGTGAAGAGTGCTCTTTATGTATCAATCTCATTGTCTTCTTCCTCATCTGATGATGAACTATCTTCCTTGGTGCAAAGACTTTTCTTGAAAAAAATTATTTTTGTTTCTTTTATTCTTTTGATTTTGATTTTGATTTTTATGATCTTCTTCTTCATCACTTTCCTTATTCTTATGAGGAAATTTAGAAGAAAAATGACCAACACCACCAAAATTAAAACATTTCAATGGAAGCATACCTTTATATTTATCGGTTCCTCTTTTCAACTTTCTGACAAAGTTTTCCATTTCTTCATCGTCTTCTGAATCATCACTGCAACTACAATTTGAATTTGGCTTTTGCGTGTTCTTTTTCTTTGTCTTCTTGGATGATTTGAATGTTAATTCCTTTGTAACTAAGTTCTAATGTTATGTTCTCATTTCATAGGCAGTGATTATCCCATGTGTCTTATCCATGCTTAAGGTGTTTATATTTGTTCTTTCTTCTAAAGCTGAAATCTTTGGATCAAATCTCACAGGTAGAGACCTAAGTACCTTTTGCACAATGATTGGTTCCTTCATTTCTTCTCATAGACCTTTAATAGTATTCACTACTTCACCAACTCTCAGAAATTAAGCTGCAATGTCTTCGTCTTCCTTCATTTTCAGTTGTTCAAACTTAGCTCTAAAGGTTTGGAGTTTAGCTCCCTTGACTTTAGCATCTCCTTCATAAATCTTTTGAAGCTTATCCCAAAGATCTTTTGCAGAATCACAATGCATAACTTTAACAAATATTGAATTAGCAAGACTGTTCAAAATAGTACCTTTAGCCTTTGAATTGTTTTCTTCTAGTTGTTTTCCATCCTTATCTGTTGGGAGAGTGGTTGGTGCTTTGTATCTGTCTACTACTACTCGCCATACATCAAATTCATGTGCCTGTAAAAAGGTTTTCATCCTTATACTCCAAAATCCATAATTGTGACCATCAAATATTGGTGCTCCGATCTTAGCGCATTCCATGATCTCCTTCCAGTGGTTAAAATGCTTCTTGAAGGACCTGCTCTGATAACAATTGTTGGAATACTGAGAGGGGGGGGTGAATCAATATTAGTACGTTTAATCATTTTTAACCATAATTTGTATGTTTTAATTTATTTGAAGATTACCAATAACATTTAATATGAGCAGTATACATAAGCAGTGAACAATGAGAAACCACACATAAACACAGTACACCAGTATTTTACGTGCAAACCAAGTGTAGGAGAAAACCACGGAATTATTTTCTTATATTGTCAAAAGAATTACATTCATAGGAAGCACCAACTTCCTTGTTTTATGGCTACAAATGGAAGGAGGCTACAACCCCCTCATTTCTCAAGCTACAACCTGAAGGAAGCTACAACTCCCTAATTCTTTATATCCAACCAAAAGGAGGCTACAACCCCCTATGTTCTTTGGCTACAACCACATATCCTTTCCCCGTCCAACCAACTTGAAATATAAGTGCCAAAACACTAATACCGCCACTGTCACTCTGTCACTGTCAACATGTCTCTGTAAGACTTGTCACTATAAAACATGTCACATAAACATGTACCAACAACCTATCACAATAGTCTCCTAAACCAATCAGATATTTCATTGTTACTGCCACAACCTATCATTGTTGGTATACCTCATCAACTCCACTCAAACCCTTATGTCACAAACCCTCATTCTAAGATCCACAAGAATGTCTTCCAAATCAAATAATCATTAACTACTAAGACATTTATGTGATGGACTTCTACATAATATAGACGCTGACATACACAGTAAATCATACCTCTCAACCTATAGTTGACCTGATAGATTTGATCTTCAAAGCTTTGGATTTCTCAACAGATATGCACTATGCCCTTTGTAAAATCGTGGATGTCGGCACTTTGTACCATTGTGTCATGCAGATGTCTGCTCCTTGATGGCTCTGCAGCTTGTAGATTTCTTTGCTTTTCATAGAGTCTATGTTTTCCTTTGCTGAACAATGTGAATGTTCATGCTCTTCGTTCAATCCAACTCATGGATTATGTGCTCTTCTTTCACTACAACTCATGGATGTCTTCAGGAAAACCCTAGAACAGTAAGCTCAACTTCATCTCTTCGGCTCATGCAACTTTTCTCTTCACTGAACTTCTCCGACTCAGAATCACTGCTTCAAATTTGTCAATAGTACCTGCAATAAACCTTTCACAAGTTATATATTTAATGTGATCAATAGGTGCTATTGGGAGTCGCTTGCTCTCTCATTTATACTCTCCAAGTGTCTTCCTTTAGGGGTCATCTTCTAACTATTTTACCCAACTTCCATCTTTTAGGGTTAACCCACTTTCAACTACTTTTCCCACTTGCAACTACTTTACTCATAATTAGTAAACTCACCACTTCTTGTTGCAACAAATTTATTTTTAATTATTTTCTAATTGCAACAACTTTACCCATGATTAACTCCTAGTTACAACCACTTTGCCTAGTAAACTTATTGATGAGTTTCTTGGAGCTTCTAGAATAATTGACTTCTTTGTTGACCTTCTGGGGGCTTCTAGAATATTCATGAGGGTCCTCCAACTTCACAAATCCATATCTCCTCAATCGTGAGGAACTATGTGACGTACCACATATCATCGGAAACAGTACGACATGTATTATCCATCTCTGATAGTCTTACCTACAAATTCAGTAAAGTTCATGTCTTTATTCCTTATACAAACTCGATTTCCTTAACCAAACCTATGGGGCTACCAAAATTTTCTACCAGACTTGCTTCAAGGGTTGACATCAATGACAACCAACCCAATCTATCAACAAAAGGTTAGTTCAAGCATGCAAGTTCACCTAGGGAAAGATTACATTGTTGGATGTGGGGAACATATTTTTCTTCTTGAGTATTTAGTGGCAATCCTTCAAGAGTTGGGTATATGTACACTTAATTGGATTAACTATGACAGGACCACGTCTATTTGGCATCAGGGCTAGATTTTAGAAGAGGCCTTAAGACTGAAAATAATTGGCACGAGGATTTTTCTTTGTTCACGTCAAAGCTAAGGATGGTTCATATCCACTTCATGGACATAGACGGTGAGTTGGTTTGGAATTTAAAAAATTCAAGGGCTCAATATTCGACAAAATATGGCTACTAGGCCATGATCTCCAAGGGGGAAATTAGCTCCGTGTGGTGGTTCAAAAATCTCCGATAGATTAAGGTGTCACCAAAGGGTATTAATTTATTTTGGCTTGTCCTAAAGGAGAAGGTGTTCACTTGGGATAGATTGCATAGAAGAGGAAAGCAAGGGCCAAGGCTATGCTACCTTTGCAAACATTTGATTGAATCAAATCTTCATCTTTTCCTGGAATGTTTGTTTACACAACAATTCTGGAAAGAGGTTGAAGGCCAGTTGGGGCTCCCACATTTGTAGGATAAAATTTCACTAATATATAGCTTTCATGAGTTTTTTATTGATCTTTCGCTAAATGAATTCAGGATTCTCCCCATATTGGCAGCATGGGGGGATTGGTTCGCTCAGAAAGCTTGTATTTTGGAAGACAAGGTGTATCCCTCTCTCAAGTTATCTCACTAGGCCCTTGCTATGCTACCCCTATAAAAGGCCACCGCAACTTAGATGGCTCCTATGGAGGTTGGAATTGTTTCCATTAACAAAAGTTTGGCATGGGTATTTTTTTATGGAACATGTCAAGGCCTGGACAGAGATGTTGTCTTGGGTTTCTTATTGCATTATCCAGATACTCATTTCATTTCTAGAAATGTCAATCTGGGTTCTAGTACCAACAATAAAGGATAATGTGTCCTTTGTTCACTCTTCTTAAATGTCCTGGTGAGAGGAATGTGATAGATCTCCATGTTTTTGGCGATTCTGAACTGGCTATAGATTGGATGAACGAATATTTACATCTTTTTAAATAAATCTTCATCAAATTGGGCTGCGTTTAAAAACTATTTCAGCCTCTTTTAGCGTGATCACCTATACATGTATTTTTAAAGAATTAAATAACATTGTTGATTCCCTCTCTAAAGATGCTTTGCATTTGCATGTAAATCATATGGCTATGGAGGAACTCTTGGATGGAGAACTCATCTCCAAAAGGGAGGATGTTTTTTTATCATATGTAATCAGTCTGTTTTTCCATATATATACATACATACATGTCTCTCTCTCTCTCTCTCTCTCTCTCTCTCTCTATATATATATATATATAGAGAGAGAGAGAGAGAGAGAGAGAGAGAGAGAGAGAGATACACACACACACACACATCTCTCTCTCTATATATGTGTGTGTGTGTGTGTGTGTGTGTATTAACACTCAGAAATTTCTTTGGGTTGTATCAAAGAAACCCCGAGGCAACTTTTTCAACCAACTTTAGATTGTATTCTAACCTATACAACCAGAGAGGGCTCTCTCAGATGTCTAATGACTGGTAATAACTCAAAGGATTCATCAATAAGCACACATAGTTCAGATTCTGACATAAGATAGGTTTGTTTTTGTTTTAAAGAGATGGTAGGACAAGAAAGAGATAAAGTACCATTGGGAAATGGAGTCGAATTCTGAAATACTATGAAGATTAACACAAGTATGTATTTTCGAGGGAACAGAGGCAAAATAAGCACATTTTTTCAGCAATAAACAATATTCAGATGATGGCAAGACAAAAATAAGAAAAGCCCATTACGAACGAGAGAATCTAATAAGGATGAATTATCAATTGTAACTTTAGAAGAAATAACATGAAGGATGACTACAATGACTTTTGGACTTGCAATCATTAAAACATGACACCTTCATTAACTATATGAAGGGAGCATCTATCAAGGATGAATTCCGATCATTTTCTCTTAGCTATGATTAGAAGAAAAAATAGAAGTGAAATGAATGTGAACTGGGGAAAAACACACTGAAAGGGGACACCTTGATGAATCTCTACTATAAAAAAACACTCTCTGCTTGTATTAATATTCATGAGAAATTACAGAGTTTTCCAGCTACAAAGGACGGCCTCTCTCCCGCCATTCCAACTCCCCCTTCATATTTTTACATACCAATATATAGGAAGCTTACACTAGCTCCAGAATTTGAGCCTTCTAGCTGCTTTCTAAAAATAGTAACTGTTACAAAAGGTAATGACTCATGCAAACATCTCTCTAATTTCTGGGATATGGTTACAAAACAATGACAAATGTACAACTACTCCCTGAAGCCTTGGGATTTCTCTTCTCACTCTGCCACCTTTGTGTAGCAAGCTGGAGCTATTGTTGCTCAAGAGCTACCTACAATGTTTGCGTAGCAACTTTGTGTAGCGCACTTCATCTTTGAACTATCGATTTTTTGCTTTGATATCTACACTTGAATGTTGAATTTGTGCCTTGATCATTTTACCAACCAAATCTAGATCTTGTTACAAATATTTGTCGAATATTTGAAGATAAAATAAATCCTCCTTGAGTTTATTATGACCCATTTGATTTATCTTTGCCCCTTGTTTCATAGTTTTTTAGAATTGGAGTCAAATCCCTTTAATGTTGCCCTCAAAATTGGATCAAAACCTTCACTCTGCCATCTGTCTCTAATTGCCTCATCTTCTGTCTTAGATTCAGGAATACTCTGCCATATAAGATTACATGATGTCAATTCTTTGACTGTCAAATTATTATGCACGTGTTCCATTGCTTTGATCTTTAAGAAGGATCCTCCATGCATGTGCAAGTTCCCCCACTATGATCGACTGTCAGAATAGATACATGATGCTTGACAATTTGATGCTCCAGCTGTCTTTGTATTTAGCCCTCAGAAATTGGCATGAAACTATATGCCAGATTCCAAATCAATACAGAAGGATATTTGATAGTATCCTGCAGATATATTTGCAAGAAACATTAATATGATAAAATTGTGCTTTCAAAGATCAACCAAATCCAAAGCCTTCACTAGCTTCATAAATTGTCAACAAAAATCACCCCTGAATTTCTTCTTTCATTCATCTTGACCTTCTATTAATGTTGTGTGATCGTCAACTAACTGTTGTGGGTGCATAATCCTTTTGCCTTTGGCTATATACCTGATAAAGAGATTTTTGAACAGAAAACCATTTTGCCTTTCTAGTTCTGGCAGAGCATATGTTATACTCTTTGTTAGATTTGTTGGAATTCATCTGGGTGTTATGTGTTTGATGACCTTCTCTCCATACACAAATTTCCCACCGCTGCTTTGGCGCATGTAATCGTATGAAAACCATCGATATTTGGCATTCTCAATTATTTCCTTGATTTGGCATCATTCAGTGCTTGAACAACTAGATGATTAGTTTTTTGGCGGTCATGTTGATTAGAATCGAATGATGATTCCTCTACAGTATTGAAAATAGCAACAACTCCATCTTTCCATTCGAGCTTGCAATCCAGATGGTGAAATCTCCTTTATATCGAGTGTTATATTTGCTTTTTATTTTGTAATTTCAATAGCTCTGGAAAAAACCCTCCAATTGTATCCACTAAACCAAGACTAGTTGCATCATTGTTTGTCCACGCCCTACCTTGAGAGACAGCCTCCATAGCGATGCTCTTCTACACTAGAACTACAAAAGTTTTGAGAAGTTGCCTTTAGATTCAACTCCTCGGATGGTTTAACGATGTTCGCAAGGTTAGCTATCTGTGCATGAAAATGATCAAAGCCAATGTGTCAAACTGTAACCCTTTCTCCCCTGCGCATTTAGAAGTTTGTACTTGGGAAACAATTTGGCAGTTTCGGGAGGGAGAACCATATGCTTGAAATGACCTCCAAATGGCAGTGAAAAAGCCTTTGAATATAAAATTCAATGATCATAAACGCTCGGCATACTTGAATGACATGTTATGTTTTCTTTTATCTTACTTTCATAGTAAGAATTATCCCACATTGGCAGTGTAAACATGAAATATGGTGTTTATATATGGCACATGTTTCATATCATATTAATGTGTTGAGCATTGTGGCACCCCCTTGTGGGCTCCTCCTCCATGTGACTTTGCACTTGTGCGATATGCTTTGCTTTGATGATGTATTGTGTGGCAGGTGCTTTGCTTGGCTAGATAGCTATGGACATGGACCTCCAAATATTGATTAAAAACAACAAGATTTTTATATCTTTCTTTGCCACCTCCCAAGAAAACAACATTTTAATAATTAACCTTCTTACTTCTTACCCTGAGAGCACAATGACCAAATCTTAGCCAACTTGCAAACATTTTTATATCTTTCTTTGCCACCTCCCAAGAAAACAAGATTTAAATAATTAACCTTCTTACTTCTTACCCTCAGAGCACAATGACCAAATCTTAGCCAACTTGCAAACAGTTTTTTACTTCTTACCCTCAGAGCACAATGACCAAATCTTAGCCAACTTGCAAACAGTTTTGACAAAAATGACATGTGCTAACAGTATGTATACACACACATGTATGTGTATGTGTGTGTGTGTGCTTCTTACTTCTTACCCTCAGATGTAACAGTACACACACATATACATGTGTACACATACATATATATACATACACTTTCTTTGCCACCTCCCAAGAAAACAAGATTTTTTTATATCTTTCTTTGCCACCTCCCAAGAAAACAACATTTTAATAATTAACCTTCTTACTTCTTACCCTCAGAGCACAATGACCAAATCTTAGCCAACTTGCAAACAGTTTTGACAAAAATGACGTATGCTAACGGTGTCATACACGTAGCATGTGTAATGTGTGTGTGTGCTTCTTACTTCTTACCCTCAGAGCACAATGACCAAATCTTAGCCAACTTCCATGATTTTGACAAAATGACATGCTAGCAGTATGTATACACATGTATGTGTGTGCACCATATACGTGTGTACACATACACACATATATATACATACCCTTTCTTTGCCACCCCTCCCAAGAAAACAAGATTTATATACATGTGTACACATACACACATATATATACATACGCTTTCTTTGCCACCTCCCAAGAAAACAAGATTTAAATAATTAAAGTGCGATATGCTTTGCTTTGATGATGTATTGTGTGGCAGGTGCTTTGCTTGGCTAGATAGCTATGGACATGGACCTCCAAATATTGATTAAAAACAACAA
Source organism: Picea sitchensis (assembly GCA_010110895.2). NCBI lineage: Eukaryota > Viridiplantae > Streptophyta > Pinopsida > Pinales > Pinaceae > Picea > Picea sitchensis. The sequence continues at coordinate 230,316 of SNQJ01S0003230.1, forward strand.
GATTTTTATATCTTTCTTTGCCACCTCCCAAGAAAACAAGATTTAAATAATTAACCTTCTTACTTCTTACCCTCAGAGCACAATGATCAAATCTTAGCCAACTTGCAAACATTTTTATATCTTTCTTGCCACTCCAAGAAACAGGATTTAAATAATTAACCCATATACACACACAATAGCAACCAATGACATGTAGTAGTATTAAATGCTTCTTACTTCTTACCCTCAGAGCACAATGACCAAATCTTAGCCAACTTGCAAACAGTTTTGACAAAATGACATGTGCTAGCGGTATGTACACATGTATGTGTGTGTACACACATATACGTGTACACATACACACACCATGCTCTATACATACACTTTCTTTGCCACCTCCCAAGAAAACAAGATTTATATACATGTGTGCACATACACACATATATATACATACACTTTCTTTGCCACCTCCCAAGAAAACAAGATTTAAATAATTAAAGTGCGATATGCTTTGCTTTGATGATGTATTGTGTGGCAGGTGCTTTGCTTGGCTAGATAGCTATGGACATGGACCTCCAAATATTGATTAAAAACAACAAGATTTTTATATTTTTCTTTGCCACTTCATCATCATTTCATTTTCCCAGGAAAACAAGATTTAAATAATTAACCTTCTTACTTCTTACCCTCAGAGCACAATGACCAAATCTTAGCCAACTTGCAAACAGTTTTTTACTTCTTACCCTCAGAGCACAATGATCAAATCTTAGCCAACTTGCAAACAGTTTTTTACTTCTTACCCTCAGAGCACAATGATCAAATCTTAGCCAACTTTTTAAGCGAGTTTGACAAAAATGACGTATTAGCTAGCGATATGTATACACACACATGTATGTGTGTATGTGTGTGTGTGTGTGCTTCTTCTTACCCTCAGAACCCACTGATGACCAAAATCTTAGCCAACTTGCAAGCGGTTTGACAAAATGACGTATGTGCTAACAGTATGTATACACACATGTATGTGTGTGTACACACATATACATGTGTACATACACATATATATACATACACTTTCTTTGCCACCTCCCAAGAAAACAAGATTTATATACATGTGTACATACACACATATATATACATCACTTTCTTTTATACCTCCCAAGAAAACAATTTAAATAGTTAACCTTCTTACTTCACCCACCCTCAGAGCACAATGGCCAAATCTTAGCCAACTTGCAAACAGTTTTGACAAAAATGACATGTGCTAGCGATGTGTATACACACACATGTATGTGGCAGCTTGTTGTGTGTGTGTGTATGTATGCACACACACACATACACATCCCATCTGTGTCTGCTCTTGTCAACACATCTTCAATCACTTGTTAAAGACCAACTAGATGGTCGTGTCTAATGAAATAAGGTGGTGTGGAATCTTGTTCTGGGAGTAACAAAAATGCTGCTATGTGTGTGTGTCTTCCACATCTTGTTTTCTTTAATGTGTGTCACTCTGTGATATTATCTTCTACCACCACACACACACATACACATACATGTGTGTGTATACATCTTGTTAGCACACATGTCATTTTTTTTTTGTCAAGCTGTTCTAATTAACTTTAAAATTTAGTCGTGTGCCTGAGGGATTAGTGTTAAATCTTGTTTTCTTGGAGTCTGTCTTCTGCTGTATGTGTGTGTGTGTGCACATGTATGGAATCTTGTTTCTTGGGGAGGTGTGAAAGTGTATGTGTATATATATGTGTGTATGTGTACATGTATATGTGTGTGTACACACATACGTATGTGTGTGTATACATACTGTTAGCACATGTCATTTTTGTCAAAACTGTTTGCAAGTTGGCTAAGATTTGGTCATTATTATACTGAGAGTAAGAATGAAGCACACACACACACACACATACACATACATGTGTGTGTATACATCTTGTTAGCACATGTCATTTTGTCAAAGCCCCATTTTGCAAGGTTAATTTTAAGATTTGGTCATTGCTCTGAGGGTAAGAGAAGTAGAAGGTTAATTATTTAAATTTGTTTTGTGGGAGATTGGCAAAGAGGTGTATGTATATATATGTGTGTATGTGTGCACATGTATATAAAATCTTGTTTTCTTGGGGAGTGTAGAAGTGTATGTATATATGTGTGTGTGTGTACACATGTATATGTGTGTGTGCACACACATGTGTGTATACATCACATTGCTTTATCATTTTTGTCAAAATTGTTTGCAAGTTGGCTAAGATTTGATCATTGTGCTCTGAGGGTAAGAAGTAAGAAGGTTAATTATTTAAATCTTGTTTTCTTGGGAGGTGGCAAAGAAAGATCATTTTTGTCAAAACTGTTTGCAAGTTGGCTAAGATTTGATCATTGTGCTCTGAGGGTAAGAAGTAAAAAACTGTTTGCAAGTTGGCTAAGATTTGATCATTGTGCTCTGAGGGTAAGAAGTAAAAAACTGTTTGCAAGTTGGCTAAGATTTGGTCATTGTGCTCCGAGGGTAAGAAGAGGTTAATTGTTGGCCCCAAATCTTGTTTCTTGGGAAATTGGCATAAGACAATTAATATGTATATATGTGTGTATGTGTACACATGTATATAAATCTTGTTTTCTTGGGAGGTGGCAAAGAAAGTGTATGTATATATATGTGTGTATGTGTACACATGTATGTGTACACACACATACGTAATGTATACATCTTGTGCTTTATGTCATTTTTGTCAAAATTGTTTGCAAGTTGGCTAAGATTTGGTCATTGTGCTCTGAGGGTAAGAAGTAAGAAGGTTAATTATTTAAATCTTGTTTTCTTGGGAGGATCTTGTAAAGATCATTTCTGTCAAAACTTTTTGCAAGTTGGCTAAGATTTGGTCATTGTACACACACACACACATACACACATACACACATGTGTGTGTATACATCTTATTAGCATGTCATTTTTGTCAAAGCTGTTTATAAGAGTTGGCTAAGATTTGGTCATTGTGCTCTGAGGGTAAGAAGTAAGAAGGTTAATTATTTAAATCTTGTTTTCTTGGGAGGTGGCAAAGAAAGTGTATGTATATATATGTGTATGTGTTTTTTTTTTTTTTTTTTTTTTTTTTTTTTTTTTTTGTGTGTGTATGTATATATATGTGTATGTGTACACATGTATATGTGTGTACACACACATACATGTGTGTATACATACTGTTAGCACATGAAACACACACACACACACATACACACACATATAATATGTACATGTATGTGTGTATGTATATATGTGTGTGTGTGTGTGTGTCTTTTTACACACACACACACATATACATGCACATATACATGTTACATATATATGTGTGTGTATGTGTGTGTGTGTGTACACACACACACACATGCCTCCCCACTTGTGTGTGTGTATACATATTGTTAGCACATGTCATTTTTGTCAAAACTGTTTGCAAGTTGGCTAAGATTTGGTCATTGTGCTCTGAGGGTAAGAAGTAAGAAGGTTAATTATTTAAATCTTGTTTTCTTGGGAGGTGGCAAAGAAAGTGTATGTATATATATGTGTGTATGTGTACACATGTATATAAATCTTGTTTTCTTGGGAGGTGGCAAAGAAAGTGTATGTATATATATATGTGTATGTGTACACATGTATATGTGTGTGTGTGTGGGGGGGGGGGGGGTCTTTAATAGAAAATCTTTAATAGGATTTATAATATAAATCCTCCATTTATGCCCCCTCCCTCCTGGGGGAGGGCAATGGAGGATTTATAATATAAATCCTCCATTTATGCCCCCTCCCTCTATGGGGGGGCATAAATGGAGGATTTATAATATAAATCCTCCATTTATGCCCCCCCCCTCCAGGGGAGGAGGGAGGAGAACATAAATAAGGATTCCTAATCCTCCATTTGCCCCTCTCTATGGGGGAGGGAGGGCATAAAATGGAGGATTTATGTGGAGAAGATTATATTATAAAATCCTCCATTTATCCCCCCTCCCTCCCTCTATAGAGGAGGAGAGAAGCGAGAAGGTATAAATGGAGGATTTATAATATAAATCCTCCGACTATCTCACACACATATACATGTGTGTACACATACACACATATATATGCCCTGTACACTTTCTTTGCCACCTCCAAAGGAAAGCAAGATTTATATACATGTGTACACATACACACATATATATACATGCACTTTCTTTTGCCACCTCCCAAAGGAAAACAGATTTAAATAGATTAGCTTCTTCTTACTTCTTACCCTCGAGGCACAATGAAGCCAAAATCTTAGCTAGCTTGCAAAGGCAGTTTTTGACAAAAGAAATGGCTTGTGTGCTAGGTATGTATACACACACACATGTGTGTGTGTGTATGTGTATGTGTGTAATATGTGTGTGTGTGTACACACACACACACATACACACATATAATGTCTTACATGTATATGTGTGTGTATATATGTGTGTGTGTGTGTGTGTATTATTAGCAGCACACACACACACATCTCTATACACATATACATGTTGCACTCTTACCCTCGGAGCACAATGACCAAATCTTAGCCAACTTGCAAACAGTTTTGACAAAAATGACATGTGCTAACAGTATGTATACACACATGTATGTGTATGTGTATGTGTATGTATGTGTGTGTGTACACACACACACATCACACACACATATAATATGTACATGTATATGTGTATGTATATATGTGTGTGTGTGTGTGTGTGTGTGTCTTGGCATGCACACACACCTATCTCTATACACATGCTCTGTCTTATCAATAATAATATGTATATATAATGTGTGTGTGTATACATATTATGTGTGTGTGTGTGTGTACACACACACACATCCTATACACATACACATACATGTGTGTGTGTACATCTTGTGCTTTTTATGTCCTTTCTGTCAAAACTTTTTGCAAGTTGGCTAAGATTTGGTCATTGTGCTCTGAGGGTAAGAAGTAAGAAGGTTAATTATTTAAATCTTGTTTTCTTGGGAGGTGGCAAAGAAAGTGTATGTATATATATATGTGTGTGTGTGTGCTACATATTATGTGTGTGTGTGTGTGTGTGTACACACACACTTTATCCTACATACACATACATGTGTGTGTATACATACTGTTAGCACATGTCATTTTTGTCAAAATTGTTTGCAAGTTGGCTAAGATTTGGTCATTGTATATGCTTTCTGGGGTAAGAAATGGAAGATTATTATTTAAAATCTTGTTTCTTGGGAGGTGGCAAAGAAGATATAAAATCTTGTTGTTTTAATCAACAGTTTTTTTATATCTTTCTTTACTCTCAAAAAGCTAAGACTAATAATTTCTCTTACTGCTAAACATGTTCAAATCTTAACACAAATTTTATTCATGTTTGTCATATAACGATGCTCACACACACTGCACATCTTCTGTGTGTGTGTGTAATATTATGTGTATGTGTGTGTGTGTACACACCACACATGTGTAATACACATACATGTCTCTTTCACATACACTTTCTTCTGCAGATTCAAATAATTCTTTCTCTTACTCTTACCCTCAGGAGCTGTGTGGAATCTTAATAATTAACCTTCTTACTTCTTACCCTCAGAGCACAATGACCAAATCTTAGCCAACTTGCAAACAGTTTTGACAAAAATGACATGTGCTAACAGTATGTATACACACACATGTATGTGTATGTGTATGTGTATGTGTATGTGTATGTGTGTGTGTGTACACACACACACACATACACACACATATAATATGTATACACATACACACATATATATACATACACACATGTACATGTATATGTGTATGTATATATGTGTGTGTGTGTGTGTGTGTGTGCGCACACACACACACACACATAGAGAGAGATAGATATGTGTGTGTATGTATGTGCACACACACACACACACACATATATATATATACACACACGAACATATATGTTAGTATGTGTGTGTACACACACACACACATATATATGTATGTGTGTGTGTATGTATGTATACACACACACACATATATCTCAATTCCCACAAGTGACATTGATCCAGGATATTTTCATCGAATTGACTTATAAAAAATTGCATTAAATGAGTATAAATTAAAGTACACCATTAAAGAAGGAAAAGCTCAATAATGAAGAGACATAAGCATCAAATATGAACACAAAACTTGATAAATGAGTTCGTCCCTAGTGGACTATGTCTCTAGGTCATGCTCTCAAATGGGTAGGTCTTCTTATTAACTCAACAAAAGAATTTGGAAAAATACATAAGTATACTTCATTATGGAATCAAGTTGCAGAAGCTTTGCTCATATCATAAAACAGACAGCATCATTGAATTCGTGGCATCAAATTACCCAAAAATGATCGTCTCCACGCCTCAATCTGACTTTGGCACTCCCAAGCCCAAGAGAAACTTTGTCTTGGTTTTTGTGCCCTACAACCTGCAATTAATTCCAAAAATTGTCTTGTAAAATGTGCCCAGTCGTACCATCACACGCCTCCTTCCTGCACTGGGCGGATTTTCAATTTTTAAATAATATTTCGGGCATTGTAAACAACAGAGGTCATTTGGCCTAATGGTTGGTGGAGCATTTGTTAAGTCGTAAATAAAGGGGGAAGTCTTGGGGTCGAGCCCGCGGGCCTCCCCTTTTGGGTATTGGTTATAAATTATATGAAAATATATATTTGATGGTTCCACCAACTTGGAGTTAGTTTGGATAGAACCGTTGGGCCACCAGATCTGGTGGGGTTCCGCTAGATTTGGCAGACCCGCTATTTTTTATTTTTTTTAGAATTTCATTCCCGGGCCCTCATTGGGCATTTTCCCACTACCGTGTGGCAGCCCATGACTGGGCCACGACAGCCAACCATTCGTCCACGTCAACCAACTGTAAAATCACCTACCACGTCATCGTACGATCTTCCATCTCAACTGCCACATCATCGTACAGACTGCCACGAGGTACATTTTTACTGGTCCATGAAATGACCAAAAATGCCAAAAATGAGTGACATGTGGCAGCCTTTGGTGCTGCCATGTCACCATGTTGATGTCAACATGAAACATGTCACCTCTTGTGGGTTCCACATACATTGTACATATTTTGACATCATCTGTATTGATGTTGATGTTAGCAGTAGGGATGATGACTCATCCCCTTCATCCCCTACTGACTAGGCTAGGTTGACCAAACTTTGACCGTGAATATCTTTTGATTTGTAACTCCGTTTGACGATCTATTTACGCCATTGAAAATCTTGCGACGCACTCTTCGCAATGTTGCCACTTTCACTAAGTTTTGAGGACTTTGAATTTTTTCCCTTTCTCTGTCTGTCGAGGCCATTCTGAGCTTCCTGAGTTGCTTCTGCGAGTTCTGAGTTGTCCTTAGTCTTCTCTGGATCCTTTTTGGATCACGCCTTCCCACAGAGAGATTTTTGGACCACCAAAATATTTCATCAATCAACAAATAAGTGAGAGAAGATTTCCCTCACCTTGTCCTTCTCAATTCACTTTGCCTTGCTTGGATGTGTGCCCTTTAAACCTACTTGAAGATAATCAACATGAACCCTGTGTGAAGTCCTCGTCCTTATGTCTAGGATGATATATTCCTTTAAATCATCCAATTACTCAAGAGAAAACTCATCAACCGAAGGTATTGAAACTTCCTCATCCTGATCCATGATCATGGGAGGCTCAAAAAGTTTCAAGTTCTCTACATTTACAACTGAGTAAATCTACATATAAGGTGGAATATCTAGATGAAAGAGCATTGGTACCACTTTTCTCCAAAATAGTGAAGGGTCCATAATGAATGGGCTTGAGTTTCCTGCCTTCAACCTCTCATTACTGATGTGAATCCATTCTTGGTCTCCAACCCGGAACTGGTAATCAACATTGTGTTTTTCATGCTGAGCTTTATATTGTGCTTGACTTTTCTCCAATTGTTCCCTGACTGCTTGGTGTACCTGTTGGATCCTCTGGATGAACTTGTGGGCTTTGTCTTCATTTGAATCGATGTCTCTCCCATACATCAAGTCCAAAGGAACTTTAGGTAGGTACCCAAAACATGTCTCAAAAGGCGAACACTGAGTGGAGGAATGTAAGGCTCGGTTGTAAGTTTGTTGTACATAGGGTATATGTTCATCCCATAACTTGGGATGCTTTCTGCAGTAGCCTTGAAGAAAAAGTACCATTGTCTAGTTTACAACCTCTATCTGTCTGTCGGTCTATGGAAGGAAATCAATGCTCCTCTTTAACTTGGTGTCCATCATTCTCCACAAGCTTGTCCAAAAATCCCCAAGGAATCAGGTATCTCAATTCGAGATAATGGATGTGGGTAACCCAAAGAGAACCCAAACATACTGAAAAAAGAGATTAGCAGTCTGCTCAACAATGATTTGCTTTTTACATGACATTAAGATACACATCTTTCTGAACCTATCCACTACAACATACAAATAGTCATGACCCCCTTTCGACATTGGTAAAGCCCCTACAAAATCCATGGAGATACTTTCCCATGGATAGGATGGAACAAGTAGTGGTGAGTATAGCCCCAATTTTCTATTAGTGGGCTTACAAGTAGAACACATCACACACCCCTTTACATATTTAGTTACAACTTCTTTCATTTGAGGCTAGTAACAAAACCTCTACAAATGAGCCATAGTTTTTCATACCGCAAAATTCCCATACACAAGAGAAGTGTGAGCTTCTTGTATTACATGGACTCATTCACTTGTAGGAATACATAGTTTTCCCAGATGGTAGAGTAGTTTTCCCTGCAGACAATAGTTCTCTACCTGTGCACCATGGGTTAGTTTCTCATATACTTTTTTAAAATCTTCATCAATGGCATATTGTTCCACATAGCTACCATGAGATAAATAAGTATTCTTCAAAATAATAGAAGCAACAATAGGAGGTCTAGAAAGCATATCATCTACCTTGTTACTTGTACCCTTTTTGTACTTGATTACCAAATGAATTTGTTGTAGGAAACCCATCCATCTATAATGTCGAGATTGTTGCAGTTTGGTTTGTGCTTGGAGATACTATAAGGGTTGGTGATATGTATATATGATTGTTTCCTTCCCTAACAAGTAGTGCTTCCATTTCTTTACGCTTTGAACTAATGCATACAACTCTTTATCATATGTAGGATAGTTAACAACAACTTGGTTAAAAGTTTCAGAGTGGTAACAGATAGGCTTACGATATTGCATCAATAATGCACCCATGGCGTATCTATTGGCATCTGTCTCGATCTCAAAGGGTTGTTGAAGATTCAGTAGTGATAATACTGGTATGGTACTGATATTTTCCTTCAAAGTGTCGAAAGTTTTTTGTTGTTTTCCTCCCCATTGAAAAGTGTTCTTCAAACTAGCTAAGGCATGCAAAGGAGCTGCTATAAAGGAGAAGTTTGAAATGAACCTCCTCCAATACTAGACTGCACCGAAGAAGCTATGTATCTCAGTTACATTTTTGGGGTCAGGCCAATGTACAATTACATCAATCTTGAAAGGATCAATTTTCAATTTACCTCCTCCTACAATATGACCTAAATACACAAGTGCAGTCTTACAAAATTCACATTTGGACAATTTTACATACAAATTTTCCCTTTGCAAAGTATCCAATACTTGCTTTACATGCCTAACATGTTCATCCCAAGTCCCGCTAAAAATAAGAATGTCGTCTAAATATACAATCACAAAATCATCTAGAAAATGCATGAATACATCATTCATCACACGCATGAAGGTTGTTGGAGCATTACAAAGCCCAAACGACATAACTAACCACTCAAACAATCCATGTTTGGTTTTAAAGGTAGTCTTCCATGCATCATGTTCTACAACCCTGATCTGATGGTATCCATTGTGCAAATCCAACTTAGTAAAATAAACAACATTCTTTAACTGATCAAGTAAATCATTTATACAAGGAAGAGGGTATCGATTTTTCACCGTGATTTTATTTAAGGCCCGATAATCAACACACCTTCGCCATGTGACATTTTTCTTTGGCACCATCACGATCGGAGAACCACAAGGAGATGAGTTGGGCATGATGACCCCTCGATCCAATAAGCCTTGTACCTGCTTCTTGATCTCTGTCATATCCACAAATGACATCATGTACATGCCCACATTAGGAAGAGGAGAATCTTGTTGAAGATGTATTTCATGTTGGATTTCCTTCTTAGGAGGTAATCCATCTGGTTTCTGGAAAATGTCATCATACTTAGAAACAATATCAATTAATTATTTCTTATGAAAAGGATCACATCCTTGGAAAGAGTTGGATGTTCCAACATCCTTCTCCCTTATGACCATGAGTACATATCTCTTATTAGTGTTTATGAGTCTCTTAATTTGTCCTTCACTAACAAGTGTTGTGTTTACCTTCATGTTGTGAGATCTAAAAATATACTCCACTCCTCCCTTAGTAAGGTGGTATTTTTTCTCATGACGAAAGAAGATTGCTTTTCTATCATAAATATAAGGAGTCTCCAACACTATGCCACATATATCAAGTGATACAACATCCAAATCCACTTCATCAATCAACTTTGAAGCAATAACAAATCTGACCCTACATTGTTTGGTGACATTAAGTATTGCTTTATCACATACCCAACCAAGAGGATAAGGCTTTGGATGTGGTTTCATTTCAAGAACCATATTTTTTACAAGTGCTTTAGATATCAAGTTTACTTGGGAACCCAGATCAAATAATGTATCTACCTTAGTGTGTTTATATACAACTATTATGTGAAATAACTCATTCCTCTTTCGTTCATCATCATGAGATTCATTATTGGAATTTGAACTAGCATGAAGGGAATATTTACCTTGTACTCCAATCGTTGTGATGTTTCCTTCGTCTCCTGAATCAGAACCAAGATCTTGTTGCATTGTAGCAACGGTTTTTGTCTTCCCCTTTCCACCGAACTGTTTCAGTCTCTTCTCTTGATGTAGTTTCCAGTAGTGTTCATCATCGTGACCACTTTTCTTGCAATGAGTGCAAGATGGATTTCCTTCTTCTCTCTTTACTGTGGTGGTCTTCTTGTCCTTCCTTTTAAACTTCTTAAATGGCTTATGTGGGAGATTGGAAGGTTTCTTTATGGGATCTTCTTGAACATGTTTTCCCATGTTCTCAAGGTGAGTGGCTTGCACACAAACTTCGTCAAGACTGATGGGGTTAAACAATAGCAAAGTATAACGAATATAACTATGAAGTGTGCCAATATACTTCATTAAGGTTTCATAAGAATCCAAAGGAATGTTTAATGCAAGAGATTTCTTCCTAAATTTTTCTATGAAACTTTGTACAGTTTGACCTTTACTTTCTCTTAAAATTTTCCATTCCATCATTGATTTATGTAAATAACCCAAATTATAAAATTGCTTCCTTATCATTGATTTAAATTATGACCATGAGGAAAGAAGATTACCACACTTACTTATGTCATGAAGTTTTCTCTCCCACCATATGAGAGCAGTGCCTTCCAACCGAAGAGAAGCCAGTTGCACTTTAACTTCCTTTTCATCAATCTGTTGAATACAGCAATATACTTCAACATGTCGGATCCAATTATCTAACTTTTCAGGATTAGCATCTCCATTAAACATAGGTAAAGAAATTTTTGCATCAAGCTTTAATAATGGTTTCTTAAACGAAGCTTTATGGCTAGAATGATGAGAATGTTCAAAGGAAGAAGAACTAGAACTTGATGGTGAAGATGGAGGCTCAGGAGGGTCTCCTCCAACCCCCTGATTTACCGAAGCATCATCATCAGCTTGTGCTTCCTTTTTCTTCCATTTCTTCTTCATCCTCTTCTCATAGTCTCCATACATTTGTTTGACCATTTCTGACATGTGATAAAAGACCATATGGAAGTTTTTCTCCTCTTCATCACACTTTTCCTCTTCTGTCATTTTATTCCTTCATGGTGCACGGCCAACTTCGTGATTGAAATTCTTAAGATTTCCTTCACCCTGCTTATGCTTGCCCCTAGTAAGAATTCACACTCAACAATTCACGTCAAAGATGATTTCTCTCATACCAACATGATCTAGGATCTTTTCATCGAAGTGACTTATAAAGAATTGCATTAAATGAGCATAAATTAAAGTACACCATTAAAGAAGGAAAAACTCAATAATTAAGAGACATAAGCATCAAATCTGAACACAAAACTTGATAACAGAGTTCATCCCTGGTGGACTACGTCTCTGGGTCCTGCTCTCAAATGGGTAAGCCTTTTTATTAACTCAGCAAAAGAATTTGGAAAAATACATAAGTATACCTCATTCTAGAATCAAGCTACAGAATATTTGCTCAGATCAGAAAACAAAAAGCACCATCGAATTCGTGGCGTCGAATTACCCAAAAATGATTCTCTCCACGCCTTAATCCAAATATGGAACTCCCAGGCCCAAGAGAAATTCTATCTCTATTTATGTGCCCTGCAACCTGCAATTAATTCCAAAAACTACCTCGTAAAATGTGCCTAATCGTACTATCACGCACCTCCCTCCTGCACTGGGTGGATTTTCAATTTTTAAATAATATTTTGGGCATTGTAAACAACGGAGGTCGTTTGGCCAGTGGTTGGCGGAGCATTTGTTAAGGCGTAGATAAAGCGAGAGGACCCGGGGTTGAGCCCGCGGGCCTCCCCTTTTGGGTGTTGGTTATAAATTATATGCAAATATATATTTGGTGGTTCCGCCAACTTGGAGTTAGTTTGGATAGATCTATTAGGCCACCAGATCTAGCTCAAATTTAAAATGTTTTGACAATGTAAATTTGGTCATAAAAATGATAAAGCATTATATTAATTATATTAATGTATACTTAAATCAATTTTGACTCAAGTTGTGACTCTAAGATTGGCCATGCCATTTTAGCTTCTTTTCTTTTCCTCAGAAAAAAGTGTAATTTTATTCATCCAGAGAAACAAAATTACATTTTTTGTAGGTGCTTCTAGGAGCACAACACATCCCTTGTGTGTAATATGGACAAAGAGAATAGGTCCTCGACCCTAGCCTGAAAACTGGCCACAAAAGAGCCTTTTTAAGAACAAAAATTTATTTTTATGACTGAAAGCCTATAATTACATCACCGAGAACAAGGTGGGAAATAAACTGTAAATTAAATAGCATTATATGTGCATGTATAAGGAGCTTCAAGAAAGAGCATAGATGTAAGTTGATAATCTATTTGCAATTGTCTAATAATTGCACTGCAGTGGTATATCATCTGTTGAAAGTTGCTTATAACTACTCTAAACGTAAAATTTACATATGTTAAGTAACACATTGTGACCATAATGCGTCGATCAAGTAACTGTATGAGAAGGGAGAGAATTAAAACTTAATTCTTAGGTCTGTCCTGGAACCTCTATAAAAGGTCAGTGATAAAAAGCACGTGTTTCTTCCCCCTTATACTCTGTGATGTGTCGTTGACCCAGAGTTAGTTGTAGTCCTACTTTTAACATGGTGTTTGCTACCACGTTATTATTCATGTAGACATGGGAGGTAACCACTGAATCAAATTCCTCCAGCAAACGAAAGATGTCCTCCAAAATAGGGGAAAAAAATAGTGTGACATTGTTGAAGATTTCTTGCCCAGTTGATGACATTCATAGAATCACCATAGATTTGGAAGTGAAGAATTTTCTTCTCTTTGTTAAATAGAAGTAGCAGTTTCAATGTTAGTAGTTCTGCATAGTTATTTGTACCTTGTCCCAGTCCCAATTTTAAATGAAAAGAGTGGTTTTCAGCTAGATAAAGAACTATTCCTCCCTTGCAAGTGTGATTTTGGGAGGCCCCATCGAAGTATGCCCAAGGATTTGATTTTTCAATGGCCTTCATTTGTTTCAACTGCAAAGCCGAACATTCTTTTGATTGTGGGAAATGTGACAGGATGGAAAAACTTTGGGATGCAATTCTCTCTGGAACAGAGGCTTTTCCATTGAAAATCATTTCGTTCCGAGACAGCCAAATGCCCCAATTGATAATGAGGGGGAGAGATTTTAACTCCTTAAATCTTGGAACGTGGGTCCAAGCCTTCCAAGCATGTTCCAAAATGGTTCATCCCCAGATACAATTCTGCCCGAGGATTGCATAGGCTTCAATCCACACTCTCTTTGTAAATGGACAGGAAATGAGCATATGGAATGTAGTTTCATTATCATTTTGAAAAAGAGGACATCTGTCAGGTCCTTCAAACTGACGCTTTCTCAAATTTTCCCAAGTTGGAATTTTTTCATTTAGGGCTGCCCATAAGAAGGTTTTGACTTTTTGCAGACATTTTAACTTACATAATCCCCTCCACCACCAACTAGGATTTTGTTGAAGAAGGTCCATATTCAAGGCTATGTATCTGAGTTTTGGGGTATAAGATCATGATGGATCCTTTTGTGATACCAACTCATCCTCCCTATCCGAGAGTCTAATATGGACTATCTGGAGTGTTGTGATATATTTTTCAAATAGAGTTGTTGAAGCTCCAATTAACCCCAGAGAAGAAACACTTTTCCATCCTTGATTCCAAAGGGTAGTTGTGTTAGGGTCAAAGAGGTGGGAGAGAAGGTAAATGTTATGCATGTGGAATTGGTTAATTAATTCCTCTAGCAGAAAGTGAGAGTTTCCACTCCCCATCTATGGATCAACACCAATACTAAAGTTATTTCCTTTACCTACCTTCAAGGCCAGGCCTTCCCCTACCACTGGAAAGGAGGAGATCAAATCTTTCCAAAAAATCGAGTATTGTCGGAAAGTCTTGTTTGGATATCAAATCCAGTCTTATACTGTATTTGGTAAAATGTATTTTTGAGTAACTACCAGTGACCACAGATTGTTGCCTGAAATAAGGCACCAACCAATTTTTTCCACAAAATCCTTAGAAAACATAAATATATTTTTGAGTCCCCATCCTTCCAAATATTTTGGTCATGCAAGACAGTCCCATTTTTCCCATGGTTGAGTGAACTTATCCCCAGAACCCAACCAGATAAAGCGGGAACAAGACCTTCTAATTTTTTCTAGCACTCCCTTTGGAGTCCAGGACAGTGACATCCAATCAACTGGAATGGCTTCCAGAGAATCTTTGGTTAGAGTGAGTCTGCCTACTCTAGATAGCCACATGAAGCTCCAACCAATTAACCTTTTTTCCAATTTTCATAGCAACCTTTTCCAGTCTTCTTTGTGATAGTTGTTTAGCTTTAGATGAAACCCCAAATATTTTAGGCCTCTTGAGATGTCCTGTACTATAAAAGGAAAGAGTGTTTGATATGTATCCACTTCCTCTCTTTCCATCTCTGAGAATGAGAGGGTAGATTTTTGGATATTTATTTGCATCCCTGTAGCCGAACAAAAAAGGGATAGAAATTATGCTAGAACTTTTGTATCCCGAACCCGAACACTGTAAAAGATGAGGACATCATCCAAAAATAGTAGATGCGTGATCCTAAACCTTGAGTATATGCAGATTCCTTGGAAGTCCCCCATTTTTACCGCATTAGCAATAGCCCTGCTCAGACCCTCAACCACCAAGAGGAAAAGCAGTGGAGACAGTGGACATCCTTAGTGCAAACCTTTTTCGGAGATGAAGAAAGGAGAGGTTGGCCCATTAATAACAATGGAAAATGAAACTGAATTAAAACAGGCCATCGTCCACTTAATAAAAGGAACCTCGAATCAGAGATGAGTGAGTAGGAGTTGGATGTAAGACCAGTTTACCCTATCGAAGGCTTTTGAGAGATCGATCTTAATAATGGTACCTGAGTCGGATGTAAGACCAGTTTACCCTATCGAAGGATTTTGAGAGATCAATCTTAATAATGGTACCTTTTTCTTTTGATGTCTTCAAGCTATGAAGCCCTTTCTAAGAAACTCATATTGCTTCATGGATTTGGAATCCTTCAATAAAGCCAAATTGTTCTTTTGGGATGGAATCTGAAAGGACTGGCTTCAGCCTACAGGCTATGATTTTGGCTATAATTTTGTAAATGCAATTGCAGAGTGAGATAGGTCTAAAGTCATCAAAGGACTGGGGATCATCCACCTTAGGAATGAGGGATATAAAGTTAGTGTTGAGAGGGCTATGTATTATTCCATTTATTTTGGATTCATCAATGACTTTAAGTATGTTGCCTCTGATCATATCGAAGAAGCCCAAATAAAATTCAATTGACCATCCGTTTGGACCTGGAATTTTATCCTTTTGAAAGCTTTGAAGGTTAGTTCAGCTTCGGTGACTTCTGCAAAGAGATCTCAGTTCCCTTTCTCATTCACAAATATGGGGAAGTATAAGTCCAATCTTATGATATCGGCTATGTTTTCTCTCCTATCCACTTTGAATAAGGACTAAAAATGGATTTTCCCCATATTTTCTATCCCCTCAAAAGAAGTAATTGATCTGCCCTCCTTGTCCTTTAAGCTCCAAATTTTGTTGACATATTTTCGTCCCTTGGAATAGGAATGGAAGAATTTGGTGTTCTCGTCCCCATTCTCTAGCCAGATTGCGCGAATTTTAAGCCTCTAGGTTGCTTCTTGATCTGCCATCAATTTTCTACGTCTTGCCTCAAGACTCTTCAAGTTTTCTTGGGAGGATCCTGAGAAGAACCCAGATTTTGTATCTTAATAAATCACATCTAGTTGGTCCTCAATACTTTTGAGTTCTCGCTCGTCTTCTTTTTGTTTTGTTTTTTCCCAAGGAATGACCAGTTTTTTTTTTTTTTAGATTAGTCACGAATTGGATGGCAGGCGGAGTTCCATCTGAATCATGTAAATGGATCTAGTTTCACTTTACCAACTTTTGAAAACCTTCATCCTTTAGCCAAGTATAATTGAATTTTAATGGGGAATTAGGCTTTTGGGGACCACCTTCAAAAAAAAAATAGACAGGGGAATGATATGATTCTTCGCCACTCCCAATCCATTGACAAAATTGGAAAGGAAGCATCGACATAGATTTTGAGATCAAAAAACGGTCTAATCGTTTGGTGATGCAGGCCTCCCCTACCCTCATATTCCTCTAGGTGGGAAGAATCTTAATTGGAGCTATATCAATAAATCCATTGGAAGACATAAGATGGTTGAAGTACTCTGCTTGAGGGTCAGGGTGTCCCGAGGGACCCCAACTTTCAGCTTACCCCAAAGAGAAATTGAAGTCGCCTCCAATTATTACATTTTCTACCTTCAAAAGATCTTTTTTAAATAGAGAATCCCAAAATGGAATCCTATCTGAATGTGTCCCATAAGCATTGATTATTCTGACCTCGAGGCAAAGTCCTTCCACCTGGACATATACCCCCAAACAAGAGTCAAACTCCTAGGAGTTTAAAATATTTATGCTTCTAGAACACCATCCAATGGCTAGTCCTCCCAACCTTTCTTGAGCATCCAAACCCAGGAAAATCCAACCCAAGAAGAGAGTAGATAATGTCTTGGTGATCGAGACTTCATCTGCTAAAGTTTCTTGAAAAAGAACAACATCGGGCTGGTGTAGGGAAACCAACCTCTTCAAAGGGAAATTTTTGTGGGGGCTCGCTAAACCCCCGTAGTTAAAAGAAAGAAGTTTCATGGGGGGACCCCAACAGGGGATTTTGCTGCTCTAAGATCCCCGATAATAGACCATTGTCGGCCTGAAGCAATATCCACCAGTGCACGAGATTGAGCTATGGAGATATGTTAAGTTCTACCTCAACCCTTTTTTGTCTTTAGAGATTCTGGATTAAGGCCCGGGCCTCTGGAGACTATTGTAGGAATAGAGATCCATCTGTTGCAAAGTTGGAAATGAATGATCAAATCCTCAGAACCCTCGGAGGAGGGCTCTTCAGAAGACCAGGAAGCAGGGGATTCAGGAGGAGAGCCCGAGCGGCGAGAGCATTCAACCAACGACAGATATGGAAGAAGAGAAGAGGTGAAATGTGGTTTTAGAGGCACAGTATTTAGAAAGGGGAGATTCTGAAAAGAGGGGTTACAGTCCCTTATAAGAAAATTGAAATCTTTTAGCATACCATTTACTGAACAGGGGATAGAAAGTTTCATACCCAAAAATGTGTCGATCAGTTTTTGTGGTGTTGTCATTGGGCTACAGTCTGTACTCACCTTATTTCCTAAGGTCATAACAATAGCCAAAGCATCCCCCACCGGCATAGGTTGTCCATTCATCATAGAAATCGGGACAGGTGTCAGGTTGGAGGATTGGGTACCCACCGAAGTCAACACTGAAGATGAAGAGTTGCCCCCGGAAGCCTCCTATTGCTCTTGGATGAGCCTACTAATATCGGAAGAACAAGAGCCAGCGCACCCTCGAGAGCATTTTTTGTAGTCCATAACAATATGCCCATATTCGTGGCATCTCCTACATCGAAAAGGCGGATCTTCATAGTCTAGGATTTGGACCCTTGTCCATCCCAAATTAGTTAGGTTGAGGAATTCTCGTAGACCTTCCCTGATATTTAGAGAGACCATAATTCTTTCCACCGACATCTCTCCTGTATCTATGAATCCCATATCAACTTCCAAGAAATCCCCCAAAAAATTCTCGATTGCTTGAAAGCATTTTTTCTGACCAAAGATGAGGAGGGAGTCCTGGAAATCGAACCCAGTTCGGAATGGAATCCAAGTGCTCACTTGATGCATCAAAAGTGGGATTCCATAACTTCATTAGAACCGAAGAAGAGTCAATTGACCAACTTTTTTGAAGCATGGTCAATGCCTTAGAGGGCTCTGAGAAGATGATCATAAACCAACCTTTGGAGAGGTGAAAGATTATGGGCGAGGAGTTGGAGGGCGCATCCCAATTTGCAACGACCCAGGCTCTCAAAAAAATTTTGCTTAATTGTTGGTTGTAAGCATTTCTGACTATTTTTTTATCTGCCATCACCGCTACCCCAAACATAGATAGGTCTTCATTTAGAATGAAGCTAGGGTATGCTTTGGAAGCCCCTAAGCATTTATTCTGCTTCCTTCATCTCGACCCTGGGTCTCCTTGCAAATCATGATCTGAATCTAGGGAAGCAATTTGTCCTGGTTCTCTGCCTAAACCTATATCCCAAGCATTAAGGTTGGAGGGATGCAAGTTAGTGGCAACAAACCCTCCCTCTCGTTCCACGGAAGCCTGGCCTGGAAAGTAACCATGATCCTCATATGGGAAGTAGCAGTCTATAGTGGGATCCTGACCCAAATCCTGAGCATGCAAGAGCCCTAGGTTCGGATATTCAAAAGTCACTTCCGAAAAAATCTCAGGGTAAACCACCAACTCCCCCGGCTCTGGGCAAGGCGTCGAAATCACCATGGGATCCGGGAATGATCAGGAGATTGCAGTTGGGGACAACGCAGAATAGAATCCATAGTGGAAGGAGAAAAAGAACCCTCATAGACTGAGAAGGGGGTACGCAGTTGTTGGGCCTCAGAAATGTCACATTTATATCCTATTTTTCCTTCACTATTCCTTACATTTCATCATCCCATTAACCTTCCATCATACCATTTCCATAATGATACATGGGTTTCTCCTAATTATTTTCCATTGTATTCATTTTAGTATTATAAGTGAATTTATGATTAAATCTTAGAAAAATGGCATATTTTCATTATATATCAAGGTTGGATGAGTTTGATCATGTGTGCAGGCATATGTGAAGATTTCAACAAAGTCAAATATTACCACCTAGCCTCAAATTCGAATTTCATCTTCAAGATTTGAAGATTTGAAGAATATTTGGGGCAATCATTCAAGCATATTCAAAGGAGAAGATCATGGAAGATTTGGATGGCATATCCTATCTAAGATATGTGAGAGATGTGGAGGATTTGAAGGGATCATATCTTCTAATAATGGGAAAGTAGTTGAGAATGGTTGAGAGAATAGTGGATCTGTAATTATGACACTCTTCAAGACTCTCATGTATATAAGAGAGTGTTCTCTCTTCATGAGGATCATGTTATTCATAATTGGGAGATTAGCTTGAGAGTTTGAGATCATGTAATTCATAATTTGGTCTTGTATTAGGAGGAGGGGATTCTTAGCTTTGTTATTCTTTCATGCTTTGTCATTTGACTCTTGTAATATAATTTGAGATTGATATATTGTGTGAGCTCACATATGTCTTTTGTCATTCAACTCTTCACATGTTGTATTGCTTCCTAGATTAATTTCCTACTTTCCTAGATTAGTCTTTCAATGCTTTCCTAGATTAATTTCCTACTTTCCTAGATTAGTCTTTCAATGCTTTCCTAGATTAATTTTGTTTCAGAAAATTAGATTAGATTACTTCTACTTCGGTCCTGCATATATAGTGTGTGTGCTTCGTAAGCCTACGAACCTCGGATTGACAAATTAAATAGTTGGGCAAATACTACAACGGAATTAAATAACAATATTTTCACCTAACATTTTGGCGTCATTGTCGGGGAAGCACGATGGATTGAGGTTTAGTTTGATTAGTCATGCTCCTAACTCTAAGGTGGCATATGGGTAAGGGCATGTAGGGAGTGCTTCAATTCCTGCAAATGTGTCTGTATGTGTTGGTAAGGGGTCATAGCAGCTACTTGAGTGGAGACTCTTCATGTTCTCCTTGCCAACGTATTTCTAAATCTGAGATAAGACGTTGGCCTCATTTGGGACAAAGCATGCAAAATGTGACTTTCAATTTATGCACTTTCATTTCTTGCAATTTCAATTTTTGCAACTGTGAAGAGGTTTTCATGTGTTTTAGCAAGTGTAATTTCCAATTTTCTTTATTTTGATTTGGATGTTGTAAGAACCCCTTTTGCAATGTGATTTAACTATGAGTGTCATCTTGGAACAACTCACTCAGATCCTTGTGAAAGTTGGGATCTCCTCTTCCCACGAAGAGGAGATATTGACAACAGCCATGAGCTTAAATACTCCTCCAGAAATGAACGAGGAATTAACATATGAGGAACTTGAGGAGGACAATGAGGAGTTGTAGCATGATCTGAGCGAGGGAAACTACGCCTACAAAAGCTATATCGAACGATGGTTTCAAGCGACTACCAGGTTAGATTCTTTTAATTTTTCTTTTAATTTTGTTAATTTAGAGTTTCAGCAACAAATTTTGCATGCTTATACATATTTCCGACCCTTAGTTGCGAAATTGAAAGATAATATATTCTCATTATTGTTGCGTGCTTGGCACCACTGGAAATTTTCCTACACGTAACTAATTTATAATTCTAATTAGTATAGGGTAGGTAGGTTTTTAATTTTCATTTTTCCTTTTACTTGGAATAAGTATGCTCTCCTTCGCGCTTCGTGCGATCGCGAGGATCAGAAAATAGGGATGATTTTGAATGAATGTTTTTGCGTCCATCCTTTGACTTGCAAATAAACACAGTAAAAAAAAAAAAAATGAATAAAAACAAAACCAATTTACATATTGTTATAGCATGTTGATACAGCAAAAATTTTCATTGTTACAACATGCTGATACAGCGAAATTTTACATGTTGTTACAGCGAAATTTTACTTGTTGTAACAGCGATTGAACAGTGTCATGCCTATGCTCTTTTCATTTTTAACTTTCAGTCTGGTCCATTTCCGAAATTGTGTCCATATCATGCTGAAACTGTAAAAATCGTCTTGAAACAATGATTGAAACTATGCGTCTTCTCGTCTTTAACTTTCAGTCTAGGTTCATCCCTGGGTTTGAGTAGCAGCAATATCATATCTCGCCCTCATTGTTAGCTGTATATTTTGACATTGAATACAGTCGACAACATTAAATCCTACCAACCTAATAAAAATAATGATAAAAGTTAAAAATGTGGAAGAATCAACTAAAATTTCAAATCCCAATCATAATCTCGGAATTTCGATCATAGTCTTTGCAAATTCTGGTTGTTACAACTCCCTACCATTGTTGTCGTATTTGATAAATTCTAGTGGGAATAAAATCTTTAAAAATTCTCAACGCTTATCAGTCATTAAAAACTACAGAAAGATAGCCTCTATTCACAAAATTAAGAGGAAGAATTTATGCAAAAATAAATAAAATATTCACACAATAAGGGCGATCTCAAATCAAATCATAACCATATCAAATCAGAAATTTGTTTTATGGTTTCGATCCATTCAGAGATTCACTGATTGTTGCAAGATCGGGCATCAACATCATGGTTTTGACCTTATTTCCTGGATGTTTTCCTTCTGAATTCTTTTCTCATGAGAAACTTATCGCATTAGTTTGTGGAATGTGATCTCGAGTTTTCTTCAATTTAAACTATCCTTCTATCCCACTTCTTCGATCTTGATTTGAACACCACTCTTTACTCTTTCCTCATAATCAAATCGTTGATGCAGACTGTCATATAAGAGAAACCAAAACCACTCATTGACTAAAAGACTCCATGAATATTTGACTCTTTACAGCGCTCTCAGTACTCAAAGCGTGCTTCAAGGCTCAACCACCTGCTCTTCTCGAGTGATCGTGTATTTTATGATATTAGGGTTAGCAGAGCTATGCGTAGAGTCCCTTGTGATCTCATAGTTGAGCACACACGTCGACTACCTCTCTTTTGTTGTCATCATACCCCATCTGTTATCCCGGAGACTCTATTCTACAAATCTAGCCATGTTTTCAAGATCACTATCATTTTCTCGTTTAGCATGGGTTGGCACACTCAATCTCAGAAAAATCGCATTACAATGTGCCTCTTACAGAAGCTTCTTAACGGTGCCCTGTTGTGAAAGATCTCCATAATCAACGAGATCGATGTGGCGTTGTAGAATTAAACACCCTGTCTCTATTTTAAAATAATTCTCATCAGATTGCATATACAAGATTGAGTCAGTATGTCAAGAGAATAGGTGGTCTCTGTCATAAATCCTAATGATGCAATTATTCTTGTCAACCTTCACTTCATTATTGTTACTAGAAATCATAATTAAGTTACGATTTATGGATATTATGCTTCCCTAATCGACTTACACGTATTCATTGTATTTGAATCTGGATGTGCAGTTTAATTGGTTGTTTGTTGTTTTAAATGATGTGGCATCTGGGAGATATGGGAATATTAGGAACTCACTTTCAACATCTGGACTCAAAGAGATACGCCCTTTAAAGGATTTTGATAGCCTGCATGGTTGGAACTCTTCTCAAATCATGATTTGATGAGGTGATTTATGTCCTCTTGTCTTTGACACAACACTACGGAGGTGAAATCACGAAGTGCTCACAGGTGGCGATTTCATTAATACACACAACAAGTCGACCATCCTCGTGCCTTGTTCATATGCGTTGTCAAAAATATGATCTACATCTGGTTGGCTTTGGAAACTTTTCGGGCGGGATCCATAAATATGACTGGCCACATATAGCTTGATTATTTGCTCGACTGTGGTGTTCATGGTAATCCATGACGTACAGACATATAGTATTATCATTATCAGCGCAGAATCGCCAATTTAAAAACAAGCAGATTCTTGGTGCTCGACCATTAAGTTGTTCTGGTGCTCGAGCACGCAGGTGAGCAGGTACACTAGGTTACAAGGCGACGAAACGATTGTGCAAGAGAAGAAATCTCGGGAAATCGACGAGATCCAATATACAAGATGATTTGTGCATATTGTTCTACCATTTTTTGTCATTTCTCATTTGTGATATCCAATCTGTTTTTCTATCTCTCGTTACCCCAACTGGTAGGATAACTGAATGCGATTTTGGTACATGATTGTTAAGTGGAGCATCGATTTGTACGGAGATCTACTTCTTGGCATTTTGAGAAGGAATTATGCCGATGCCCTATCACTTCTCCCTCGCCATCAATCTCATACACAGATCGACCCCCATTGTTGATTCTTTAAATCACTCGATGAACCACAATCTTTGCTTCTCCATTGATCTAAATGCTAGCATTTTTCACCACCATTCATTCAATTCTCCGAGATAAACCCCCCCATTTTCTGCTTTATGATGCTCTCACAGAGCCAACGTCGGACTTTTCTAATGAACAACATCTGCATGATTGAAAGTCCAACGTTCTACTCTCAGAATTTTGTTTGATCTGCTGGTGGCAGTCCCTTTGTGAGCGCCTGTGGATGAAAGTCTTGTGTTTCTTCTCTACTAGGATTGGACTTTTTGTCTTATATTTTTCAAGATCTGGATGGAATTGGTATTGCTAGGTCAAATGGCACCCCTTACAGATGACAACTGGCAAATAAAGTTTGAGGAAGTTAAAGAAACGAGTTTTCTTCAGGCCACGAGACAACTACCAATCTGTTAAACTGGGCAGTATTCTTGCTCGCCACGTAATAACTTCCTTATTTCTTGGGCTGCGCATACCGATGGCAAGGGTGAGTGATTCAAAAATGGTTGTCGATCATTTTTTTACTAGAGACAGAATGAACGAGATAATGGTCGGATCGAGATTTCCTACAGAAGAAAAATCAAGAAAGCCATAGAGTGACACAGGTTTCTCTCCTTGTATTACATGGCGGCCACCAAGGCTATCAAATAGATTTTGGGCAGAGAACCCTAAGAAAAATATTCACTTCGCTCACCCTACACCCACACATTTCAGAATGTTGGTGTAGTGTTTCTCATAGTGTGACTGGCGATCTTATTTTCAAAACCATCAGCCTCCACGAATTTGCCACGAGGGCATGCAAACCCAGAGTTATGAACGCCAGTTTGATTGTCACAGCATGACTATGCCACTCAACAAATTGATATGCGGCTGTTGTGTTAAATATTCTCTTGGATCTCAGCCCTAGAAAATGCTTTATCCATGAACATAATGAGCCAACGAATTCATCAATGAAATCCTTTGTTGACGGGGTGATGCTTTTTTCCAGGAATGTTTATATGCAGTACAATCAGTTTCTCTCTAATGACTTCTTCAGAACTATGAAAATTATCTTTGAAATGTTTTGTTATTGCATATTGGAAATCTCATTCCCAGAAAGAAGAAAGTCATTTTTTTGTTTGTATTATGCCTTCTGAGTTTGAATCTGTTTTTTTTTTCTACAGTGGCGTTAAAGATTCTGCAAAGTCGTGTGGCACTATTCGTTATGCGTGGCCGACATGATGCAAATTTTAAAGTTTTCTCTAGAATTTGGTGGGTTTTTCATATTGGAAGCGTGTGCTCAAAATGGATACCAGATCTACGACAATTGAAATAAATTTCTTAATGGAATACGTGTAAAGTACATGTGAGACAATTTCATCAAAGACCTTGGGCAAAAGAAACTGAAGATTCACGAATGGTTGTTACTGTTGTTACGGGTTTTTTTTAAACTGAGGCTAGGGAACCCAAGAAACTGAGATATCAGTCTTGAAAAACCAGCACCCAAAACCTCGGATAGGGGCTGAAACCCATCTGGCATGAGTTCAAAATCTTCCCAATCAGCGAACCAGCCTACCAGGTATCTACCAACAAGGAGAAAATGGATTCGTTCAACCTGCCAGTCTCCTGCCCAAATGTTGAGGAGTTGGAGAACATATTAAGGATGGTGAAATCGTTTGAGATTGTGGAGAGAGTCCAGTTATTCAGCGGGTTCACTTTTCTTGCATACAATTCCAGAGGATTACGTGCGCAATCGAACTGATCATCTTGGAGCCTTTCTTATTCGCAAATGACATGAAGCATTTACTGTTGTGGGATTATAGATACCAGGATTGGATTCTTCTGTCAAGGTTTTCTGTAAGATCAGGAGGTTGCTCACAGCATGCAACGCAACCAAGATTAATTTACATCATACACGGCTAGGTCTCCATTGACACACTTTCTATTTGCAGAATCGGACCTATCCTCTTATGTACAACTCAATGTATTGGTATTATGTTTCAGCTCTGTGTTTTTAAGAATTGATTTGTTATTTCGGGTCATTTCTAGAACTTCTCAATCTTTAACCTTCAACATGCAATAGTAAATCTATAAAGGGTGCAGATGAAGACGTGCAGGAAAGAGTCTTTGTTAAATAGGATGGTGCATTTGATTCACAGGATTTTACATATAAAATGGGTATGATCACTAGGCTCATAATTTCAATACATTTTTTTATGTTTAATACTCCTTTGTTTTTCTTAAAGTCATTTTGGCAACAATCAATGACGAAACCAACAAGTGTGGACAACAGGTATAACTTGATTTTTGAAATTGATCGCATTTGTACTTAATCTTGCATTTTACATCTTACATTGCTCTCACAAGATTGATTGTTGCTTGCATTCCATGCCACAGTGATCTTCAAGAATCACAACATTTTTCAGAAAAACATGTTTGCTAGACAACTTGAAGGAGTTGTTACTTATCAGAAACATCATGACATTTGTTATTACACAGAAACATTTCGCTGATACACAGCAACATTTTGTTGTTACATAGAAACGTTTTTGCGCATCCTGATGTTTGTTGTTACACAACAACATTTTGTTGTTACACAGCAACTTTTTGTGCATCTTGATGTTTGTTGTTACACAACGACCATGCTCATTCCGCATTTTTCCAAATTTCATGTTGTGATGCTATCCCATTTCTCCTTCAAAGCTGATTAATCATCCTGGTGTTGAAATCCATCTTCCATTGAATTATCCCTCATGATTTCACACGCCTATTTTTCTGAGTTGCATACATTCTCTTATCTTTTTCAGTTCATTTTTGCCTTCTTTTTCCATTCCAGATTGCCTCCTGAATAAAACCATTTCCCTTTCCATGATTACATTGCCTTGCCATAAACCATGTTGCTACTGAGATCTTTACATCTATAGTCATACCAATCTTTTTACAAACTCGTGTTGACTGATGTGGGATTCCTTAAGGCCCACCTTTCAACAGTCTTGCCCCATCGACCTCGACAAATTATCTGGGAAGTAGACTAGAGTCCATTTTGAGTACCTAGAGGCTTGCATGCCTTAATGGCAAGCTCTCTCGCTAGCAATCATGGGAATACATCAATGTCCCTTGATCGTTAGATCTTGCAAGTGACTCGACATCAGCCCATTTATTCGCACTTCGCAAGATGTACTCGGGTACCTTGACACTCATTGACATCAATGGTGAGTTGTCTCGCATTGGTTAATGGCATTCGTCAATGGCCAGTAATCTAATGATTTCTCTTCATGCTCGACATCGACACATTCATTCGCATGATGAGAATTGTACCATCGGTTTTGTAGCAGGTGAAGACTATACACTTTTTCATGATCCCTCAGCATTTGAAGTAGTTTGATTTCAGATCTATGAGAGTACCACAGTTTCATATTCTTTGCCTTCCACATTTTTCCTGATTCAACATTAGCAGTTCAGATTCCTTCACTTCCCATGATCCAGTTACAGCAACAACAGCATTAGCAGTCTCATTTTCTTGATCTTGCAGCAGTGACACCTTCCATCTTCCATTAGTCACAGTCAGATATTCTTTGCTTCAGCAGTTACAACAGTTGCAGCTACAGTGCCAGTCACGTTTTCTTGATCCAATAGCCACAACAGCTACATCTACTTTTTGGGTAAGTGGAGGTGTGTTCTTTTCTAAGCTTTAATCACACAATTCCTTATATGTTGACTTGAATATTTTGAAAAATTTCCTCACCATGTTCTATTTCCTTCCATAACCTACCCTAAGTTGCATGAGGATATGCAACCACTTCAGTTGGGGAGGGGGGGGAAGAGGGGGATTGAACTCTTTCACCACCTATTCATTCCATTTTTCCATCTCATCATTCCATTTACGATTCACTAACATTTCTTTGCTAATGACACTTTGTTGCATTTTGATTGATACACATATTGGCATGATTCATAAAGATAAAGAAAAGGCTTTCTTATACACAGTGATGCTTTCTTATGCACATTGATAGCTTATTATTTGCAGTGAGTGCATGGCTAAATTATTCCAGCAAGAAAATCAATAAGTGAAATGAATGTTGTTAACACAAGAACCAACATTCGTTGTATTCATGGTTGTCACACAAGAACCAGCCATAAGAAAAAAAATCACATGATGTTACACATATTTCACATGTTGTTACATGTTGTTACACATGCATTTTATATGTTGCTACTCATGTATGTCAAATCCTGGAAATATTCCTTATTAAAAAGACATCATCAATCAAATCCATAGTTCGAATTCCAAAAGATCTTAAGAAGATCCATGCATGGTTGCATGAGGACATGCAACAAGTTGAGTTGGGGGCCATGTTGGGACTCAGAAATGTCACATTTATATCCTCTTTTTCATTCACTATTCCTTACATTTCATCGTCCCATTAACCTTCCATCGTACCATTTCCATAATGATACGTGGGTTTCTCCTAATTATTTTCCATTGTATTCATTTTAGTATTATAAGTGAATTTATGATTAAATCTTAGAAAAATGACATATTTTCATTATATATCAAGGTTGGATGAGTTTGATAATGTGTGCAGGCCGTGAAAATTTCAACAAAGTCAAATATTACCACCTAGCCTCAAATTCGAATTTCATCTTCAAGCTTTGAAGATTTGAAGAATATTTGGGACAATCATTCAAACATATTCAAAGGAGAAGATCATGGAAGATTTGGATGGCATATCCTATCTAAGATATGTGAGAGATGTGTGGAGGATTTGAAGGGATCATATCTTCTAATAATGGGAAAGTAGTTGAGAATGGTTGAGAGAATAGTGGATCTATAATTATGACACTCTTCAAGACTCTCATGTATATAAGAGAGTGTTCTCTCTTCATGAGGATCATGTTATTCATAATTGGGAGATTAGCTTGAGAGTTAGAGACCATGTAATTCATAATTTGGTCTTGTATTAGGAGGAGGGGATTCTTAGCTTTGTTATTCTTTCATGCTTTATCATTTGACTCTTGTAATATAATTTGAGATTGATATATTGTGTGAGCTCACATATGTCTTTTGTCATTCAACTCTTCACATGTTGTATTGCTTCCTAGATTAATTTCTTTCTTTCCTAGATTAGTCTTTCAATGCTTTCCTAGATTAATTTCATTTCAGTAATTTAGATTAGATTACTTCTACTTCAGTCCTGCATATATAGTGCATGTTCTTCGTAAGCCTACAAACCTTGAATTGACAAATTAAATAGTTGGGAAAATACTACAACGAAATTAAACGACAATATTTCCACCTAACATCAACTTGGAGCCGAGAAAGATTCATGACCAAAATTTGTGAAATCCTTTGGCATTGAAACCCCACCTCCCCAAGACTCCCTCCCAAGCCACGAATAAGACATCGAAGCTTAACCAAGGAAAAAACTTGTTACCCCTGAAAACTGTGAGAAGAAATCACTTTGAGTTTCTGAGGGAACTGCCATTGGCAGTTGTACCAAGGAGGGAGTTGGTGGGCTGTCAGTTGTCCCCGTTGAGGGAAGCAACTCACCCGGATCCGGTGAGCAATATACCTCTTCATCATAGGTAGCCATAGGATCTACCCTGACCGCTTACAACTCAGCTTCAAATCTGAGTCATATACTGCTCCCCAACTGATAGAACCATCTTCAATGTCATTTTTTTTTTTAACTGAAACGGGTATGGAATTTATTTAATTGAAAGAAAGGTGGGTCCTTGCCAAGGCAACCCCAGATACAAAACAGATTTCAAGCTGCAACTGCATCAGAATTACAACATATTCAGTGGTTTAGGAAGTAGCTTTCATTGTTTATGATAAGCAATCCTTTCATAAGAGAGCTGCCTTTGTTCGCCATCGTATCAGCTTCACTGTTTGACTTTCTTAAAATGTGATAAAACTTGCATGAATTGAAATCTAGAAGGACTCTCTTCAGCCTGTCTAGAATTTGGTTTAGGCTGGCATTGCTGAACTGAGTCTCCATGATTAGGTTTCTTATTATTACCTCTGAGTCTCCAAAAACTTGGACATCTT
This sequence comes from Picea sitchensis, assembly GCA_010110895.2. Classification (NCBI taxonomy): domain Eukaryota; kingdom Viridiplantae; phylum Streptophyta; class Pinopsida; order Pinales; family Pinaceae; genus Picea; species Picea sitchensis. Next base: position 260,194 of record SNQJ01S0003230.1, read on the forward strand.
TCACTCCCTTTTCTCTGGCAAGAAGGCAAGATTTGGTGAGCCCTAACAACTCAGCTTGATTGTTGGATTTATGCCCTAAACCCCAACAAAAGCAGTCTTTTGAAGTCCCATCTGGGGAGTAGATGACCCCCCCAGCCCCTGTTGCACCGGGGTTTCCTTTAGACGCCCCGTCAAAGAAAATTGTTGATAAATTTTTAGTCCTCCACCAAGCCTGGAATTTGTCATCATCATCTCTTATTCTCCATTCCAGTTTGGCTAATTTTGGGGTAGGAAAATGCTTACTCGGTACTGGCACAAGAGGACTTAACCACCTCTTTGCTTCTGGCCGTAACAGGGGGTCCTCTTTATCGTACTGTTGGTGCACTGCTTCCAATAGGAAAAATTTAGCTTTTGCCGCTACTTGCAACGAAGAATGCCTCTCCTCTTTGAAAATCAACTGGTTACGAGTCAACCACAGCTGCCAGCAAACGTATTTAGGGATCGATGTCCAAATTTTGTTCCAAAAGGATTTGGAGGGGATGCGCTGAGTATAGATTAGGCTCCAATCTGCAAAAAGTTCCGCAACTGAATTATGCGATGGGGTTGTGATCTGAAAATCCTGAAGGACGAGACCCCATACCTCTTTGGCAAAAATGTAGTCCATGAACAAGTGTTGGGCTAACTCTGAATTATTGTTGCATAACGCACATCTGTGCGGCCCCATTATATTCCTTTTTTCCATATTGTCTCTCGTGAGAAGTTTGTTGTGCATCAAGGTCCAAAAGAAGAAGTTCACTTTTGGGATGGCTGAATGATCCCATACTCTTTTCTAGAAGGTCGGGGTTTGGTTGTTGTATCTTGCAGTCTGTAAAGCTCTATATCCTGTCGTTGTGGTGTATCTTCCTGACTGACCCCATCCCCATCTGTCTTTCATGGTTCTATTGACGGGGGCAGCTTCCTCGAGCATCTCTTCTAGTACGGATTGTTGCTGAGATAAACGGGGTGGGACTCCATGGAAGTCCCAGCCTGCCCAGTCTCCACGCTGATCCCATTTCGAGAGATCGTGAAGTTTGTTAACTCCTGCTCTCTCCAGCCAATCTCTGAGTTCTGTGATGTCAGCGTTTTCTGCCAGGGGTTGTCTCCCCATGATGTTGTCCTACCACATTAAGGTGCGTTTGTCGTTGCCAGGAATTTTGTACATCAATTTTTCGAAGAAATTGCTGCTTTTGCAGCACAATTTCCAAACCTGTGTGCATTTTACAGGTCTGTCACTTTGGAGATTGTTAAGAGAGTTATTTACCCCATACTTTGCACGTAGAGTGGAGCTCACCGGGTGCTCAGGATCATCAATCAGCGTCCACAGGATCTTTCCTCCGAGCGTTAAATTGACAAGAGCAGGGTCCCTGATTTGCAGACCTCCCTCTGTCGTGGGTTTTTTTACCACCTCCCAATTCACCAGGTGGAATTTGTTTTCATTACCCTTCCCTCCCTGCCATAAGAAGTCTCTAAGTAATTTAGAAATCTGCTCCGTAACAGAACGAGGAGCTAAGACGAACGATGCCTGGTAAATAGGAAGCGTTGATAGAACAGATTTAATAAAAATGACTTTTCCTCCTTTTGTTAGCCAATATCCTCCCAACACGGCGATTTTTGTTTTGATCTTGGATATAATGTCGCTCCATAATGTTATTTTTTTGTCGCCTGAGATGATAGGGAGTCCCAGGTACTTGATCCTGTCCCATTTTTCATGACCTTTGAACCCAAAGATGGCAGCTATACCAGCAAGTTCTGTCTGACTTAAATTCCATCTATACACCTCGCTTTTGTTCTCGTTAATTAGAGCACCCGATGATCTGCAATAAATCCTGAGGACTGAATCGAAAGCCTTGGCGATTCTGATGGAGGCGCCCCCGATTAGAAGCGAATCATCAGCGAAAAGCGCATGGTTTACAGGTTCAACTCCAGCAGCTGAGGTGAGGCCCGAAATATTGCCAGCGATCCTTTCAGCGATTATCTTACGACTGAGAGTATCCGCCATGATTATGTACAGGAATGGCGACAGAGGGCATCCCTGCCTGATGCCTCTCTGTGAATGGAAGAATCTGGATGGACGGCCATTAATTAAGGGGGTGAACCACGGTTTATCAATGCAAGCCTTGATAATCTGGACGAACTGGGATGAGAAGCCAAATGATAGAAGGACTCTGCACAGGAAAGAGCGATTGACTCTGTCAAACATGTTCGTCGTGTCCAGTTTAATCAGCATTCCTTTCTCATTCCGTCGTATGCTTGAATGGACGATCTCCTGCACTTGAATTACATTATCATGTATATGTTTGCCTTCTACAAAACCGCCTTGGAAGTTGGTGATCAATTTTTTGAGCAATGGCTTGATTCGATTCGCTAGGATTTTTGCCAGAATTTTATAAGAAGCGTTGCACAACGATATTGGCCTGTACCTTGTGAATGTTTCAGGATTGGAATCTTTTGGAATTAGTGCCAGGTATGTGGAGTTGGTTCCACCACCAACCTTCGCCTTTTTCATGCACCCACTAATCATTTTCAGCAGGTCATCTTTTATAATGTGCCAACAGGATTTATAAAAATGTATTGTAAATCCGTCTGGCCCGGGAGCCTTGTCTGCCTCCATAGACCAGATCACGTTTCTGATTTCTTCCTCTGTGATGGGATGATAGAGTAAATCATTGTCTTCTGGACTGATGAGAGGCGGGATATTGGAGATTAGTTCAGCGTCTTCTTCATCATTATTTTGACTGTCTTCTCGATATAAGTTTCTAAAATGAGATTATGCCGCAGCTTTGACTTGATTAAACCCTTTGCAGACTTGGCCGTCATCTGTTTTTATTTCTGCTATGTAATTCCTGGACAATCTATCTCTGTATTGCCGATGAAAATATGAGGTGTTCCTGTCCCCAGCCTTCAGCCACAAACTTCTGGATTTGAGTCTCCAGTATTCTTCCTCCCTTTGAAAGGATTGGTGAGTGGAGCTTTGAGCTTTGATTTCTTTTTCCAACAGCTCTGATGTTATATCTTTACTTTCCATGGATGTTTGCAAGGTTTGCAATGAATTCACTGCTAATTTTCTTTGATCAGTAGGGGTAGAGGTTGGGTTCTTTATCCAACCCTTCAAGGCTTGTTTAGTGACTTTCAGCTTTTGCTCCCATACATAGCTTGAAGAGCCCGAGAATGGCTTAGCCCAGGCTGATTTTATAGTCTCGAAGAAATCAACTCTCTCAATCCATAAAGGGCTGAAGCGAAACGGTATAGGGCCCAGGTCCTCTTCTTCTTCCACTTGGAGCAGTATTGGCTTATGATCTGAAGTGAGTTTGGGCAAAATTTTGGTGGTGATAATCTTTTTGTTCATCATAATGGAGATTTGCACCAGAAAACGGTCTAAGCGAGCAGAGATATGTTTCGATCCCACCATGTTGTTTGTCCAGGTGTAAATGCCTTGGATGGGGTTTAAATCTAAGAGATCCCATACCTGCATGATTTCCTCTACCTTAACCAGCATGGGGTCTGTGTTGTTGGAGCCTCCCCTCTTCTCTTTTGCTTTTAATACAATGTTAAGATCCCCAGCTATGATAATATTGATGGGTGAGGTCTCCTCTAAATAGGATGTGAGAGCATTCCAGCATTCTCGTTTTTCAACATAAGAAACCGGAACATATAGATTGAAAAGAGAGATGGAGAGCTTACTTGCGTTGTGCTTCAGTTCCGTGAAGATCCAATGCTGAGTTTCCAAATGCTTGTTCAAATGAAAGGAGTCTTCGTTCCAAAGAGTTGTCAGCCCTCTGGAGGTTCCCCTTGCACTGACTGCTTTACCTGTTCTTTTGTTCCACTTCGTTCTACTGATCTCTAGAAGGGCCTCCCCTTCTATTTTGGTCTCCTGGAGCATGAGAATCTCTGGGGAGTCTATTTTCAGTAAATCCTTGACTGCTTCTATTTTAGAGGGATTCCCCAGGCCTCTGCAATTCCACGAGACCAGCTTCATGATTTACCTGAGGGGGGGGGGATTGGGACCTCCCTTAGAAGGCCTTGGTCTGGTATTTCTGCCAATGGACATTTCTATTGTGGACTGACTGCCTTGTGTTTTGTGCCTTTCTGCCTCCTCCTCCCTCTTTTCCTTACGGGATTTCCTTCCTTCTTTCTTCGAGGGGCGCTCGAAGGTTTCATCCTCTGAGGAGCCTGAACTTTCCTTTGGTTTTTTCTTGGCAATTTCTGCATAAGAGGGATTGGAGGGAGTACCTTGATTACTTTCACTATGGTGTGCTTCCCCTCCCTCTTTACTTAATGGTGTTGCTTCTGCCTGATCTCCATTTTCCTCGATTAGTTTTGCTCGCTTGTTCTGAGCAGTTGTTGTCCCCTTTGAGATACCATCTGTTTCTATTCCATTTCTGTCGATGTTGGGGCCTCCGATCGATTGGGATTTACCTTTACCTTTTTTTGTATTTACATTTTTCTGAACTAGAGTCCATGCTTCCCCATTGTTTTTATCTGCATGTTCCTCGGCTTTCTTCTTGCAATGCTTTGCAAAATGTCCATGCCCATGACAGTGTCTGCATTTAAACGGTAATTGCTCATAGTCCAGCTCCTGGACATGCGTCCACCCAGCTAGTGTGAGGTTAATTGATTCCGGAAGGCCCTCTTCTAATTCCACTTCAACACAAATGCGAGCACAGGAGTATTGGTCCTTTCTTGTTGCTTGATCTATATATTTGCCTAGCGCGTTACCAATAATCTGAAGAGTTTTATGATTCCAGCAATGGAGAGGAAGGTGAGGGAGCCTGACCCAAACCGGAACGGTAGATGGAACGTATTGAGTGGGGTCGAAGTCGGGAGACCACTTGTTGAGGTAAAGACCCTGTGGACCCATGAAGAAAGGCCCTTTCCTGAAAACTAAACCCCTATCTTCAGGATTCTCGAAGATGAAAACGAAGAATCCCTTTCCAACAAAGTAACGTTTGACTCCTTTAATTAGAGGCCTCCAGTTTCTTTGAGTCCACTCTTCTACTGTTTTTGGAGAAGGCCAGAGGCCCATAAATTGGCCTATTAGACCTCTCTCAGCCAGATTCAGAGCTGCTTTACAGATTTCCTCTTCAGGCAGAGCCACCGTAGGGATCGTTTCCATTTTCCTTACAAATTTTTGTTGGACCGCTAATGGCGGGCGCTTTGGCCCAGCTGCAACCATATTTCTGAAAGAGAGGACCTCTGGGGGCGGGTCAGGATCCCCGGGAGCCTCCATGAGAAGAGGGCGTTGCAAATCGGTCGAGCGGCGTATTGTTCAGAGACTCGCTGGAGCGACCTGTTCAAATCTCAGCCCAAATTCAACCTTCTTTTAATCAATAGTATCTTCAATGTCATTTTAGCTTATATTGTTGGGTTGTGTTTATATTTTGACATGTTAGTTATGTTGTTAAATCCTCCATGTAGTCCTTGTCTTGGACTGGTTAGATGTGCTTCTTTTATTTTGAATTATTGGTATTTTGCTAAATCTCTATAAGGGATAAATTAAATCACAAAACAACTATAGTATTTTTTGATTCATTGTGTCTCTATTGTCTATAGTAATTTTCGATTCATTGTATCTCTATTGTCTCTAGAATCAAGTTATAGTAGGGATTATATGTAATACGTTATATATGTTATTAATAGAAATTAGCTAAAAAAAGGTGTGTACTTTTACATCTTCGATGGTAGGCAAGAAGGCCCACCATTGGCCATGTTATGTCCACTAGGCAATAGGAGCACGTCATCATATGTGAGCACATGGTTAGGGATAATACAAGAGGGGTAGAGTGGGGAAGGGAAGGGAAAGGTGGGGGTGAGGGTGGGGTGTTAATATGTGTTTTTTTTATTGTTTTTAATTTTTAATATAGTTTTTAATATTTTTTAAAATTTAGCATTGAAGGGAGAGACGAGGAGAAGGAGGGTGTAATGGGGTTGGGGAAAGGGGAAAATGGGAGAAGATTTTTTGTGTGTGTGTGTCTTTAATGAGTGTTTTTTTGTTTATTTGTTTTTAAATTTAAGTTTTTAAATTAATTGTTTTTTAGATTTTTTTTTCTTTTTTGGAATGCAATTCATTCCACTCATAAGAGAGGATGATATTGTTGGTATCTTTATAGCTCCATCAAGAATTGGCTCACCAAAAGTCTCAATCAACAATCAAATCATGAAGAGTGAACATGTCACAAGCAAGATTTGAACCCAAATGGAGAGGATAATGTTCCTCCTCTCAACCACACGAGCTAAACCCAATTAACAATAATTGGCTTACTTGTATTTCTTTGGAAAAAAAATTGTGTTTCAATGTTTATGTCTTTTTTTTAAGTTTTTTTTTTTTTTTTTAATATATTATTATTTTAAGTTTTTATAAATTTGGACTGATGGATGGGAGTGAAATGGGGAAGAGGGGGCAAGAAAAGAGACATAATGGTAAGAAAGGAAACACAACTTGGTGGGGTCCCCTCATCGATGCTCTCATCCCTATGAAAAAGTAAATGGTAGACAATAGGGCATAGGATAGAGGGGGTATAATTGATTTCTAACAAGGCAGAGTTTGATGGGATGTCCTCACAAGCCATCAATGGCTTCATTCCCATTGAAAAAGTAAAAGGTTATTAGTGGAGTGGGTGTGACAAAGGGACGATCAATTTCATATGAAATAGAGCTCAATAGACGAATTCTCACATTGAGTGTTCAACACCAATTTTTGTTTTGTTTGATGGGGTATATATTTTAATAATGTGTCAAACAATTTATTTTATTAAATAACATTTTACTTAATATTGTATCTCTAAAATAGATAGATGTGATAATGTTATTTGATAAATGTATATTATTTGAAATGAAAATTATTTTAAAAAATAGAGGACTAAAAATATCAAATTTTAAATTTCATGTACAAATCATGATTAAATTACGTTATTATATTTTATAATTTTAGTGAAATTTCTTTTGTTTAGTTTTTATTAGACATATTTTATATTAAAATGTATAAAAGGGGAATAAAAGAGGTTATTGCAAATTTATAGAATTAATTATAGTAAAAATAAATAAACAAAAGCTTTTTTTAATGAATTTAAAGCATTCACAATTTGAACAATTATCAATGTTATTTATAAGTATCAATAAGTCAATCAATAAAAACACATTCGGCACAAAAATAGAAAAAATACCAATTCAAAATTAGGAAGATGTTTTAGAAGAAATTATGACCAAAAATTCATTAATTTTGTCTATTTTTAAAAGGGAATCTTTGGAAAATCTTAGAGAAGCTAAAACAACAACCTCATAAACTTCACTCTATTCACAACAATGTTAAAATTGAAATGTGTCTAATATTAGTTTTTTTTATCAAACATAAAGTTTCCCCATAACATTTTAGATGGATGTTAGGGATTCAAGTCCCTAAAACTATAAAGGTAAGCTGAGAATTCTAACATGTGTTAGTACTGAAGATATAGAATCATAAGTAGGATCATAATAGACATGCTAAGGTATCATGCATAAACCGGCACATACCAAAAATTAGGGTATGGAGTGAAATATGCATGTCATGTCCTTCATTGAACTGAATTCCACAATGAAAAAAACCCAAGCACAAGGATGAACATAAGCTTCTACATTAAGAGCTAAAGGTTTCCAATAATGAGAGATGCATTGATGCATGTTCAATATACAAGACTATATCTCATTGTGCATGGCATGCCATGGTCCAAATAGAAATCTAGTTATTCCAGAGCTTATTGATCAAGGGAAATAACAAAGATTGTTGTTACTTTCTTCAAGATAAAGTAAGCATTGAAAAGAGAGTGGGAGGTTTCACCAAAACTTGCAACTATCGCAACCTCCTCAAAGGTCTTACAAGTTTTTATGATTGATTTAGCTATTCAAGAAAATAATGGATGGGACATGAGGGTCTAGCCTACACATGAAAAATATACATTAAAATTATAGGCAATGATGACTCTCTTTCATATGTGTTGCCTTCAACCAAAAATTCCAAAAAAATAAATAAGCCAAATATAAAATCCTTGACAATCCATATTTGCATGATTGTTTTTCAAGTTCATCCCATTCAACCAAAAAACCCTACACTAACATAACCTTAACAGTTTGTCACGAGTAGATCCATGTAGAAGACCATGAAGCCTTGATCTCGCATAAAGCATACACTTAAATTGACTTATAAATTTCCCTATATCAAGAATAAGGATTAATCATATTGTAGGTGTGTTCTTTTGGATTCATCCCATCAGTTTTTAATTCAATGTTTCAGACCAAACAAATGTGGTCCATCACCAAACGTATTAGAACATAAATTAATCATATTCTTGCCCAAAACCAAAATCTAGGATCGTCATGTTGAGGGGAGGGGAACCACAATATTTGTGATGCATCATCTCAATGCACAAAAAGGAAACACTTACACATGAATTGCCTCTCCTCTACACCCTAAATTCCCCATTGTTGAGCATATGTTGTCATTGATGTCAACAAGGTCATGGACTGCAACCGTGTGACTTTGCGATGATGTGACAGAATGGAATACGACAGTGTGATAGTGTGACAGAATGGACTGCGATGGTGTGATGGAATGGACTATGATGGTGTGATGGTGTGATGGAATGGACTATGACAGAATGGATTGTGATGAAATGGACTGCAACGGAATGAGTGAAAGTTGCGCAGAAGAAATTTTGCAGGGTGCCTTGAGCCAATACAATGAACAATGCATAAGAGCATGATGAGGCAAAGTCTGTGCAACAAGAAATAGAGTGGAATGTGATAGGATGAATACTTCTAACTTGAGTCTTGTGCTCTTAATCTATACGTGCAAAAAATGCTCTGTAAACTAGAATGTGAATTGTCGCGACAATGAATGTTTTGGTAAAACAAGGAATATTTGGTCTATTTGATTTAGTCAAAGAATGTCTGATAACATAAGTGTGTCCACATATAACTAACAAGATTTTGATGTGGTCAAAGTTTGTCCACAATATAATTGTCATACTTTATTTAGACAAAATTATAACTGACAGGATTTTGATGTGGTCAAAGTTTGTCCACAATTTAATCGTTACACCTCCACATACACGAAGGTGAACTTAGAAAAAATTACTATAAGTATGAATGCAATCTGAGTGTGAAACATTATGGGAAGTAGATATAGTAACTATTCAAAGGAACATAAATAAGTTTTTGTCAGTCGTTGTAATGTAATAGGTTTTTCTGAATTTAGGGCGGAAGGGTGGTGCTAGGGTGAGTCGAAGCTCACTGAGGATTGGTTTCCTCATTATATGTAATAGGTTGGTGCCTGAGAGGATTGGTGTCCTCATTATCTTTGACAGGTTGGTGCCTGAGAGGATTGGTGTCCTCATTTTCTACGATAGGTGGGTGTCTGTTGATCTGAAAATTTGTAGCTTGTAAGTTGGTTCTTGCAAAATAACATAAACAAGATGTTATGTGGTTTTTTCCCACATTGGGCTTCCACGTAAAAAACTTTGTGTATTGTGTTCACTGTGATATTTTGATTTCTACTTGTATATGTCATTAAGTGCGCACTTCTAAATAACTTAGATGGATATTTTGATTTATGCTTGCATCTGTCATTAAGTGCGCAATTTTCTAAATAACTTAACTAGTTAAAAAGAAAGAAAAATATAGAATGTTAATGCAATATTGTTCACCCCCCTCACCCTCTCAATATTGATGTGAGTTTCAAAAATTGGTATTAGAGCACAGGTTCCTTTAGTAACAGTATAACAGCTGGAAGGAAGATCACACAGAAAGTATGGCCAATCAAGATTCGTTTTCAACCAGACCTCCTCTATTCAATGGAAATAATTTTTCATTTTGGAAAATCAGAATGAATACCTACTTGATGTCTCTTAGTATGGAAGTTTGGAAAAGTGTGGTAGATGGTTATAAAATTCCAACCACTCTTCCAACTAATGAAGTTGGTAAGAAAGATTACTATAGTAATGAAAAATCTATGAATGTTATCCAAGGAGGACTTGCAGAAACAGAATTTGTTAAAGTGATGCAGTTGGAATCCACTAAGGAAAAATGGGACAAATTGGTAAACAATTATGGAGATGAGAAAGTGAACTTGGCTAAACTTCAAGCTCACATAATGCAGTTTGAATTCCTAAGGACCAATGAAGATGAAAATATTGCAGGTTTCTTTCTTACAGTGGATGAGACTGTAACCACCATGAAATGGCTAGGAGAGGAAATTAAAGAAGATATGGTAGTTCATAAGGTACTGAGATCTCTTCCCTCAAGACTTGATGCAAAGGTATCATATATAGAAGAAATGCATGAACTAGACAGACTAACTATGGATAAGCTCTGTGGAAGTATGACTTCTTATGAGATGAAAACTAGGAAAGATCAGCCAGATCTAAAGGACATAGTCTTCAAAGCATCAGTCAAATCATCAACATCCCAAGATAAAGATTCCTCAGAACACTTCTCGGATGAAGAAGAAGCTAATTTTGTAAGAAAACTGAAGAGGGGCTCCAGAAAATATAAAGGTATGTTACCATTTAAATGCTTTCATCATGGTAAAGTTGGTCATTTTTCTTCTAAATGTCCTTTTAAAGAAAATATCACCAATGAAAAGGAAAGAAAAGGCAAAGATAAACCTAGCAATTTTAAAAATTCTCTTAAAAGGAATAATTTTTATTCAAAGGAGGATAGCAATAGCTCTGAGGAAGAAGAAGATGAGCTAGATCTAATTAAGGATGAAAAAAATTTCATGGATTTGGAACAACGAAAATATGATCAAACAGACACAAAAGAGTGTGAATTTTAAGTAGATATGGAAGGAAAACCCATTAGTTCTCTGGAGGAAATCTCCTGACTCAAGAAAAAGAACAGACTAAGAAAATAATAGTTGCAGGTCTACAAAGACAAAGACAATAAGGTCAATGAAGAAATAGTCATTTTAAAATTTTAACTAGAAGAATCCAAAAGAAAGGAAGAAGTATTGATAAATCGAATAAAAGAAAAGGAGAATAGCTACGACAAACTAGAAGCAGAAATAGTTGTCTTACGAAAAGATCTAGAAAAATCCAAGACTCAAATAAAATTCATAAAAGGATTTGAAACTCTAGATAACATTCTAAGAAATTAGATATCACCAGATGACAATATAGGGTTGGGATATAAGGAAAGTCTAAAAATTGTCAAAGGTGATTCAAACACTAGCATATCAACCAATGAGAAGCCTACAAGCTATGTAGATGCTCTCAAGGGAAACAACAGACAACCTAAGAAAGAAAAAGATGAAAATAAGAAGCATTCAGAAATGGATCATACCTATTACGAAGAAAAGAAGCAACATACACCCATTACTTATGAGTATTATCAAGTTGGCAGACAAAGATTGATTCCCAAAATTAAGTTTTTCACTCCAAGGCATCCAATTTTTTTCTATGGATATTGTTTATCTTGTTGAAATTTTGGACATAAGGTTGTAAGTTGCGGACTTTTTAGATATAACATACATGTAGGAACTAGATTCAACAAACCTCAAAAGTATATGGTTCAAAATTCCTTCAATAATACCTTCTCTCCTTTATGAAATGACCTTGATTGCCACGTATTCATTAATTTTGGACACAAGGCAAGTTAATGCAAAAGAAAGTTGCTACTTATCTTTAAACAAGACAAACAAGAAGATTCTACCAAGGTTTGGAGGAAGAAAAACAAAAATAGATAAAATTGTGGACTAGCCCTATATGCCAAAAATCAAGAAAATCAATGGTACATTGACAGTGGTTGCTCCAAGCACATGACAAGAGACAAAATTAAGTTTGAATTCCTAACTGAAGAAAAAGGTGGCAATGTCACTTTTGGAAACAACGCTACAGCCATAATTAGAGGAAAATGAATTGTTGTATTAGATGAAGATAAAAGGGGAAAGACTAAAGCTCAAAATGTGTTGTATGTTGATGGTCTAAAATATAACTTATTAAGTGTAAGTCAAATGTGTGACCAAGGACACAATGTTCTTTTTCATTCAAGAGGTTGAAATTTAGGTAATGGATATGAATATAGGGAAGATTATTGTTAAGGCAGTCAGAACTTTAGGGAATGCATATGTTCTAGAAGAAGTTAAAGACAATGTTGCATTGGTAAAATTGATGAGAAATGGATTTGGGACCAAAGACTAGGTCATATTAGTTTTGATAAGCTTGTTAAGCTAGGAAGAAAAGATGTTGTGAGAGATATGCCTAAGATCTTCAAACCTGAGAATATTGTCTACAAATCATGTAAGTTTGGAAAACATTCAAGAGTTCAATTCAAGGCAAGAGAACACTCCCCCACTCGACCTATTCAGTTGATTCATACAGTTCTTTGTGTCCCTACGAGTACAAAATCTCCTCAAGGTGAAAGATATTTCATTATGTTAATTGATGACTATACCAGAATGGCTCGGGTTGGATTGTTGAAACATAAATTCAAGGATTTTGAAAAATTCAAAATCTTCAAAGCATAGGTAGAAAATGAAATGGACTTAAAAATCAAATGTCTAAGGTCAAATGGAGGAGGAGAATTCACATCTGATGAATTCAATAGTTTTTTGTGAAAAACATGGGATCAAAAGACAGTTTGCTATTTCCAGAACCCCTCAGTAGAATGGAGTAGTGGAAAGGATGAACATAATAGTTCAAGAAATGGCCATGGCCATGCTTGATGAATCAGAAGTATCCAAAACCTTTTGGGGAGAGGTTGTTCAAACTACTGTCAACATTCTCAATAAGGTGCACATCAGATTAAACAGTGACAAAACCCCCTACAAACTATGGCATGGAAGACCAACATCAATAAAGCACTTCAAAAATTTGGCATCAAATGCTACATTAAAATAAATTAAGACAACGTAGGAAAGTTTTACTCTAGAGTTTATGAAGATATCTTGTTAGGATACTCCTCCAGAAGTAAAGGATACAAGTGCTACAACAAAAGACTACATAAGATAGTTGAAAGTATAGATGTAAAGGTAGATAAAGGACCATTTCATCCAGTAAGACACATGCATCATGATGAGCCACAAGATGACATCATGAATGAGGATAAGAAAATAGAGGATTCAGAAGAAGAGGAGAGAATGGAAACATCACAACCAAAGACTCTGTCAAGGTATGTTCAAAACCATCATCCAGAAAGTCATATTCTTGGAAATAATGAAACATGTGTACAAACTAGAAGAAACCTTATAGATACATCTACCTCTTTAAATTTTTCACTGTTGTCCATGATTTAACCTCAAAATTTTGCGCAAGCAAGTCAGGATGACCATTGGGTCAAAGCCATGAATAAAGAACTAAACCAAATAGAGAAAAACGGGACATGGGATCTTGTCCCAAGACCAAATGACAAGAATGCAATTGGCACTAAATGGGTATATATAAACAATTTAAATGAATATGGATAGATAGTTAGAAACAAGGACAAATTGGTATGCAAAGGGTATGCTCAAGTCGAAGGAGTGGACTTTGAAGAAACGTTTTACCCTGTTGCAAAAATTGAAGCTATCATGATGTTTTTGGCTTTTGCATGCTACAGAAAATTCAAAGTCTACCAAATGGATGTCAAATCAACATTATTGAAAGGTGATCTTGATGAATAAGTTTATGTGGAACAACCAGAAGGTTTTCTGCTAATTGACAAAAAGGATTATGTTTGTTGTTTAAAAAAAGCCTTGTATGGGCTAAAACAAGCTCCAAGAGCTTGGTATTACAGACTTGACAGGTATCTGCACCAGCAAGGTTTTAAAAAGGGAACAAATGATAGCAACTTATACATCAAGTATGAAGATTCATCCATCAGAAAAAGGAATTTTTATTTCCCAAAGAAAATATCTCAAGGAAATGTTTAAAAAGTTTGGAATGGAAAACTATGCACCAATAAGATATCCCATGACTACCAGTTGAAAACTCAACAAAGAGGATGATGCTCGACAAATAGATCAAACCATGTACATGCCCATGATAGGCAGATTACTTTATCTCACAACTTCAAGGCCTGACATCATGCAATTTGTTGTTTTGGTAGGCAAGTTTAGTCCAATACCAAGGAAACTCATGTTCTTGTAGTCAAAATGATATTCAGGTACTTGCAAGGCACTATTTAGTATGGATTGTGGTATCCCAAAAACACAGACCTCCTTCTCAAAGCTTATATAGATGTGGATTGGGAAGGAGGTATTGATGATAGAAAAAGAACCAGTGGAGGTGCATTCTTCCTTGGCAATTGTTTAGTATGCTGGCCCAACAAGAAACAAACTTTTATTTCTCTCTCCATAGTTGAAGTGAAGTATATAGTTGTAGCATCTTGTTGTGTGCAAGTATTGTGGATAAAGACCAATCTTAAGGATATTCAAGTTCCCAGTGATCAACTTGTTTCTATCATGTGAGACAATACAAGTGTTATTAATCTCTCCAAAAATCATGTTCAACACTCTAAAACTAAGCATATCCCCATCAAGTATCACTTTCTCAGAGAATAGGTTTAGGATCAGGTGGTTAAAGTAGAATATGTTCCTTTCAAGGAGCATGTTGTAGATATCTTTACCAACCCATTACCTAGGGAATCCTTTGAGTAACTTAGAGAGTCATTGGGAGTTCTTCCCACTCCTCATTCCAGCATATAAATCTTCATGATAGGTTGGAGGCTGTTGAAAGACTTGCTCAGCCTCAGAGGGAGAAACGCGAGAAATTGAGCAGTAGGAAGTACAAAATTAATATAGGGAAGTCACTCTTAGAATATGCGCAGTTAGGAGGGAAGATCCATTTTCCATTGATGTCAAAGGGGGATAAAAATAGAGTTGCGACAAAGAGGAGCATACAGCAAGGGGGAGTGAACGCCAGAGGAACACATTGACAAGGGGAGCAGCTCAACAATAGAGTTGCCATCAATGACAAAGGGGGAGTTTGTTGAGAATATGTTTTCATTGATGTCAACAAGGTCATGGACTATGATGTTGTGATAATGTGATGGAATGGACTACGACGGTGCAATAGTGCAACGGAATGGACTATGACGGTGTGACGGAATGGACTACAATGGTGTGACGGTGAAACGAAATGGACTGTGATGGAATGGACTATGATGAAATGAGTGAAATATGCACATAAGATATTTTGCAGGGCACCTTGAGCCAATGCAATGAATGACACAGAAGATCATGATGAGACAAAGCCAGTGCGACAAGCAACTGAGTGGAATGCGACAGAATGAAGACTTGTGACTTGAATCTTGCACTCTTAATCTATCTGCACAGTAGATGCTCTGTAAACCAGAATGTGAATTGTCACGACAATGTACGTTTTGGTAAAGCAAGGAATATTTGGTCTGTTTGATTTAGTCAGAGAATGTCTGATCATAGAATTTTTTCCACATATGACTAACAAGATTTTGATGTGGTCAAATTTTTTCAACAATATAATTGTCATACTTTATTTAGACAAAATTGTAACTCGCAGGATTTTGATGTAGTCAAATTTTGTCCACAATGTAATCGCTACACCTCCACATACATGAAGGTGAAATCATACAAAATTACTAAAAGTATGAATTCACTCTAAGTGTAAAATAGTGTGGGAAGTAGATACAGTAATTGTTCAAAGGAACATAAATAAAAAATTTGTCAGGCTGTGTAATGTAAAACAAATTCTCAATTTAGGGTGGAAGGGTGGTGTTAGGGTGAGTCAAAGCTCATTGTGGATTTGTGTCCTCATTATATGTAATAGGTTGGTGCTTGAGAGGATTGGTGTCCTCATTATCTGTGATAGGTTGGTGCCTGAGAGGATTGGTGTCCTCGTTGTCTATGACAGGTGGGTGCATGTTGAGCTAAAAATTTATAGCTTGTAAGTTGGTGCTTGCAGAAGAACATAAAGAAGATGTTATGTGGTTTTTTCCCGCATTGGGTTTACAAGTAAAAATCTTTTTGTACTGTTTTAACTATGCTATTTTGATTTCTACTTGTATATGTCATTAAGTGCACACTTCTAAACAACTTAGATGACTATTTTGATTTATGCTTGCATCTGTCATAAAGTGCGCAATTTTGTAAATAACTTAACTGATTAAAAGGAAAGAAAAATACAGAAGGTTAATGCAATATTGTTCA
>SNQJ01S0003230.1:284480-313381 GCA_010110895.2 Picea sitchensis
GGGTCGAGATCAAGACATGGTCCTTGATCATCTTTGTAGGTGGCTCTTCATCTTCGACTATGTGGGCATGTTGCCTCTTATGTTTCCTCTTGTATTCTTCTCGTCTGACTGGACAAGAATTCACCTTGTGTCCCATCTTATCAAAATGATAGCATTGTATGGATGAGAGATCCCTTTCCTTGCATTGTCCTTTCTTCTAAAATCTCCTTGGATGAGATTCTTTGTTATTGAATTTGTTTGATGGTTGAGGCTCTCTATGAGTTTCCCTTTTGAAGTAGGGTTTCTTCCTTCCTCCTTTGGTATGAGTAGCTAGGGCTTGATCATCATCCCTTGCTAGTAGTGCTTCACAGTTAGCTACCCTTGTCTCTTCTTGGATGCATTCTTCCCATAGGCTATCAAACTGCATCTTCACGGCTCTGGAACATATTGTTTGAATGAATGCATCCCAAGGTCTTGTAAGACCATCTAGGGTCGTCATTATGAATTCATCTTCATCTATGGTGTCTCCAATCACTTTTAACTGTTCTTTAATCTCTGATATTCTAGAGAAATATTCTTGAATCATTTCTCCTTTCTGCATCTTCGTATTCTTCAATTGAGATCTTAGGTTCATCTTTCGGTTTATGTTCTTTCCTTCGTATAATTTTATTAGAGAATCAAACATCTCTTTCGGAGTGTTCTTGGATGATACATAAGGGATCAGGGGGTCTTTGATTGAATCTGCAATGATTCTTTGAGCCCTGATTGAGTCCTTTTGATGCTTTGCTTTCTCTACGGCATCTTCGGGTTCCAGCACTTTTGCTTTGATGAGCCTTGCTAGGTCATTCTCTGCAAGGATCAGACTGATCCTATACTTCCAGGAATGGAAGTTGTCTATGCCTTCTAGTTTCTCAACAAGCTTTGTGCTTGCAGACATCTTGTACTTGGGGCTATGAAAAATGACCAAAAATGAAAATGCTTAAAATCAATTTTTGACCTTACCAGGAGGTGCACTTGGCTGAGGTGAGTAGCCTGGTGTACTTGGATATGAGAAAATCCAACTTTTTCCTTTCCAAAATTGATCTGCAGATTTCTGGACTATTGCTTCTGGTTTTCTGGTACTCTGGTACTTCTGGTACTCTAGTTTTTTGGTACTTCTGGTACTCTGGTACTTCTGGTACTCTGGTTTTCTGGTACTCTGGTACTCTAGTTTTTTGGTACTTCTGGTACTCTGGTACTTCTGGTACTCTGGTTTTCTGATACTTTTGGTACTTTATGAAACTAGGGCTTCACTTTCCAAGAGATCCAACCACTGAAAAGGTGTGTTGAAGGTACCAAAATGATCCTTGGGGGAGGGTGCAACTTTCTAGGTGATTTTGGAGCTAAAAAGCTTCACTTTTGAAAAACCCTAATTTGCAGGTACGACAACAGTGACTTTTTTCTCTTGTGAAATATGCTTCCTTCGGGTTGGCTCTGATACCATGTTAATGTTTATGCCATTATTATAGTTCTTTGTATTTCAATAGATAACAGCAACATAAGAACAAGATCACTGAGAAATACACATTCACAAGAGACACAACATTTATCCTGGGAAATCCTCTAGGGGAAGAAAACCCAGTAAAACTTCCTTATTATAGATTGCCAATACAATGTCAAGAGATAACTCAAACCAATACAGAAAGTCCTCTCCAAAATATGCGCCACTCTTCTCTCTCTCTCCAACTGGTAAATCAAAACTTGCCTCTCAGAATGAGTAAGTGAGTTGTGTGTCAAAGTGAGGCGTTGGCCTCTCTATATATACAAGTCTGGCACGTGTGAAGTGTCTTTACTGGAAGGGCTGACTTCTCACTCTGGGTGGGTAAACCCACCTTTATTATATTTCTGGGTCTCAATAATAACTGTTGGGGCTGACTTCTTAGTCTGCCTATTACAATTTTCTGTTGACCAATCCGCAAAAGGGGATTTGGTCCTAATACAATAACTGACATGATCAATCCACAATGGGGATTGATCCCATGAATAATATATCAATAATAATAAGAATACTCTTTGCAGTTACATTATTTCAGCATAAAGGACCACAGGGGGAAAGTAGCTAGTAAAAGATAAAAGCCTAAAATATAAACCTTCTACATGCTCACCCAGACAGGTCTTGAGAACAATGAATTGTTTCTCTTAAAAGAATTGAAGACCTACAAAATATCAAACATATAATAAATATCCCACTTGAATGAGAGACTAACACAAGTGTGTTATAACATTTTGATGGTTACCCCTATGGAATTTTATGGGCCTCTCCTTTCATGTCACACTGTGGTATTGCCCCCGCCCTTGATTTATCTTGGGGAATACCCAGTGTTTGGACTTTAATAAATTAATAACAATAAATGGGCTTGGAAAAATGTTGCATCGCAGACAAAGGGAAGCTCTCCCTCTACAAAGGAACCCATAAATGAGACAATACAAACCCTTGTATGTCATGAACCGCATGCCTAGAAGCTCACCCCACTCCACTTCACATGCACCCATGACTTAGATAGGTTCCACTTGGGAAACACCTTGGACCCAGGGAATGATTGACCCAATAGGATTCCTTGAGACCCCTCCCACATCTAAATTTGAAAAATTGTATAATGTATTTAGGCATTTGTTTAGTTTGAAAAGGGGGTTTGATGCACATGTTTGGGTGGTTTGATTGTTAGATGTGTCTTACTTGTTATGATACTTGTGACTCATGGACCCCTGGAGGGAATATTTGTTTGTCTTTGCAGGACCTTTCCTGATAGACAAGTATTCATGAAGAGATGATTAGTTCAGACCTTCATGAGGGCTTGAAGCCCAAGGATGGAGGCAGAGACCCCAGGCCTGGGGAAAGATCATGATGACCAGTTTGCACAGTGAAGAAAGAGGACGCTGTGTTTGGAGGCACCCTGGAAAGCCTTGATGACGATTTTCCACCCTTCCCCACCTGGACGTTGGCCTTAAGAGGCATTGGGTGTCACCTTAGTAGCCCATGACATCACCCAGGGCTAGGGTTTGACACTTGCAGAAGTTGGACCATAGTTTTGGAATGCATGGCATGGAAACAGGCCTTTGGAGGCCCAATGATCTACTATATGACCTCAATGTCTCATGCAGAAGGCCTAACATCACCCTCATTAGGGTTATACTTGTGAAAATTGATTTAATTTTTTGAATTTTAAGAACAAATTGATATGTAGTCTTTGTCCTGTGAAAAGACACAATTGTTGGGTAAATAAGCCAGGATTTCCCATATAAATATGGTTGGTTGAATTCGTCTTTTCATCATAACTCATCACACACAAGTTGTGGACTGAAATTTTTTCCCTCTTTAAGGGTTATTGATTGAAATAACTAGTGCGCATCTCTTGGGGAGGATTTTTGGTTATGTATCTTGGCTATTTTCATGGTGGAAAGGTCTTCAACTAGGGTTTGGCTTGATTATTCTTGGTGAAGTAAGTAGAAAACTTGCAATTGTGTTCATGAAGTAAATGCTTGTGGTAAATTTTACTTATTTCATGTTGAAGATTATGAAATTGCTTGCTTAAACCCTAGGAGAGAAACATAAGGTGCTTGTTTCTCTCTCTAGTTTTTCTACTTGTTTAAATTTGTCAAGCATACCTTGTTTAGAAGTGACCACTAGAGCCCTAAAGTGATAGCACTCTAGTAGATTCACTCTAATTGCATATTGCATAATATATTTCCAATAGTCTAAGGAAGGAAGGTGCACTCGGGCCTAAAAGTGCTTATTCCCTAGTAAATTCTTCTTCAAGACTTGGATGCTTGAGGCCTTGAAGTGCCAACACCTCTTGCATTCACCTATTTCCTTTGACAAGTTTTATCATTGTTGTTTTCCCCAAGTTATATTGTTGTTGTTATTGACTCCATAAGCCCAAAAAGGCACTTTTCCACTTGCTTTTGTGAGTGATTGGTCAAACAAACACTCAAACTCTCTTCTTTGAAGCTCTTACTAATGTTTACTAATTTTAGCCTTGACTAATTCACTAGCTAACTTGTTGTTGTTTCAAAACATTGCTATATCCATACCAATTTATTGCATACACCTACAAAACTCACATCTTGCTCACTCAGAAATTGCTTGTTATAATTGTTAAATAATCTACTTGATAAATGCTAACTTTCAATGGTATTTTCTTGCAATTCTGAGCACTAACTCTCGTGGTTGTTACAAAATGTTTATTGTTGTTATAAATTGATAAATTGCTGCAAATTTTCTTCAACCACTATATTTGTTTAGTGTATAACATCTTTTGAGGCTTTACTATCATTTTGGTACTTGGAAATGTTTATATGCATGCTATATTGTTATTGTTTCACATAGGTACATCAACATTCTTCATTGCCTCAATTCCTTCATACATAGACACCTTTGAATTTGGTGACTAGTGAGAGGGGGGGTATTTCTTTGTCCTCATCCTTAACTTACTCAGTCCTTTAGGCCATCGAGGATGCCTCCCTTGGGGTAGAGTCTCTCTTACTCCTAAAAGAAGGGGATTTCCTATTGAGGTGACAATGATAGGATATCCCATTGTTAGGCCAATCTCCCTCACTTTTCTTGGGCTTTGGGAAAGTACAGATTTCACGATAACATTTTTGGCACTATTTCCAGGGAACATTGAATCAGTTTTCGTCAACAACATATCTTTGGTAAGCCTTTCCTCAAAGCCTTTTACTTTACAAGCTTACCTGGCGACTCCACTGAAGGTGATTCCCTCTTTCCCTTTGACAATCTTAATGAAGTTATCTGGTGACTCCATTGATGACAACCCATAGTGGATGTCAATACATGCCTTATCGCCATGTGGTTTCCCCTAAGTGGTCCCCCAAGGAGATATTCAGTCCCTTGGATCTGAGTAATATCAAAGGAGGCTCACACAACTTACCTAGGGAGGCCGACTCATGGAAACTTGAGTTCACTAGGATAGATGGGACCTCTGGGGACCTACATTGGTCAAAAGTTTGTGAGATATTTGACCTCCATGAACTTGGGAAAAAACACCCATATGTGTTCATGAATCTCTTATTTGCTTTTCTCATTGGAGAGGCTATAAAATGGTGTATCAACCTCCCAAGTAAGGATCTTAAAACCTATGAGGATTTAGAGAAAGTTTTTTTTACAAAGATGGGACTTGAAGGAAGATTTGACTTCTCTTTTTTCCCAATATTTGGAAATTTGCAAACAAGACAGTAAGTCTATTAAGGGATTCAGTGACAGATTCAATACATTGCTTAGTCAAATCACCTCTAACTTATTTCCATAAGTCGTTATCCTGGGACAATATTTGAATTCCCTTAAGGTAGATTTTCAATCTCTTCTAAGGAACAAGTTTCCAACGGACCTCAAGGAGGCACAAAGTTTTGCTTGTCAACTTGAACTAAACTTGAAGTTGTATGAACCTAGCATCATTTCCCAGATCAATTCCATCCAAAATGAGATGGCAATCTCATACCAAATCCATGGAATACAATTCAATGAAATAAATGTTGCAGAGGAAGAGTATAGTTATCCCATAATATCAAAGTTAGGTGACGAGATAAACATGCACCCACCCTCTAATGCCCCTACCGCAAGAAAGTGGAGCATTGGGTTTTCAAACATGAAGGATGTAAAAATATACTCACAAAGCCTCGTGGATATTGAGTTATAATATCAACACAATCTCTCAAAACCCAATGACTCCCTCCTCTAGCTAGGCAAGTTTGTTGTGGTATCTCTTGAGCTCAATGGAGCATCATCAATACCAAACCTTGAAATAGGAGAGGAGGAGGATAGACAGTCAATTCCAAAAGCTCTTGAAGAGGAATTTCTCTTAGAAGAGGTTGCCCTGGTTATATTTCATGTGGAAAGTATTGGGCAAAACTATGGCGAACCCACAGCCTTCTTTATCACCCTCTGAGTAAACGACTTCCTCCTCCATAACTATATGTTGGATTTAGATGCCTCCACAAACATTATGCCTTGGGGTTTTATGCAACAATCAGGCCTCGATATATCTTGACCTTACAAGGACATGCGTGACATGAAGCCCAACCCCATTACAGTGGGTGTCTTTATCAAGGACTTAAGCGTTTGTTTGCACACTCCCCTGATGTGTCCTTCCAAATCATCGTGGTTGTAATATATGTGCCAAGAAGTTGGGGAATATTGTTATCCAAGGACCTCATGGGTAATTTGGGTGTAAGTTTCCAATTCAAGGGATTATAAGTTGTTGTTCCCCAACCTAAAGGAGGATTTGTCACCCTTCACAAGGAACCTATTACCAGATGCCTAGTTGAACCCTTTGAAAAGCTCATTGATAAACTTCTATGCATGGACAATGGAATGGAAAATATACTTGTCCTAGACCCAAAATCTAAATAAGAACCATGCCAAGTTTTTGACGGGATGTGGACATTAGAGTTTAATGGCGTTCACTCTAGTTTTGTCTCGGGAGCAGGGATTGTCCTCACTGCCCCTTCCAGAGAGACCTTCTACTTTTCCTATAGGCTCAAGTACCATTGCACAAATAACATTGTTGAGTATGAATATTTGATCATAGGCCTCAACTTAGCCATTGATAGAAAAATAAAGTACTTAAGGTTCATTGGAGATTCTGACCTAGTGGTTTCACAAGTACTATTGAATTTTTCTGTGAAGAATGAAATACTTAGAAGGTACCGATATTTGGCCAAGGACATCGCAAAGCACTTTAAGGTAATATCAATTGATGTGATTCCCAGGGAAGAAAGTCAAGTAGACAACGCCTTAGCAGTTTAAGCTTCCACCTTACAACCTTGTGAAGGCCCCCTCCAAAACTTATGTAATATGGAAGTCATCTTTAGACCATCAGTCCCTGACAACATAGAACATTGGAAAATTTTCGATAATGATGCTCAGATCCTTAGATTTATGGAAAGCAATAGGGAATTTTTTGACTCACGAGTAAATTTCATGGCCGATTCCATGAATATTGAAGTTTTGAATTTGCACAATAATTCTCTCCCGAAAGGATGTGTTCCTCTAGAACAAATGTTTGATAGGCACGACGTTTACAAGGGAAAGTTTGTCAAGGAACAATCTGACAAGGTTTTAGAATTCAATATAGGAACGGAGATCGAACCAAGGATGATAAAAATAGGTGAAGGTACCATCGAGGCAGAGAGAAGTGAAATACTTAACCTTATCAGACAATTTAAGGATGTTTTTTCCTAGACTTATGATGACCTAAAGGCCTATGGGGCCGATGTCATTCAACACACCATTCCCC
The DNA here is from genome assembly GCA_010110895.2 of Picea sitchensis. Taxonomy (NCBI): domain Eukaryota; kingdom Viridiplantae; phylum Streptophyta; class Pinopsida; order Pinales; family Pinaceae; genus Picea; species Picea sitchensis. The sequence continues at coordinate 291,752 of SNQJ01S0003230.1, forward strand.
TAGTAGAAGGGGCTAAACCTTTGAGGAAGAAACTAAGACATATTAACCCAAAGTTTGAAAACCAAATCCAAAAAGAGCTTCAGAAGATGGTGGATGTCGGTATCATAGTCCCTATCAGATACTCATCATGGATGTCGAACCTTGTAGTCGTTCGAAAGAAAAGTGGGGACATTCGACTATGTGTTGATTTTCTGAATCTCAACCAATTATTGTTAAAGGACAACTACCCCCTTCGAAACATGGAACACTTATCGTAAAGGGTCACAGGGGTCGGAATGATATCCATGTTGGATGGATTCTCTAGTTACAATCAAGTGTTGGTTAAAAGGGAGGACCAACTCAAAATAGCGTTCACTACACCATGGGGAACATCCATGTACTTGAGAATGCCGTTTGGCCTCATTAATGTTGGTTCAACTTTTCAAAGGGAAATGGATTTTTATTTTAGATATCTGGTTCAGATAATCATCGAGATATACCAAGATGATCTCACAGTTGTGTAAGAGAATATAAACTCTCATGTCTCACACCTTAGTATTGGTTTTGAGAGGTGTAGGAAATATGGTGTCTCCCTCAACCATAAAAAGTCCATTTTTGGGATAGACAAGGGAAAGTTGTTAGGGAACAATAGTTTCAAAGGAAGCAAATTCTATTGACCCTGAGAGGATCCAATCCATCAAAAATGTGCGCCCTCCCATGAATAAGAAATCTCTTCAATCATTTTTCAGAAAAATAAACTTCATTCGAAGATTCATTCCTAACTTCATCGAGAGAGTGAAACCTATGAATGCTTTGCTTAAAAAGGACATAGTTTTAAAGTGGGATGATAAGAGTTTACGAGCTTTTGAAGACATCAAGGATGCAATCTCCGAAGCCCCAATTTTGGTCAACCCTGACTACTCTCGTGACTTCATGATATTTTCCTTTACCTCTTAGGATACCATCATTGGGGTTTTATTGCAAAAGGATATTGATAATAATGAACACCCTATTCCATTTATGAGCAAAAATCTTAGAGATTCAGAATTGAATTATTCAATTACTGAAAAACAAGCTTTCGCCCTGGTAAAATCCCTTAAACATTTCAAAGGCTACGTTGGATATAGTAAGATCAGAGCCTATGTCCCTTACCCCACAGTAAAATATGTCATGTCTCGACAAGATTGCATGGGAACTAGGGGGAAATGGGTGTCCAAAATCCAAGAATACGACCTGGAGATAAAACCCACTAAGATTATAAAGGGACAAGGCTTGGCCCAAATGTTGACTAAAGGCAGTGAGGAAGCTATACAAATGGGGGAAAGGGAACAAGTCAACATGATCGTAAGTGAATTATAACATGATGAATGGTACTTCGACATTATATAATACCTGAAAATTTTGGCTTGCCCCTACCACTTAGTAGATTACAAGAGGAGGGATTTGAGACTCAATTCCATGAAGTATTGTTTGACCCAAGATGGTTTGGGTTGGAAGAATCATGACGGAGTTCTCCTTAGATGTGTGAACAAATATGAATTTGATCGCTTATTGAAGGAGCTACATTAGTGTATTGTGGGGGCAATTTTGTTTCCTGTACCATCGCCCATAGGATTTTGAGGGCAGGGTACTATTGGCCAACAATTTTCATGGATACCCATCGATATGTTCGAGCCTGCCAACCATGTAAATACTTCACAAGCAAACAAAGGATCCTTGTGAAGCCTTTGAGGCTTGTGGTTGTGGAAGCCCCTTTCCAGTAGTGGGGCCTAGAATTCATCAATGAATTCAAGGACAACACAGGCAACGGGTATCATTGGATTCTGATTGTTACAGACTACTTCACCGGGTGGGTAGAATCCATCCCTATGAGTAAGGAAACCGAGGACGTTGTCATGAATTTCTTGGAAGAAAGAATTATAACAAGACTTGGGATGCCTGCCAAGATCACTACCGACAATGTTAAGGCCTTTAATTCCCTCACTTTGGCAAAATTTTCTTTCGAGTATGGCATCACTTTGTCCTACTCATCGAACTATTATCCTTTGGGCAATGGATTAGTAGAATCAAGAAACAAGAATCTCATCAACATTGTCAAGAATATTGTGGGAGAAAACAAGAATGCCTAGGATAGTAAGATCAAATATGCTCTATGAGAATATTGCATAACAACAAAGACTTCCATGGGAAAAAATCCATCTGAGCTAGTATATGGGTTGGAAGCCAAGTTTCTTGTGAATTTCCAAATTCCCATCCTCCATTTTGCACAACAATATATGATAGACAAAGAGGCATTTCAGGGAAGAATCGATCAGTTGGTAGAACTCGATGAATCTAGGAGGATTTCTTTGGATCAAATGGCACAAAACCAAGGAAAGATTAAGGGAACTTTTGATCACAAAGAAAATGATAGAATTTTTAAGGAAGGAGATCTTATATTGCTATGGGACAAAAGAAGGGAAAAGACAAGCATGCACAAGAAGTTTGATGGCTTATGGATTGGACCATACAAGATTGTGAGTGAGCTAGGAATAAATTCATTCAACCTTTCCATGCTTGAAGGAGAAGCTTTGAAGCTACCTGTGAATTCCATCCATATCAAGCCCTAATTCTGGGCCATGACATGACACAAGTAAGTATAGGTGAGTGTCGGTAGGTAGGCATTTGCATCCATTGTATATACCATATATATCATGTTAGTGTGTTTGCATTTTGCTTTATTTCATTTGGATATATTGTATGATCATGATTACATGTTAGAATAGAGATATTTATTTGACTTTTCATTTTGATTTTTATCATATATGGACAAAGGGTGATATCACCACCCTAGAAACATTAATATCTTTGTTTGAGTTTTGGCAGGCATAGGACATACTAGAGATGTTGAGGTTCTCATGCACTCTACAATGAGCACATGTCCTCGAGTAGGAGCCAGATGTTACACCCAAACTAGGGGTAACTAAGGAGATCATGCCTCGAGGCCCACGGGTAGTAAACATAGAGTGTCGAGAGTTGGATGGGCAAAGTGTAGCCTCGGAAGGCCCTTTTAGGCATTGATGCATTCTACACATCACCAGCAGCAGCATCCACCACACTGGCCTAGTCCCAGAGGGAAATGGGTTGTGCTCTATGAGGTAATGAATCTAGGTATCATGGTAAGTTTCACTCTAATATTTGAAGCATTTTGAACATGTTGCAAAGAACCTTTCTTGATTTCAAAATGTTTGCTTGGAATTTCAGAACTCGAATTAGAGACTAACACAAGTGCGTTATAATGATTTGATGGTTACCCCTATGGCACTTTGTGGACCTCTCCTTTCAAGTGACACTTTGGTATTTCCCCCCGCCCTTGATTTATCTTGGGGAATACCCAGTGTTTGGACTTTAATAAATTAATGGCAATAAATGGGCTTGGAAAAATGTTGCATCGCGGATGAAGGGAAACTCACCCTCTACAAAGGCACCCATAAATGAGACAATACAAACCCGTGTATGTCATGAACCCCATGCCCAAAAGCTCATCGCACTCCACTTCACATGCACACATGACTTAGATAGGTTCCACTTGGGAAACACCTTGGACCTGGGGAATGATTGACCCAATAGGATGCCTTGAGACCCCTCACACATCTAAATTTGACAAATTGTATAACATCTTTGAGCATTTGTTTAGTTTGAAAAGGGGTTTTGATGCACATGTTTGGGTGGTTTTATTATTAGATGTGGATTACTTATTATGATACTTGTTACTCATGGACCCCTGGAGGCTGTATATGTTTTCCTTTGCAAGACCTTTCCCTATGGACAGGTATTCATGAGGAGATGATTAGTTTGTACCTTCATGAGGGCTTGAATCCCAAGGATGAATGCAGAGACCCCGGGCCAAGGGAAAGATCATGATGACAAGTTTTCACAGTGAAGGAAGATGATGTTTCCTTTGGAGGCACCCTAGTCAGCCTTGAGGATGAGTTTCCACCCTTCCCACCTGGACATTGGCCTTAGGAGGCCTTGGACATCACCCTAGTAACCCATGATGTCACCCAAGGCTAGGGTTTGACACTTGTAGATGTTGGGCCATAGTTTTGGCATGTGTGGCATGGAAACAGGCCTTTGGAGCCAACACTCTACTAGATTACCTCAATGTCTCATGTAGAAGGCCTACCATGACCCTAGGAAGGATGACATCACCCTCATTAGGGTTATTTTGTGAAAATTTATTTAATTTTTTGAATTTTAAGAACAAATTGGCATGTAAGCTTTGTTTTGTGAAAAGACACAACTGTTGGGTAAATAAACCAGAATTTCCCATATAAATATGGTTGGTTGAATTCATTTTTGCATCATAACTCATCACACACAAGTTGTGGATGGAAATTTTCTCCCTCTTTAAGGGTTATTGGATGAAACAACTAGTGCACATCTCTTGGGGAGGCTTTTTGGTGATGTATCTTGGTTATTTTCATGGTGGAAAGGTCTTCAACTAGGGTTTGGCTTGATTATTCTTGGTGAAGTAAGTAGAAAATATGCAATTTTGTTCATGTAATAAATGCTTGTGGTAAATTTTAGTTGTTTCATGTTGAAGATTATGAAATTTCTTGCTTAAACCCTAGTAGAGAAACATAAGGTGTTTCTTTCTCTTTCTAGTTTGTATACTTGTTTAAATTTGTCATGTATACCTTGTTTAGAAGTGACCACTAGAGCCCTAAAGTTCTAACACTCTAATAGCTTCAATCAAATTTCTTATTGCATAATATATTTTCAATAGTCTAAGGAAGGAAGGTGTGCTAGGGCCTAAAAGTGCTTATTCCCTCATAAATTCTTCTTCAAGAATTGGATGTTTGAGGCCTTGAAGTGCCAACACATCTTGAATCCACCTCTTTCCTTTAACAAGTATTATCATTGTTGTTTTCCCCAAGTTACACTGTTTTTGTTATTGACTCCATAATCTCAAAAAGGCACTTGTCCACTTGCTTTTGTGAGTGATTGGTCAAACAAACACTCAAACTCTCTTCTTTGAAGCTCTTACTAATGTTTATTAACTCTAGCCTTGACTAATTCACCAGCTAACTTGTTGTTGTTGCAAATCACTGCTAAAGCCATACTAATCCAAACTAATTTTCTACACACGCCTATAAAACTCACATCTTACTCACTCAAATATTGTTTGTGATAATTGTTAAAGAATCTACTTGATAAATGTTAGATTTCCATGGTATTTTCTTGCAATTTTGAGCATTAATTCTTGTGGTTGTTACAAAATGTTTATTGTTGTTATAAATTGATAAATTTCTGCAAATTTTCTTTAGCCAGTATATTTTTTGAGTGTCTAATGTCTTTTGAGGTTTTTACTATCATTTTGGTACTTGGAAATTGTTATATGCATGTTATATTGTTATTGTTCCAAGAAGGTACATCAAGATTCTTCATTGCCTCAAATTCTTCAAACGTAGACACCTTTGAATTTGGTGACCAATGAGAGGGGGGGTATTTCTTTGTCCTCATCCTTAGCTTACTCAGCCTGTTAGGCCATCGGGGATGCCTCTCTTGGGGTAGAGTCTCTCTTACTCCGAAAAGAACGAGATTTCCTATTGAGGTGGCAGTGATAGGATATCCCATTGTTACACCAATCTCCCTCACTTGCCTTGGGATTTTGGCAAGTACAAATTGCATGATAATTGGCCCCACCGAAGAAACCCCAAGGGACCCCATCTTCTAAAGAAGGAATTAATGGATTTATGATCTTGGGAATTTTAGTCTCCATCTTGAATTCAATTGTTAGTTTCAATATCAGCCCTGCCACTACCTCAAGAGGAATCAACATATTTTAGAACATACAAACATTGCGAGACAACCATAAAAAAATACAACAAAAAATAAAGGGAGAGAAATAAACTCCTTAATTGTCTGGTCATCCTTCCTTACCTTAACCCATTCAACCAGATCTTCGCCCAAAGCATGTGAGCAAAATTTTATCTCCTTTGATAATCCTCTCCATACATGTTGATCATAGAAACAAAGAATGAACAAATGTTGAGTCGTTTCTGTGTCTTCCCTACACAACATGCACTTGATGGGCTTTGTCCATCCTCTCTTCAAACCATTGTCCCATGTTAAAATTTTATTTTCTAATGATAACCATAATAGCATCCTTTTGTGGTTCATTTACTCCCCAAACATAGTTCCACCACCATTTCTTTTCTCCTACAAATGCTTCCTCTACTAACATCAAGTAGCCCAACTTCGTTGTATAATTGTCAGACTTTATACAATTTAAATACATTCATCTGATATAACCTTCCCATTCCACTGCTCTCTCTCCTTTGAACTCTAACATTTTTGTCGACTTCCACTCAATTATCACAGTTAAGTTTGAACCCCGAACATTTGCATCTCATAGAGTGAAAATTCCCCTGTCATGTAAGGTTATCACCAACTCTTTAGAGAGTTTGTACCCCTCACCGAAATTTACCCACAGATCCTCATTGGTCCTGATGCTTTTTCCATTTCCCGCATTCCATATTGTTCATTCCTTTATCAAATGGAAAACATCAACCATATCTTTCCAATATATTGAACTATTGATCATCGTTTTCCTTGATGATCGAATCCACTCCACAATTGACTTACCTAATAAATACTTTATTGTCATAACTTTGTCCCGAAACAACTTATTGTGTATCAACCTTCATAAAATCTTCACTCCTAGTGATTTGCAAAACCAATAAAAAAAAATTATGCCCCAACTACCCATCTCCTTTGGCATTGGAAGTCTCAACCATTTTACCAATGGGACTCCACCTGTCTCCTTATGACCCGACCATAGAAAACGAAAGGATAATTTTTTCATCTTGGTGATAATTCCTTTTGGGGTCTTGGCTATAGACGCCCAATAAACTGGGATGTTTCTAAGAACTAAGTTGAGTAACACAAGCCTCCCACCTCTTGATAATTGTTGATGCACCTATAGTGCTATCCTCACTTGAATTGTTTTTACAAGCCATAACCAATCATCATAATGATAAGCATTTCGCTTTCGCTCGAATCCTGGGTATTTTATCCCATCATCAATATTCTTTCTAGAAAATGGTAGAAAAACATCCAATTGCTCTAAGACTTCCACACGAATTTCACTTATAAGAATATTTGACTTGCCCATGTTGATTTGCATACCCATGAAGCAAAAAATAAGTCTAAAATACCTTTCAAAGCTTGAAATTATGAAACAGTCCCTACACCGAAGAGAGACACACCATTAACAAAAAGTAAATATATTAAGATTTTCAAAGAGGTGATTTTTAGGCCTTTTAGTTGTCCATTCCTCCGGGCATTTTTCAGTAGCATGCTCAGACCTTCAACAATAATTAGAAAAAATAAAGGTAACAAAGGACATCCTTGGCGCAATCCTCTTGAAGGATGAAAGAATTGGAACATGGAACCATTTATAAGAACATCGAAGGAGGAAGATTCAATAGAACCCATAATCCAGTTGATTGTATTCAAATTCATCCCCATTTGTATAAGTGCTAGCTTGACAAAAGTCTAGCTAACCTTATCATAAGCTTTAGACAGATCAAGCTTCATTACAATTGACATGATCTTTTTCGATTCAATGGAATGGAGAGCTTCCTGGGTTAGGGAGACCACACCATAAATTTGTCGCTTATACATAAATCCATATTGTTCCTCGGAAATAATTTCAGTAAAAATTGGCTTGAGACAATTGGCTGTGATTTTGGCTATGAGCTTATAGATCATATTGCAATGGGAAATGGCTCTGAAATATTCAAAGGAATTCAAGTCTTTTTTCTTTGGGATTAGGGATAAAAAGCTCGAACTGAAATATCCATGTATTTTACCTAATATTTGGGGTTCTTGGACCACTTTTAATAGATCAGATTTGAGAAAGGCATAGAACCCTAAATAAAATTTAATTTTGAGTCCTTCAGACACTGGACTCTTACTTATTTGAAATGAGGATAGAGTTGTAAGGATTTCTTTGTCAAAAATATTAGCTTGTAACGACTCGTTGATTTCCTCAGAGAAGGATTTTGGAAAGAGTTTGATGATGTTTATGATTTCAAAAATAGGATACCCAGTCTGCTCCTTAAAAAGGCTGTAAAATAAACCTTTTCCAGCTTTTCCTATGTCTTCTATAGAGGAAACCAAACGACATTCTTGATCCTTAATTTCCCATATATAACTAATTATCCTTCGACAACTTGCATACTTATGGGAAAAAAAGAGTGTTTTTTTCACCCTCTCTTATCCAAATCGCCTTGATCTTAAGATGCCATTTAGATTCCTCAACAACCAACATATCTAGCTTCTTTTTCAATAACTCTCCCAATTTAATCTCATCTTCCTCATAAAGGGAGCCTGCTTGTCGATCGATCAGAAAAAATCTTATCTTTGATTCCACTTCCTGGATGCGCATGATGGATTTGTTGTTGAAAGTGTTGGCCCATATGAGCCTGCTTGTTGATCGATTAGAAAAACCCATATCTTTGATTACGCTTCTCTTATGCACGTGAGTGGATTTCTTGTTGAAATCGTTGTAACTTTACTTAGATTGAGTGAAAATTGATGCATATATGAGTAACCTGCATATTCATCCATAGGACTCCAAGAATTCATTACCAACATTTTTTAATCCTCCTCCTTAAGACATTTGTGATTAAATTTCATCGAAGAAGGTGGCATAAGCCCATTTTTAGCTATCTCCAACACAATGGGCATATGATCAGAGATACCCCCTATCTCCACCCGTGACTTGAAATACTATGGATTTTCAATCAACTCCTCTGATAAGAGAAAACTATCAAGTATGTTGGCTACCATATCTAACCCTTCTCTCCCATTTCTCGAAGTTTGGGTCAGTTTAGGGGGCTCCAAATCAATTAAGTGATTTTTTCTATCCAGGGGGAGATTTTTTTTTCCTGAGGGTATTGATGAGGGTGACCTCCCCAAACTTCCCTTAAAGAGAGAGTAAAGTTAAGGTCCCCTCCTAGAATGATGTTGGATGAGTTTAGAAAACCAGTCCCACTCAACCTATCCCAAAAGTTGCAATGATCTACATATGACCCATACACATTTTGTTAATGTTAGTGGTAGCATCAGACAAGTATTTTCGCATAGGTCTATGTGTCTAGACGTGTGTAAATTGTCCAAAGCCTTCTACTCTTGAATTTACTTTAGTTAAAGGAATTATTAAAGTAAATTGCTTCTAGTAATTAATTATGTAATTAGTTAATTGAGTTATTTAAGAAACAAGCTAAAAGTGCTTAGCATGCAGCATGTAATCTAAATCTCAAGTGAGTGTTAGAAGTAATCTCAACCATAAATTACTTTGGATATTAGAAATAGATTATAACTCATGATTATAAAAGAAAGGGTAGGAGAAGGAGGAAGGCACAATTCACACAGATAGTAAAGGAAGACCTTTGGTAGTGTGGAGTCTCCAAGGTCACACTCAAGAGTAGAGAAGGACCTCTACTCAAGTGCTTGGATCATGAAAGACGGTGATTCAAGAGGACCAAGGATGACACTTGACAGGAGTTGTGTTGAGAGAGTTGACACACAGAGTATTGGATCACGGAGGACTATGGTTCAAGATCTTGGATAGGTGAAGAAGGAATTTCATCTAGAGATCATATAGGTCAAGGAGAAGAGAGAAGAGAGGCACACGTAGGTGGGTTTTGGTCGAAGGAAGCCACATGAGATTGTTTGATCAGACAGATCTTTCCATACAATTTTTTTGTACATATCCTTGGGTCACAATGGAGACAGTCACGGATATTTGCAGGTCACAAAAGGGAAAGTTACGGATATCTTGAAAAGTGTCTCAGAACTGGTCGTACAGCAGATCAAACCTTTCCAAGTTAGTTTTCAGTTATATTTCTCTCAGTGGGCCATTATCTCTCTTATGGGAGCCCTAATTTTAGCATTATAAAATCATTCTCAACACTTGTTTTTCCTCCGGGGTTTTTCCAGGGGTATCTACCCAAAAATATTGGTGTTCATGTGTGCTTGATTTGGTTTCCTATCTTATGCTTCCACTGTATGATATTGAGTTAAATATTTCAGTAGTGTATTATTGTTTTGTGAGCTGCTAATCTAATTGCAGTAAGGAAATCACTAGATAACAAAGTACCTAGGTGATGGAGTACGAATTTCAACACATTTATCAACTTGAATGAACAATTTCAAAAACTATCCACCAACTCCACCACAATACCAGAAGAAATAAACGAAGTTTTCAGATCCATGAAACATGGGCTCCATGCCGAGAGTAATCCTCTAGAGACACCCACCGAATCTTGCAAGCAAAATGACCAATATTTTAACCAACTGTGAAAATGCCTCAACCCCTTTTCCCTGCTACGCATCGTCTCTTGAATCATAATAAAATATGCTTACATCCTGAATGATCCTTTTAAGGGCAGGAATTTTAGGGGCACCCCCAAATTGATCCAAGTAGATATCGGTGGCCACCCACCTATTCCAGTGGCTCAAAGAATAATTTTTCATTTTGGTAGTTTTTTCCTAGTTTTTCGAGTCCTAAACTTCTAGGGTCATTTTAAGGCCCTAAACAACGTTTTTGGGGCTTGGCACATTCACAATGTAGGTTTTATCTAAAGTGTAACGGCATCATGTGTAGTCCTCGAATAGTTCTTTCCAATGAGCTATCATGTGCCTAAAACGAAGATCATATGTAAAATTTATGACCCTGAGAAGTTGATGTACCAACTTACCCCATCAGGGCCCACATGACTTTTGGCACTTCATCTCCTAGGGTTAGGGTTTTGGATGTTTAGGGTTTTCTCATTTATGCTTTATAATAAAAAAAATGCCTTCAGAGCCTCATTGTAACCATATTCTTGTGAATGAGCGTAGTCATCACATCTCTTCTCAAGGATAAGCTGCCACCATTTGAGCAAGTTTGTTTCAATCTGTATTTTTACAGTTCAACATATTCTTTTTATTAATCAAAGTTGAGTTTCACTGTATCTATGTGTATTACTTTGTTGTACATTTGTATTCCATTTCGTTTCATTTATAAATCTGGATCAGTGGTATTAGAGCAGTCTACTCTTTATTTGTTTCTCTGTGCATGTCCCCAACGAGGTCAGGGTACAAGGAGTTGGGACTCAAAGTGGTTGAGCCCTTGCAAGACCGTCCCCACTGATCACAATGGCTTTTCATGGTGGAAGAAAAGAGATATGATGGATCAAGAGATCCTTTTAAACTATTGCTCAAGGAAGCCCTCGTGTGACAAAGAAATGAGATGGTGGATAAATTTGCATAGATCCTTCGACGGCTACCAACAAGCGACACATCTTCATCAAGAAATCACACCATCCCCTTCAATGTACAAGTCAATTTTGATATCCCATTATTTGAAGGCCAAAATAGATGCAGATGTTGTAGATAAATGGTTGAATCTGCTAGAAGGGTATTTTTTGTTCCATAATTTTTCCAATAGAGAAAATATTACCTTTTTTCTCCTTAAGGTTGTCCCCCATGTCAAGGATTGATGGGAAACTTACTATGAGCAAAGGGCCAATGAGGAATCTGCAATATTTGTGGTTTCCCCCACTTGGAATTCTTTCAAGAATGGTATTAAGGAACAATACTACCCTATTGGAAGCTATGATGACCATTATACAAGATGGACCACAATACGACAGGAAAGGGATCGAACAATACTAGATTTCACAAATATCTTCCATACCTTGCAAACCAAGTTGGGTATCAAGGACTCAGAATGACATCTGGTGCTCAAGTATAGTGGTTGTTTGAATAGATACATCCAAATAGAAATTGAGTTTCTGGACATCCCATCACTGGGTATGGCATATCGATATGATGTCAAAATCGAGCAGAAATTTGAACAGAAGAAACGGGAGTTTGGATATGCAAATTCCTCATAGAAGAAGTAGGGCAAAGGTGGCCCCAACCCACATAACAAAGGACAAAGAAAAGATGGACCTCCTTAGGACAACTAATCCAAGCCGCAAACAAAGAAGGGTAATGAGAATATGAATAAAGACACTTGGAAGTGGTGTGAATTTAATAAAAGCCCTTGGCATAAGACCAATGAATATCGCTTGAAGCAGTCGTTGGTGGTCGAGCTGAAAGCCTCATATTCAAAGGCAAATTCCAACTCTAAATAAAATCCAGACAAAGGGAAGTAGATCATTGACACAGAGCCCAGTTCCATTGTCACTACCACCAGGGTCCAGCCAAGTGAGCCAGAGGAACCCAAGGAAGGTGAACGCCTTTTTCACTCACAGATATGGGTGAAGGGTGCTCCACTATATTTCATTGTCGATAGCAGAAGTCAAAAGAACCTAATATCAACAGAGGTCATCAAGCGGTTGAACTTGTCAATGAAACCACACCCATAGCCCTAGGGTATCTCTGCCAAGGAAGATACCTCTGCATCAACCAACAATGTCATTTTCCCTATGGCATCAAGCCCTTCAAGGATGAGGTATTGTGTGATATTTCCCCCCTTGAAGTTTGTGATGTTCTTTTAGGCCAACCATATTTGTGGAAATGACATGTTGTATATGAGTCTAGATGTCGTAGTGTTATTATTACTTTGGGTAGACAATTGTACAAGATACCACAGGTAGCTCCATCTACTGTTATTTATTTTATCTCTACTGAGCAATGCAAGAAGGTCATTTCCTAGACCGAGAAATTTGTCTTCTTCATGATTCGTTCTACAACTGAATAGAAGGTTGCAGCCACATCCATGGCCTCTGCATAGGGCCTCTCCACAAGGCATAACCAAGTGGACAAGATCATGGAAGAACACAAAGACATCTTCTCCTCACCCACCGAGGTGTCACGACACTGTCAGGTCAAGCATTCAATCGATCTAACCCCCAGTGCACCTGTACCCAATGGTTCAGTCTATCGCCGCTCTCTGATGGAAAATGAGAAAATTAAGTGACATATCCTAGAGATTATCCAAAAGGGGCACATCTGACCTAGCTCCTCAACCTATGAGAGCCCAATTGTATCCATATAGAAGAAAGATGGGACTTGGTGACTCTGCATTGATTGCAGGGCCCTAAACAAAATCACATTCATGAACCGATACCCAATTCCCTGAATTGACAACCTTCTTGACCAACTCAAGGGAGCCAAGTTTTTCAGCAAGATTGACCTAAAGTCTAGCTACCACTAGGTCCCAATAGAACAGATTGATGTATGCAAGAATGCTTTCAAGTCCAAAGAAGGTCTTTTCGAATGGCTAGTCATGCCCTTTGGTTTGACAAATGTTCCAGCAATTTAAATGAGATTGATGGACGATATATTGCGGCCCTTCACCAATTCCTTTGTGGTGGTATATCTGGATGACATCCTCATCTTCAGCAAGAATTGGGTAGAACACTTGTATCATATTCAACAGGTCCTTCACACTCTATGAGAACACAAGTTATATGCTAACTTGGAAAAATAATCCTTTGGCATGAACAAGGTCCAATACCTAGGCTACATTGTTGATGAGCATGGTGTGCATGTGGATCCAGCCAAGATCCAATTCATTTATGACTAGCCAGCCCCGACCATAGTATTCGAGATTCAAATTTTCTTAGGACTTGCCAACTTCTATCGCAGGTTCATATTGGGATTCTCCCATATTGCATGGGCCCTCAGCCGTTACACATTATTTTATTGAAACTGATAATGTTCACCTACTTTCCATCATCCAAAGCTTAAAATCCATGATCACTGAAGAAATACCTTTCCTTGAAAGAAGTTAGAATGTATTTAAAAACATTATTTTGTGAAAGTGTCCCGTGTTGCACCACTGCAGCATGCATGCGACAGTGTCTCATGTTGCTAGTTCACATGGTGCGACATTGTTTGAAAGGGAGGGAAAAGGAAGAAAATCGTGAAGTTTCTATAGATAAGCTTCGGATATGAAGTTTCCTCCAATCGGTTTGGATCTCACCCGTACTCCTGATTTGGGGAGATCCTAACCTCCTCTTCAATCTATAAAAGGAGACTTATCTCATGAGAAAAGGTTAATAGCTAATGGAGAATAACCAGTAGTGTGTAATGGTTGATAGCTTTAGCTTATTAATTGACATTAGAAGATTCTTCTTTGGCCTTGAGAGATTCTTGTGTCAAAGTATTCAGTTGATGGTGACGAAACTTGTGGAAGCAATGTGGGTATTGGAGCAATGAATCGTTGGAAAGAGCCTCACAACACAAAGGCATTGGTTGTAACTCTTCCATTATTATTAATACGGTAACATGTTTTATTTCCTATAAAGATTGCTCATTGTAAATTGTCTTTATTAAATTTCTCCTTGGTCATTTGTATTGATTTGTCGAAATATTATTGTTGCTTTCGTCGGTTAGCTTGTTTTCTTATGCAGGTTTCTATTCAACATCCTCTTAATCAAGCTAGGAGCCACAATTAGCAAGGAAAAACATCGGTAAAGAGGTATGAGTCCTTACTTAGCAGTATGAATATAAGGAAAGTAATATGTTTTGTGTTGTTTTGTTCTAGCTTTGGGTTCCCGAGCTAGGGATATTGGTCTGTGTCTGCATTGGCTAATTTGTCCATAAACAAAATTGATGACTATGTTGGGGAGTAGTCCTCTAGATTTGTTCTCTTGGTCTTACTTCCTTGCCTTTTTTTAGCTCTTTGATTCATTGCCTGAAATTGTTTGATCATTAGACATCGAAATTCACTAGAAATTTTCCATAAAAAAAAATTCAAGTTTTTATTGGTTGTCGCACCCTCCATTTGAGACACAGAGCGACATTGTCACACTGTACTAGAATATAGCCTGCAACTCTCTGTTGTTGCACTGTGTTATATAGTAGCCTACGACACTACTTGAAAGAACAAGTTTTTAATTACTTTCCTTCTGAGATTTAAGATCTGGCTCTTGCTGTGAATTTTAGGTTTTCTTAACAGTCTTCTTAACAGTTTTAAAGTTTGATTTTGACCATTTGGTTCATTATTGAAAATTTTCCATTGTTATCTTTGTTTTGGCAATTTTTGATTACTTCTGAAAGGATTATAATCTCTTAGCTTTGTCTTTGAGTGTCTTTCAGTCTGGCTTTTGATTGTTATTACCTAATTGTTTGTTTTTGGATTATTTGGTGAGAAGAGAGTTTTTTCTTTTTCTTGAATACTTTATTTTCCAAAACAAAAAAGGAATTTGTTGTTTTTCTATTTAGCTTTATATTTGAAAAAAAAAGTTGTGATTCTTTCACTACATTAGTTGGAGGGCATTTTTAGTTGTTTTGGGTAGTAAATTTCTTGGTATTTATGAAAATTTGGGCATTGTGCATTCAGGAATATAAATTTTTTCTCCCTCTCATAATATAGCTTTCATTGAAGTGAAATATTGCATTTTCATCTCTTTGCATCATTTTGAGTCGGTCAAAACATCATCTCGCCCACGCCATTTTCCTGTTAAGTAAACAACAACCATAAATCAATGGTAATAAAATTTATTCGATTTTTTTTTATTGGTAGAAAACCAACATTAGATTAGTTGTAGGGATTTGGAATATGTGTTGAGGTTAAATATCCTAAGCTACAGAACAAACTTAGAATCCTGAGATAGGGAGAGAAATCCATTTTCCACATCATTGTTATGGGCAGCAAGGGTCAATCACGAGGTCACATTGGGGCCAATGGAGTAATTAACCCTGCTTTGTTGGTCTTGGTGGTGTGGTCTGCACGTATTACAAATGGTGTCGAAAGACACTTTGGGATCACTTGAGAGGAAACCCTCAAGGGTATTTTGGGTCTTAATTTCCCTGCCCTTGCATGTATACCCGACTGTCGACTATTTCCCCATAATTTTGTTGTTGTAAGTGGTAACCTTAGTGGCTTTTATCTTTAGGATTCATACACAAGGTGACGACGAAGGGGAAATCTTTGTTGTACCTGGGATAGGCATTGGTCAAACTCACTCATGTTCCTTAGATGGTAACCCACAATTTTACTGTGAGGAAGCTTGCACCAGGGTGTAAGTTTGTTAAGCAGGTCACCAACGTAACTGTTCCACCCACTCTATACAAACCCCTTCTCATTTTGATCTCACGATCTTGGATTTCATCACCAACTAGTCTGTCATTGTGATAAGATCGTTTGTTTGTGTGTTTGCTTCCTAGAATTTTTAGTGAGTGTTATTTATTTTCCCTAGTAGACCATAGGTATAATTGGTAATTGTTTGAAAATTTTACATTGGCAGAACATATTCATCATTCTCGTAGAATGCAGGGTTTACCCCCTAAACTACGAGAAGTATCACAACCTAAAAATTCAAACATTGATACTACACAACTTGAACCTATACAACCGGAAAACACAGAACAATATGAAACAATAGAATAATCTAAGGTAGTACAAACTGAGACTTTAGAACTTGAGGAACCTCATATTGAAAGCACAAAAATTGTTCATCGTGAACCTATTGAACCTAGAATTATTGAACCTGAAATAGTTGAGAATTTTCCACTTTCACTAAGTTTAGTTTCAGCACCTTCACTTTCTAGTCCTCAACATGATTTTCCTTTACCAAGATCCATATCTATCCCATCACATGTAACTCATTGGAACTCTATCGTTTCAAACGGGTTTGAATTAACTCCTATACAGGTTAGTTCTCACGAGTTTGTCTCTTCATAGGTTGGTATTGTTACTGTAGAAGATATCCTGGAAGAGACTCGTCTACATTTTAATCCACCTGTAACTGACTTAGAAGAACCTCTTCTTATCCAATTAAATACACTAATTTTATCTCCTTGACAGGACAAGACTTGGTATTAATCCTTAATTGTCGATAGTTGAACTCCATTTTTACATACACCATCACATTTTTTCACTGCGTCGACCATGCATCAATCGACATCTACATAATCCATATTAGGAAGTACTGAAATGTAGACCTTACCTCTTACTGTGGGCGGAACTTCTGTACATAGTGGATCTAGTGTATCTTATGATTTTGGTGGACCTTTTGTGCCTCCTGGGTATCAATCACTCAACAGAACCTTTTCTGGAGCTTTGAACAGTGCTTCACTTTTTCATTATCCTCCTTGGTCAACTGGTATGCCTAGTTCATCTAGTATGTCTATTCCAAGTATGGTACACACCTCGCAAACTAATGTTTCTCCTGGATCTATTCAACAATCGAGTTTGATGAGTGGGATGAGTGTTCCATTTCAATCGTTTGTAGGACCATCTATGTCTTTGACCATTATTCAACGTCCGTAGGGATATCTGTGCCTTTTACTGTGAGTCGATTTGTTGTAGGATATGTTCATGTTGGGGGGGACCTTTTGTATGACCTTCTTTTCCTGCTTGGGGCAACCTCTGTTAACTGGGATAAATCCTCATTTTGGACAACAAACTCCTATTGGGAATTACCCTTCTGAAATTTATCCTCCTTTTGGTCAACAACCTCCTCTTGGGAAACAACTTCCTCTTAGTCAACAACCTCCTCTTGGGAAACAACTTCCTCTTCGTCAATAGCCTCTTATAGGTCAACAGCTTCCTATTGGTCAATAACCTCCTATTGGTCAACAACCTTCTATAGGAAACCCCATTGGTACCCAAATATTTGGTGGTGCTTCATTCCTCGGAATGGAAAGCACTCCATCAAATTTACCTCAAGACGGTGGGGCTAGTGGAACTTAAGTGTCTATTGGCCAATAATTCCATGCATATACTCCCACTACTAGTACAAAAATGGTTATGGGGCCACCCTTTCAAGTTTATCATTCTGGTGGAACTCAGATTCCTATAGCACCAACATAGTCTCAACATGGATATCCTCCTCCTCCGAGGGATAATCCTTACACTGCTTGCCAATATCCCATGTTTCAACAACTTGTATTTAATCAACAATTACCATTTGTGGAAACATTAGACTTACTTGACCTATCGCAGCTAACAAATGATCCCATTTTTCATTCTCCTTTTTGTCCGCCTATCCTTGCCAAGTTACCAAGTGATATTCCAAAATTTGATGGGAAACCTAGAGAAGACCCATCAAATCACGTCATGACTTATTATTTATGGTGTTCTTAAAATTCCTTAAATGATGATTCTATGTGTTTACATCTTTTCCAGTGCAGTCTTACTGGGAGTGTTGCTAAATTGTATATAGAATTATAGAGAGGAACATTTCATGACTTCAATTAGTTGGCAATAGATTTTTTGACTCACTTCCAACTACCCATTTGTTATGAAACCGACACCGAAATTTTAACCTCATTACAACAATCGACATCAACTCATATTTCCGATCATATCCATGAGTGGAGACGACGACACCGTTTAATTAAATCCAGTATACCAGACCAATTGTTGGCAAATTTGTTTACTAAGTCATTGTTGCCTCCTATTTCTTGCAATGTCACTATGGGTGGCATTATAACCGAGGAGAAAGTTATCACTCGTACTCAGTATTTGGACCTTGTATATTCACAATATGGCTGATTATATGATATGATTCCATAGGCTCATCGCCCATTGACTAATTCAACTACTGTACCTCCTACATAATTTTACGTCGTTGGTGTTGTGGTGGGTTTTTTTACCTAAGAATCTACGAGTAAACCTTCTGGTCAATCTAACCCTAAGGTTACTCCTACCACTACCACTCACAACACTTTTCCTCATGCTACTACTCCTAGTGAAACTTTTGAGATTAATGCGGTACAATCCACAACCACTGATAAATCTCAACAACCTGGAAGTAAGAAAAAGGGCAAAGGAAAAGCTAATTAAAATGCCCCACAATAGAAGAAACCCAAAACTCAACCTACTGAGGATATGCAAAAATGCAAGCCTAAATATCATTGTCCCATTTATGAAGAAGAATAGTGTACTAAGGATTGTCCACGGTGTGTCAATGTTATTTGTTTCCTTAAAGGAACTTCAACCGCACCTGTTGTTTTGAAAAATCCTTTATCATCCGAACAGACTCAAATGGTTGCACAAGATCAACCATCTGCCTCAGGAAGATCTTATGTACTTATGTTTCAAGAAAATACTGAACATTTTTTCGTCATGACACGAACCAAAGACTATCCTCCTTCCCATGGAAGTGTTGTTTATTAGCCTTCTACCACTACTCCTACATCTAAATCTACTTCACCTACTATTGGTCATCTTCAAATTGATCGACATGGTTCTGACACAGTGATCTGACCACCTCCGAAAGGTGTTGTTCATAAGTTATCTTTTAACCTGCATGCACGAGTTGCTCAAATCTAAAATATTGTAGAAGACTTGGCTCAAGAACCCTCTGCGATGTCATCCCTTGAAGTCCTTTAGACTTACCCTACGCAACAAAGAGAATTGGTGTTAGTTATTGGTGGAGTTGATCCGAGTGATGCGAATATGGTGGTTTTTTATTTCGAAAGTCATCTTCCAAGACTTCCCCACCAACTTGTTTTTCAAATTGAAGTTATTGTGCAAGAGAAAACCATTTTTCATACTGTTATTAATGAAGGAGCCTCAACTTGCATAATTTCCATCAGTTGGTATAAATTTGTAGGTTCTCCTTCACTCAATCAATCACCTAATACATTAAAAGATTTTGACGGTAGAGGATTTAAACCCTTTGGAGTGCTCAATGCATTGCCAATCGAATTAGAAGGTAAAATTGTTATTGTTGAGGTAGAAGTGGTTGATGTACCCCTTGACTATAACCTTTTACTAGGTCGTAGCTGGATTTATGCCATGTCGGTCATGGTTTCTACCTTATTTCATGTACTTTGTTTCCCTCATCAAGGAAAAATAGTCATGGTAGACCAAGTTGCCTACTTTAATTCTGATTCACTCATTAATAATGATCCTTTAATAAAACAAAGCTCATATGCTTACAAGGATGTTGGTGTGGGTCTTTTAAAAGATTCATCACTAATGGGAAATTTTCCGCTCCCACCTCCTGACATTTCTCTGCTCCCACCGCTCGACATTCCTCTGGTTGTCGCTCATATTAACATGATTTTGATTGGTGCTAGTAGTTCCCTGGAATGATATGATCCTTGGGTAGTACCAAGTCCTACATAATATGAAATATATGGCGACCAAATTCCACTTAGTCTGATTGAGTTGGCTTATCAAGCCATCCAAACTGCTTTGTGGCTAGTTCTAAGACTAATGATCGATCGAATATGATTTTAGATGAATACTCTGACTCCTCTTGGCTTATTTCTACTACATCTCTGGATCCTTTTGATGATGCTTTCCCTAGTGATGAAAGTATCATGGAGATTATGTCTTTGGAGGACACTCCATGGGCTGATGGTCATCATCATTTCTGGTTTTTCCCTAAGCTCGAGACTCTTGAGAGTCATTTAGGATCTTCATTTCCATCTAAGGAAATTGAGAATTCCCAAACTCCCATCTTAATACTTGATGTTTTATCTTAAGGAAATTTAGGGAATATATTCGTTACTATGCCCATAAATATTTCGGTAAACCCTGAGGTTGTGGAAAACATTCATATAGGTGCCTCTTTTTCCTTTGACGAAATTTGAACTTATACAACCCTATTCCAAGAATTTTTCGATGTATTTGCTTGGTCTTATGAAGAAATTCCTGGTATCGACCCACAAATTGTCATTCATGAAATTAAGACATACCCTGAAGCCAAGCCTATTTGGTAAAAGATTCATCCTGTTCATCCATGAAAAGTTGATTTATTAAATCCGAAGTTGAAAAACTCCTTAAAGTAGGTTTTATTTATCCTGTACCTCTGACTGATTAGGTTTATGATATTGTTCCCATCACAAAGAAACAAGGAACTATCTGTGTATGTATTGATTATAGGGATATGGGATATTAATCGAGCCTATTCGAAAGATAATTATCCAACCCCTTTTATCAACCAGATAGTCGATGACTATGCCAGAAGTGAAATATTCTCATTTATGGATGGTTTTTCCAACTATAATCAAATAAACATACTACCATCGAATCAACATAAAACCATTTTTATTTGTCCTGCACATTCCATGCAACATCAAGATCATTGCAACATCTAGGAGCCATGTTGCCTCCTAGGTTTCATCGCATCCAAGCACGGGATCTTTATTTATCCCTTGAATATTGAGGCCATATTGAACTTACATCCTCCTTCCACATTACACCAACTCCAAAGTTTGCATTAAGTTTGCAAGGGAAGGCAAACTTTTTACATCGATTCATTCCCAACTACGTTGAATTGGCCAAAGGTTTTACTTGAATTCTTAAGAAAGGGGTTCCTTTTGTTTGGGATGAAATCACTCAAAAGTAATTTGATTCTTTGAAGCTTGTGTTAACTCATACACCATTGTTACATCCCCCATATTACAGTCGAGATTACTTTTTGTACATTTTCGCTTATGACGGTACCATTGATATGGTGCTTGTCTAAGAGGATGAATCACATGATGAACATGAGATTTACTCTTTAAGGCAAAGTCTTACCACTTTTGAAATAAAATATTCACATGTGGAGAAATTGGTGTTATCACTGAAATTTCGTCTGCACATGGCGACAAGAACTCCACATCATCAAAACAGCAATGAAGTCATTCATGGCACTGAATTAAGTTCACAGCATTCCAGAAGGGTCAAAAACTATACAAAGTAACCAAAAATTG
>SNQJ01S0003230.1:313472-342098 GCA_010110895.2 Picea sitchensis
TCATGGCACTGAATTAAGTTCACAGCATTCCAGAAGGGTCAAAAACTATACAAAGTAACCAAAAATTGAAGGGCACTTTACAGCAGCTTGGTGTGCGCGCATATGCGCGGGACAAAAACGTGTTTTTGGCGCATGCGCGCCCCGACGCGCACCTGTCAACATAAAAAGCCGCGCATCTGCTAATACGGCGCATTAATTGCTTAAGTCAGCCTCTCGACCGCCAATGGACCGGCCCCCAAGATGATTTGACCTTCAGATCAGGGTCGGCTCTGCAAATTCGGCGAATTAATGGCTTAAGTGAACCCTAAACAGGTCTGTGTTTACACCGGAAGTTGGTTACGTGACCGCCTGGAAAATGCTATAAATAGCCATGGAGACTCATTGTTTTAGCAGAGAATTCAAAGCAGAGTTACGCTGTCCAGATGCTTCAGAGCCTAGCCGTTGACAACCAGTCCATCAGCTGTGTAATCCAGAGTTCTCTCACCACTCATTTCTGTTCTGTTCATTTTGTAAGGAAAGCATTTTGTTGAGGGCCCCGAAGGACCTTCCGTTGGAGGGAGAGGGAACCCCTATCTTTGTCTTCAGCGTGTGCTCCGGTTTCGCTAATAGATCAAGCTTTGAAACCATTAATGAGTCCCTTGTCTTACGTTTGATGTTTTTATTGTTATTTGCTTTCAGTTGTTAGATAGATTGTATTATGTTTTGTTTTTTGTTTTCTGTTAACCCTTGCTACCACAGATGTTCTGCCTTGGTGAACCCAATAGGGCATGCAGAGCGGTCTCCATTTTGCTCACCCGGTGACAGATTGACCGCGAACAATTGGCATTGGTTGTTGTTCAAGTTGTCCAATGTTTCCATCACTACATTTTATTGCGTAAAACCACCATCATTTTTTATTGCAACATATTCTAACTAGACAGGTGTTGGAGGAAAATACTCTAAATGGATCGTTATCCTACAAGATTTTGATTTGGAATTTGAGAAAGCCAAGTCAAAGAAATCTTTGGTTTTTGCTAAGTTAATTGGTGACCTTCCCTCAACTGAAACATAAAGTGTGGCAGAACATTCGATTCCTGATGAATCTGTTTTTCTGATTAGTTCTTTAGACCCTTGGTATGGCTATATCATTATCTATCTCCAAACTCAAACTTTTCATCCTAATTTGTCTAGCACTGAACGACGTCGAATTCAATACCAAGCTCGACAATACATCATTGTTGGCAATACCCTTTATCATTGTGGTGTCAATTCCATTTTTCAACAATGTTTAACACATGAGGAGGTCGAAAGAGATATTAATGACTGTCATGCCAAAGCATGTGGTGGTCATATGTCTGAGTATGCCATTGCCCAAAATATTCTACGAGCATGATATTTTTGGCCGTCACTATTTAAGGATTGCATCCTTGTGGTCCAAAAGTGTCATGCATGTCAGATCTACAATCATAAGCTATGTGCGCCTCCTCCTCTTCACCATGTAGTTTCCTCTGGTCCATTTTCCAAATGGGGCATTGATTTCATGACATGTAACCCTCACTCGAATGGGGGGCATGGGTATATTATTATCACCATGGATTATTTCACTAAGTGGGTCATGGTGATGCCTACTTTCAATAAAATCAGAAAAATTGCATCCCTTTTCATTTTTTATCATATTATTACTCGATTTGGTGTGCCTCAAGCCATTGTCACCAATCATGGCACTCATTTTCAAAATTACATGATGTTGGAATTAACCGCCAAGTTGGGTTTACGACATGAAAACTCAACTCCTTACTATCCACAAGCCAATGGCCAAGTCCAAGCCATAAACAAAGTTTTGACAATGAAGCTTCGTAGGAGGATAGGGATTCACAAATCGAATTGGCATATGATGTTTTTTTCGGCATTATGGGCATATCGAACCTTGGTCAAAACAACCACAATTTTTACGCCATTCCAACTGGTATATGGTTTAGAATATGTGTTGTCGATTAAATGTGAAATACCATCCTTGAAACAACCGTCGAATTACTTCCCAATACCATTGTCGAGGAAGAACGTCTTTTTTACTTAACACGATTAGATGAAACTCGTTGTGACGTCACTCTAGCTAATGAAACCCATAAGAAACATGCCAAAGCTCAATATGATAAAATTGTTATACCTCGTATGTTTTCTAAAGGTGACTTGGTCCTGTTATATGATCAATATCATGAAATATTGGGGGTAGGTAATGTTATCACTCTGTAATTTCCCAAGGTTGTGAAGGAAACCCAGAGGTAACCACAAAACCACTTTGGAAGCTGGGATCTAGCACTGCCATCTTCAGAGAGGGATCTCTATATATGATTTAGCTATGTTCTTCTGAATAATATTAGGCTCACTATTATGGCTCAAGTTTGGGTTTTTTTGTTGTTGGGTTGAACTGTAAAGATAGGCCATTGGGAAAATGGAGTCAGAAGAGCTTAAGATGATCAAATGAGGAAATAATCATGTTTATATGCAACAGGGAAAGGTACGCATACTATTGGATCCTTGTAGTTGATGAGATGGAGAAAGAAGAACATATTAGGATTCACTTTAAACATAGAGCATCATTACCTGAATTTTATATTTAAACTTCAGAAGAAAACATTGATATTGCTTTAAGCCAGAGCAAGGTGTTTTACAACAAATCCTGAACTTAATTTTCTTTAAAACAATAGAGGAAAGAAACACATGTGCAAACATAGAAAACAGATTATAGTAAAAATCACTTCACCACATAGATATGACACATGAATCCTGATACATCTTGTCTTGTATTAATGCAAAAGGTCACTTCAACTCAGTGAACATATTTACAATGAATGGTAGTCTCTCAGTATAAATTCTCCCTTGTTTATTATAAATGAAACAATATATAGAATAAAATCTCTCCTAAACTGTTACAATAATTATGTAATAAAATCCTGAATAATAACTAAAATAAAATAATATCTGCAAATTAGTTGTTGGAAATCTGCAAAATGATCCTCAATCTGTTGATCTTCTGCTGCTAGGTGTCTTAGACTGATCTTCGTGCCCTTGAAATCTGGAAAAAGGTCGAAACTGTCTTCACAAAATCAGTTATCTGCCCTCTCAAATCTGATTGCTCTGCCATCTGTCCCTTTGAGCTCTATTTTTGTCATTTTGCCTTTGAATGATTCATTTTGTCACAAAATATTTGGAAAAATAATAATAAAATTTCCAAATATTTTGATTAAATCCTTAAATGAATTTCATGATTTAGATTTTCAATATATTCATTTAAATGATTTGATAAACCATCTTGTTTTTCAAATCCATGGCTTGTTTTCCAAATCCATGGCTTGTTTTCCCTTCCCATGGATTAACAAAACCATGTATTGTTTTGTCTGGTTGGTAAAGTATTTTCACTTTTCCCTTTTACCCATGCAAACTCATTTCACATCTGTAAATCTCCTTTTACTTTCACCATGTAAATTGTACCTGTAAATTTCCTTTTACTTATGTAAATCTTTGGATGGATTTTCAAAACCATGTGTTGTTTCTACTGGCCTTCCTTTTGATTTTCACTTGCAATTGTAAATTCAAATTCACATGTACCTGTAAAATGTTTTTACACCTGTAACTCTTGTTTTACTTAGCCTCCTATTCGTAAAACGCATTTACATGAATTGCTCAGCCTCCCATCCATAAAAATATTTCATAAATGTATGAAATATTTCTTTATATACTTTTTAGCTCTATAAAATTTTGTTTTCACTCATAACTTCATTTACAGACACCTGTAAATTTATTTCATGAATTTATGACCTATAAATTTCCTTTAACCTCAATCATATTTGACTCATCCTCCTTTTACTTTTTACCTGTAGCTTCATTTCAAAAATATATCCAAGCTTAAATCCAATTAATCGAATGGCCAATGAAATTTCCGCCATATATCATAAGTGTCCTTCCGACCAGATATAATGATATTTAAATCATTGTAAAAATGGATTTCGGAAGCGGGTGGGTATGAAGTGTGTTAGGAGGAGCGGGATCTAATTTAACAGGAGGGTGACAGCTGGTAAAACTTGCTAAGAGTAAAAACCACTTTTCGGACCCCCCCTTTTGGTTAAATGTCGGAGCAGATGGGGGTTCTGAAACATATTCATAGCCATTGATGTGATTAATTCACAGATCTCAATGCTTCTACATTTGGGAATTTTAATGCATTAAATGTGGGGTGGGGACATAAAGTAAATTTGAGTTTTGGTTTTGACTGGTGACTTGATGTATACAATTACAAAGTGGGATTTTAATGGATGAGGTAAGGTAAAGTTTTATTTTATAAAATATAATCTTGTTTAAAATATAAAACCAAAATAATATTTAAATATAATGATTTTATATCCCAAACAAAATTAATTTTAATTTGAATAAAACTTCGATGAAGGCTATTGAAAATTGGGTATAAAAACCAATATTTTGTCGAACTCTCATAAATGAGCTTGAAACTCTGCATACAAAACTAAACCCATCCAAGGCATAAATTTTGCCAAAATTTATCATGTGCTAACAAGTAAATTTGAGCCCATGTGGCATGGCCCTTATATTGTTAAATGTGTATTAGATAAAGGTGCCTATGAGTTAGTGGATTGTGATGGGATTCCTTTGGGTGAGCCTTAGAATGGGCTTTACTTGAAGAAGTACTATGCCTAGAGTATTTCTACATAAGTGCTTTGTATATATTGTACCATAGTTTGGTGTGTTATTATTACCTTTTTCAACGATTTATGTCTACTACTTATCTTGCATTGTGCTTGGTTTGCAGATGTCGGCGCTCCCTTCACCTTATGTTGTCTTTGTTGATGGTGCTAACCACAGTACTCAAAACCTTGCTTCTATTGCATGGGAAATATA
This sequence comes from Picea sitchensis, assembly GCA_010110895.2. NCBI lineage: Eukaryota > Viridiplantae > Streptophyta > Pinopsida > Pinales > Pinaceae > Picea > Picea sitchensis. The sequence goes on from SNQJ01S0003230.1 coordinate 318,363, forward strand.
CACTCCTACCAATGAGTTGATAAGTCTACATGGTATATGTCTTTGTCGTGCAACTAACAATATCGCGGAATATAGCGCAGTTATTGAACTATTTATTGAAGCTATCTCACTGAGCATTTGTTTCTTATGTTCGACTTGACTCTCAACTTGTGGTACTGCAGTTAAGTAACGTTTATTCTATCAGAAGTCCTACTCTTTTACGAGTATATTTAAGAGTTTGTCTCTTAGAAAGAGAGTTTCACTATTTAGAGTATCAACACATTCCAAATAATCAAAATACATTAACATTAGATAATTATGTATTAGATAGACATTTGCAAAATTTGTAAAATTCACATATGCATTTTGCACCAAATAGAACAAAAGTAGAAATCATCTTATATTAATTTTTCAAAACGTTTTACAAAATGTGTTGGGATAATACAAATCCTACATATTTTATATCAATACATGTCGATAACCAAATAATTGAAAGGAACCTAGTCATATCTAGGTCCACGATGCTCGTGGTACCATACTATGGCCTGAGGCACTCGTTGAATAAAACAAGCTATGCGTCTGGATACTCCCACAGTGTGTCATTGGTATCGTCGCGACAGATCATCGATCTAAATATTTGGTATACCCAAGGTCAACCCCTAGAGGTTGTGTTCTATTTCCTCGAGCTCCTCTATTGCTTAACAATCATAAGCAACCATTTCACCCTACTCCCCTCGCCTCTGTATTGAAGAAGTCCCATATGGTCTGCTTGGCCCGATATATGCATGATGAAAACAAAATTAGTCCCAATACAACAAAAACATTTAAAATTAAAAATTAAAAAAAATTGGTTTATTTTTACTTGAATCATTCCACTGGTATCTCTCTGGCAGGACTAAGTCTGGATCTCCTCGAAAATCCATCCTCGTATAAGCATAGTATTCAATCATGATGAGTTGTTTCTTCATCCATTTGAAGAACTTCTCATCATACGAAACTATTGGGCCACCACCATGGCATGCCATCATATCCAACCACCTCTTCATACAAGGCTTTTGTGGGTCAGGGTCCTCATCCAAATCCATACTCAACAAACGTAACAGTGGAACTCTCTTGAGGAAGAAAGATACTAGAATTGAACCATAACCAAATTGCTTCAATCGACCTGTCTTACACTTGGTCAATTGGTCTTTCATGCTCTCAAGAAGCCCTTCATACCAGTTAAATAGTGTGGGTTCCATACAATCAACAACATACTACATTTGCACATTTGTAGCCAAGTGAGGAGTTTCACTTCCGACAACTCGAGTAATAGTGAAAAGGACAGTTCTTATGGAAAGATCTCCAACATGTTTTATTGTGATCTTCCTGTTACTTTTTTGGGTACCTGCAATACAATGTTGTGAGATGTACCTTTCGGTCTTCTCACCACCTCCTCTGAATCCAGACAAAGAAACTCGCTCTCCTCATCTTGATAGCCTAGTCAAGAAGTAAATAACTTCAATTTCCAAGGCTAGATCATGAACTCCAACCTTGAAAACTTGTTCGTTGGGTTCCCACGTCTTTACTAGAAATTCCAATAAATGAACCTAGGCCCTCATGCCATGAACTTGGAAGAATTTTTCTAATCCACACCATTAGAGTGCCAACATGGTATTTGAATCATTGGCCACAATTTGAACTTCCATTACATGCTCTCTCTCCCTCCATTCCAACATTTTTTCCAATGAAAAGACTGCAAACAATGACTAGAGATCTTATCTATCAACTAGCATCCAAGATTTTCAAACCCCACAATGTAAAATGCAAAAACAAATTGAGTTTTACGGGTGTTGTACCTTATTTTTAGACACAGATTGACATTGTCACACTTCTTGATAAGTTGAGACTATGACACTCTTAAGTGTTGCAGTCCTCGATATGGGGGTCGTGCGACACATGTGTGGCACATTTTAGGGATTGGAAAAAACCTAAAAAACACCTGAAAACTAGCTTGGAATGAAAAAATTAGGCATCAAATTGAAGGAGAGGGAAGGATCTATTACCTGGTGGAGACGGAATTTGGAATCGTCCATAGATATGTCTGCAATCGTTGCCTGGAGAACTAACCAAAATGGGGTTTTTTTCTCTATTGAGAGGTAAAAACACAAATGGTAAAAATAAATTACTCTTCTTCTTTTTAACCTACAATGGAATATTATTTTTATATTCTATTTCATTTTTTCCACTTTTATATAGTATCTCATTTGGTTGGCATAATGTTTTGTAATGTTCCCTAGTGGTTTTGCTTGGAACATTTGAAGTATTGTGTTTTTTGGTTGTGGTATTTTGTCAAACAGTTTGTTGATTTGTCTTCTTAAGGTGTGCAGAGGTTTTGTTGTTTAGTGTTTTTTGGAAATAGTTGTTCTCATGAAAGAAATGACAAGTAACAACAACATACAAGTAGGAATAATACATAAATTGGCCACAAACTCATATCTGAATTTGTTTATTAAAGATAGCTAACCTCCATACAATAGTAGAGAAGATTTGGAATACATAGAGTAGAATAATGAATGTGATTGAAGTTGTCTCCAAATATAAGAGAAATAAATGAAATGCTACTCCAAGATATCTCTATTAATTCTACACCAAGTCTGGGCAAGATTAAGTTATTTCCTCTCTAAGTTTTGTTGTAGACCCCTGATGAATGCGCACTTCCTGGATGGGCAGACCAAGGAGAGTATGGCCTCCTCTGTGATGGCCTCAACCCTTTGCAAAAACTATGTGAGATGATAGATATGATGATGACAAGGTGATAGGAATAATATATGGGTTGTAGCTTAACTAGTTGGCCTCCCAACAACAATATCACTAAGAACATATGCACCCCCTTCTAGAGAATACGCCTAGCTCCACCAATAAAAAAATACGATCTCCAAACTCCAAGAGAGAAGGTACAATCCTGTAGATATGAAGGTATATGGTCATGGGAAGTGATCCCTTGGAAGTTACATGCAGATTGGGACTCTCCCACTAGATATCTCCAAGGATAAATGTGCCCCCTTTCAGTAAATTCGCACAAATGGAAGAATGGTTGAATATGGCATGAAACCCCTCAACACAGTGATGAAAAAAGGTTCCATGGTGATTGATAACACTTCATAAGTGTCACCACTTCTAGATTTAATGTCTATTATCCTCTGTGAACTCTTCTCCCATGGACAGTGTGCCCTAGCTCTGCTGAAAGACTCCAAAATTGTACACTGCTTTCTCAATTGCTTCTAAACCTGAATAGAAATTGAAGTAGAATGGTGAGGGAGGAATCTTTCACCTCCTTGGCCAAGCTTGGACTAGGATCAAAGGGATATTTCACCTCCGTACCGATCTCTAGGGTTTATTCAGTCAACACCCTCAAAACCCCCAAGTACCATGGGCTCTATAGCTAAGAAGCCAGACATCAAAATATCAATCAACATAATGAGATAATAGAAGCCCCTATCTCTCTTTTATACCCATGTTTACCTTTTCTCTTCAAGTGACTTTTAATTCACTTTTAATGTTTCTTCATAAAATCACTTTATTAATTAATTAACCTTTTTTCCTCTAAAAAGTGATTAATTTTCTCTTATGGCTTCTTCGGCCACTGAAAGTCACTTTTCATCATCTTATCCTTTAGATATTTTCCTCTCGATTCCAATGAGCTATTATACTAAGGTATTTCTTCACATATTATGCCCAAAATTACATCCTTAGTGAATTTAATTAAAATATGCTCAATAATAACTCAAAATTACGGAAATTGTTGGAATGCGACAAAACTAAGGACAAGTTGTGTGGAACGGATCATGATGATAAAATATGATGAATAATGTGAGTTGGGCCCCATAAAACTCCTCAATACCTCATGATCTCACTATCACCCCCAACTGGCTACTCTGACATGCATCCCAATCTCTAACATAAATGAATCCAAAAATGGGGACATTAGAGTCCGCCCTGCTCGAATATTGCTTGTTCTCAAGAAATAACTGAATCAAATCGTGTATGATCCTAGGGTCCCCTATCCACCTGTGTGACATGAATTACTCTCCCCTCAAAACATGGTCCCACCAAGTGCTCGCCACAGAGGCCCCTAGAATGCTCCCGATGAGTAGAGTGATCATGTGCAGTAGATCTTAGTCAACTCCTCATACAACCGCTCTGCTTGGATCTCAATTGCATCAACCACTAGACTAGTAAACACTCTAATCCTTGGATCCCAATTCAAGATGTGGACTGCATTTCCCTATAAAGTATAGTCCTATATGATCTTAATGAAAAGAATCCCTTGAAGATTCCCAACCAATAGAGCAAGTAAATATAATATCCATCCCTCAAGTAATATCTCAAAAACACCAGTCTCTAAACTACCACCTCCAATAATATCTAGATCCCCTGCTATCCAAGAAGATGATCTACTCATGTACCTGATCCTCAACCAAGGAAACCCATCCTACCACATAGCGTACTCATCTCCATCTGATCTCAAATTCCCCCAACAATGGAAGGAAGCGATCATGAACGTCCCTAAAACTCCCATGTCCTCTAGAAGAGCACCAAACCCTGCATCAAATAACTCTAATAGTGCCATACCACATATCTCGATGCCTCCTAAACTGTAAACCTCCAGCTGAAGTGTACTGATAGCTATGATGTCTTGTCCATGAGCACTAAAATTGACCTCCCTTCCAACCCCCATTGTTTCCTACGGGGTCCCATACTCAAGCAATATCCCTATGATACCATCCCTAGTATATAACTATAGTACACTAGGTTGGAGAGAAGCTAACATACTCTCTCAACTCATCACTGAAACAAGGACGGCTAAGGAATCATGTCTTAACTCATGATGTTGACATACCAAGCATGCCCCCATATGCCTCCTGACATCATCCTCTATATCCTCAGAATAATATCTCTCTTATCTATTGATGGGTCCTCAAGATCTATATTGTTGTCTGTTGTGACCATATATCCTGCCAACTGACCTCATAGTCCTCATTGGAATCATCCATCCTACTATGCTCCTTGTCCTCATCCCGATAAGACTTTGAACCTATATCAACCTCTAAAATATCCTCTATCCCATGGCTAAAGATACTCTCCATCATGCCCAAGGTCTCATCTGACTATCTCGGGTAACCTCCTCTATCCTGCTACATGTAATGGAGTATCCCCTGTGAGGAGCTCTATGTCTAATAACTCTCCATGTCCCATGTAACTGGATATCTTCCCCAACACTAATGTATATAATGAAAGTATCGGGAAAGGAAAACAGAAATGCCTGCAACTGTATGTAGGACTCAAAAATATCATATGCGTTGGTCAATCCCAAAGACTTGACCAAAAACTCATCCACCGACACCCATGGTGAATAGTCACATTGAATCCACACCAATCGCATGCCATCATGTACAACGGTAGGTGAATCGACATATTGATGGTCAATCACACTCCCCCTATCATCACTTAGATGATTGATGTTATTGAGAAAGTAATCCCTCAAATCCATGTGATGTTGTAAGGGATGGGACCGCTCTCGACATAAATCTCCATGCTCCACCAAGTATGCCTCATGTATACCCATGCAAGCTTTTGTATCCTCCTCCATCATCATGTATCTTGAGTGTATTGTTGGGTCAACCTCTACATGGATGTCAACTAATCCTGGAACTCAAATGGATGTGTCCTCATATCTTCCCTTGGCTCTGGACTCCCCATATGTATGTGTAGGGCCAACTGTCTCAAAGGTCCTCATGAATGGTGGTCCCTATGACACATGAGCATCCTCAAGTGTCTCATGGTCACATCTCTCCATAATCATTTGTGGTCTTGGGTATCCCTCACACTCCTCCATCAACTGACACTTTTCTATCAAACCACTAACATCCTCTAGTGATGTAGCTAAAGTATATATCTGACTCCCTGTTGAGATATATGTAGTGGATCTCTGACTAGCCTCCTCAACGAGCTCCTTAAATATGGACTCTGATTCTTTAAAGGTTGTTTGTGTGCCTTTCAAGAATCCATGTGTGCTCACCAAATCATGAGTGAGTCGATCCACCTGAGTATCCTTCTCCCTCAGTGCTCTATGATACATCTCGCCAACCTCCAAAAGGTAATCTCTATCCAGAGTAACTGTTGGTAGTTGATCCTCATCACAGTCACTCTCTCCCTGAGTGTCTGGAAGTCATCAATGGAAATCTCCCCATCCGAACTATCATGTGCCATCATGTCCCTCCAACAATACTCTACCACTAATGTGTGTGTATCATCAATGTGTCTGATGGTTGCCATGATCATGTCCTCTCTGAGCCTCAGCTATCCTGCCAAATGTCATGACTCCTTATCATTGTCCTGCTAAAGTGCTACCTCGTGACTCCCACTACGAATGCCAACTGTGGAATCCCCATCAACACACTCCTCAAGAGATAAGGCATCGCAGTGCCCGCTATCCATTGTGTTAATGAATCCCTTTGTATGCCACTGTACATCATCATATATTGTTGCCTCAATCTGAACCGCCATGTATCATATATGTGCATTTGTATCCTCCTATGCACTCACCCTACTAATATCATCCACACCTGAATCCCATACGGATGTGTCCATACATGTGATATGTTCATTTCTTCAAACAAGGAAAGCATCTTCATCACTGTAGACCAGTGACGAAAGTAAATATCCCATTGACATGTCGGTCTCCACAACCTGATTTATCAATGGACTCTCCAAAAGAGGTAACTTACTCTCCCCATACTAATAGGTATGTATATATTCATCTGTCTCCAAGTCATGCATCGCCTCTTGGGCCTGTAGATCCACATGTCCCTTGTGTTCAATCACTACACCAAGATCCCCTACCATATCTAGAATGCCACTGATATCCTTAAGTGTCGTGTCTAGCATAAGTGACTAAGAAGGTAAGGAATGTGTCATGCTCCACTCCATTGTAGGATTATTATCCCCCACACGTGACCTCATATTAAGATCCAAAGGTGGATCACCTAATCTTCGATCCCCCTCATGCCTAGGTGTTTCCACAGATGGATCCTCACAAGTATCACTACTATGGTGAAGTGTTGAGTCCTCAACATTGTCTGATTGGGAAGCTAAAGCACATGCCCTATCATTCTGACTCTCCAACTATCCATCAGATGCATAAGAGTCATGGGACTGCTCTAATGAGGAATCAAGGGTCGCATCCTCTTACACATCCTCATTATCATTATTGTAGTGTACCTCAATGTAATGCACTCTGCCCTTACCCCTACAACTGTGATTCGACTCTCAAGGCTCTTTGTAACTGTAGCAAAGTCCCCTGCTCCTAATGGTGGTAGGCTCAATCTGTGCTCCCTTCAACCCACTAGTTGGTGGTGATGTATCCACTTTCATAATTGTTTTGGCTTTGTTTTCTTCTGATTTTCTTCTCCAATAATTGACTTCCTCAATCTTCTTGGCCCATATTGCAATATCATCTTTACTCCAACTAGGATTTTTTATGGATACAAATTGTTGGAATGTTACCTAAGTCATGAATGTCTAAATAAGAGCTTGATATTCCATATCACAATATACAATCTCCTCTATAAAATTCATTTCTCCTTCATGAAGACCCTTAGGATGGGAGGGATCTTCACTTTAATACCACATGTTCCCAAGTGGTTTTGCTTGGAACATTTGAAGTATTGTGTTTTCTGGTTATGGTATTTTGTCAATTAGTTTGTTGATTTGTCTTCTTGAGGTGTGCATAGGTTCCGTTGTTTAGTGTTTTGCAGCAATAGTTGTTCTCATGAAAGAAATGACAAGTAACAACAACATACAAGTAGGAATAATACACAAATTGGCCACAAACTCATATCTGAATTTATTTATTAAAGATAGTTAACCTCCATACAATAGTAGAGCAGATCTAGAATACATATAGAAGAATAATGAATGCGGTTGAAGGTGTCTCCAAATACAAGAGAAATAGATGAAATGTTTCTCTGAGATACCTGTATTAACTCTACACCAAGTCTAGGCAAGATTAAGTTATTTCCTCTCTAAGTTTAGTTGTAGACACCCATTGAATGTGCACTTCCTAGTTGGACAGACCTAGGAGAGTATGGCCTCCTCTATGATGGCCTCAACCCTTTGCAAAAACTATGTGAGATGATAGATATGATGATGACAAGGTGATAGGAATAATCTTTGAGTTGTAGCTTAACTGGTTGGCCTCCCAACAACAATATCCCTAAGAACAAATGTGCCCCCTTCTAGAGAATACGCCCAGCTCCACCAATAAACAAATACGGTCTCCAAACCCCACAAGAGAAGTTGCAATCTTGTAGATCTGAAGGTATATGGTCATGGGAAGTGATCCCTTGGAAGTTACATGCAAATCGGAACTCTCCCACTATATGTCTCCAAGGATAAATGCGCCCTCCCTTAGTAAATCCACACAACTGGAAGAATGGTTGAATATGGCATGAAAACCCTCAACACAATGATGAGAAAAGGGACCCTGGTGATTGCTAACACTTCAGAAGTGTCACCACTTCCAGATTCAATGTCTATTATCCTCCATGAACTCTTCTCTCATGGACAGTGTGCTCTAGCTCTGTCGAAAGACTCCAAAAGTGTGCCTTGCTTCCTCAATTACTTCTGAACCTGATTAGAAACTGAAGTAGAATGGTGAGGGAGGAATATTTCACCTCCTTGTCCAAGCTTGGACCAGGATCAGAGGGATATTTCACCTTTTTGTTGATCTCTAGGGTTTATTCAGTCAAAACCCTCAAAACCCCCAAGTACCATGGGCTCTCTAGCTAAGAAGCCAGACATCAAAATTATAATCAACATAATGAGAGAATAGAAGACATTATCTCTCTTTTATACCCATGTTTACCTTTTCTCTCCAAGTGACTTTTATTTCACTTTTAACGTTTCTTCATAAAATCACTTTATTAATTAATTAACCTTTTTCCCTCTAAAAAGTGATTAATTTGCCCTTATGGCTTCTCCTGCCACTGAAAGTCACTTTTCCTCATCTTATCCTTTAGAGATTTTCCTCTCGATTCCAATGAGCTATTACACTAAGGTGTTTCTTTACATATTATGCCCAAAATGGCATCCTTAGTGAATTCAATTAAAATATGCTCAATAATAACTCAAAATTACAGAAATTGTCGAAATGCAACGAAACTAAGGACAAGTTGTGCGGAACGGATCTTGATGATGAATAATGTGATTCGAGGCCCCATAAAACTCTTCAATACCTCATGAGATCATTATCACCCCCAACTGGCTACTCTGACAGGCATCCCAATCTCTAACATAAATGAATCCAAAAATGGGGACATTACATGTTTGAGCAAAAATGACGTTTTTGCAAATTACGGATCAAATTTTGATACATAAAGTTATGGTCAATTATATTTTTTATAGTTTTTCAAATATATATATATATATATATTTATATATATATATATATATATATATAACTATACTACGGATTTTTTTTAAGATCTTGTCAAAACCCTATAAATATGAAAATATTGTCGAGCGAACTTGCTTCCTTTCACACTCGTTAAAGAATTTGAAAGTGCATCTATTCAGTATTAGTTTAACCCTTTTTCGGGCTCAGTATCATTAATTACGAAAAACGAATACTCTAGTCAATCATGGCTAGAAGATTTCTCCTAGGTATTATTTTATACTTTTACAGACTTGGGGGACTAAATTTACGAAAAATTGAATCCTGGAGATTCCTTTAAGTGTTTTTCAAACTCCCTAAACATGAAAAACCACCGAGTTTTCTTTTTGTAGACTCATAAAACTTACATTGAAAAACCCATATTGGACCGAACCATTCATTCCTAGGGTTCGTTAAAAATACTTTGAAGGACTCATCTGAAGGATGAGCTTTTAGTACAAGCATATGTTATCCTCCTCAAGCTTGTGTAAAAATAAAGAGGTACTCACCATAAATGGTGGGGGGGAATTGGAAAGGGAACTTGTATAAAATCTGCATTAATTTTTGGCAGCAAGTCACTCTTGAACATGACACTCTTTCACTCCTTGTGTTAGATTGAGAAATCCACTTGTCTCTTGTTTATCATACTTTTCTCCAAATTTATATTTTGGCGTGTGATCCTCCTTTTGAGTCAGTGCTACCACAACAGTTGTCATGTAATCAATATGTTCAAGAGAAGTCCAACCACAAAGCCTTCTGTCGCGTTAGCAATTTTTGCAGTATCAACCATCCCTATGTCAGTTCTAAATCACTCTATACTTTGATTTACTTCAAATCTTTGTACATGTTTCATGTTGTTGATGAGGGATACATCAAGGCACTCCTGCGACAAATCACATTCTATTGACTTCAACACATTATCTAGGAAGATGGTTTAGAAACTTTTCAGTACCTTGGGACTTACATGGCTCAATGGCAAGTTTTATGGCCTTAGATGATAGGTTTTCATCATTGACCTTTGATCTAATGATTCTATGACTGCTCGACCTCAACTCATTTATTCGCAATCAATGGAATGTACTTGAGTACCTTAAGGGCTATCGTCATCATTGATGGTTCCTTTCGCATATGTTCTCGATTTTCATCATTGACCGGTAATCAGATGATTTCTACCATGTTCGACTTCGACACCTTTATTCACATGGTTAGATTTGTACTATGAAACGATGGAGATGAAGACCCTGGATTATATATGATATCTCTAGGCTGCGATGGAGTATTTTGAGTATGTATTGTCACATAGATCCACACTGTATGTCTTGTGGCTATGTTCAAATTTGAAGTCTTTATGACATAGTTCCACAATGTATCTTTGGTGGCTATGTTCAGATTTGAGACACATTGGCATGGATCCATGGTGTATCTTTGGTGGCCATGATCTATCATGTTTGACATGGATCTTTGTATGTAAGCACTTATGCTTTGAGTCATTTGTATTCTGATTATGAGAATGCCTACCTCAGTAACGATATTGTAATTCATTGTTTGTTGTTGACATGTCTCCAACCAATGTGTTCTTTGTTTCAATACCCACACGGAAAAGTATTTTGGCTATCACCCCTTTCTAGATTCATGCTTTGGGGGGCATTCTATTACAGATTATTTTGTTGCAACTAATAATGTTCACCTACTTTCCATCATCCAAATCTTAAAATCCATGATCACTGAAGAAATACCTTTCCTTGAAAGAAGTCAGAATGTATTTAAAAACACTATTTTGTGAAAGTGTCGCATGTTGCACCACTGTAACATTCGGCAATGTCTCATGTTGCTAGTTCACAAGGTGCGACATTGTTTGAAAGGGAGGAAAAAGGAAGAAATTCACGAAGTTTCTAGGGAGAAGCTTCATATATGAGGTGTCCTTCGATCGGTTTGGATCTCACCCGTACTCCTGATTTGGGGAGATCCTAATCTCTCATCCTAACCTCCTATTCAATCTATAAAAGGAGACTTCTCTCATGAGAAAAGGTTAATAGCTAATGGAGAATAACTAGTAGTGAGTAATGGTTGATATCTTTAGCTTTTAATTTGAGAATAGAAGATTGTTCTTTGGCCTTGAGAGATTCTTGTGTCAAAGTATTCAATTGATGGTGATGGAACTCATGGAAGCAATGTGGGTATTGGAGCAATGAACCGTTGGAAAGAGCCTCACAACACCAAGGCACTGGTTGTAACTCTTCCATTATTATCAATACAGTAACATGTTTTATTCCCTATAGAGATTGTTCATTGTAAATTGCCTTTATTACATTTCTCCTTGGTCATTTGTATAGATTTGTCGAAATACTATTGTTTCTTTCACCAGGTCGTTTGTTTTCTTATGTAGGTTTCTATTCAAGAGACTTTGAATCAAGCTAGGAGCTACAATTAGAAAGGATAAAAGCCAGTAAAGAGGTATGATTCCTTACTTATTAGTATTTATATTGTATGAATCTAAGGAAAGTAATATGTTATGTGTTGTTTTGTTCTAGCTTTGGGTTCCCAAGCTAGGGAGATTGGTTTGTGTCTGCATTGGCTAATTTGTTTATAAACATCATCCAAGTGACAAAGGGTGGTGGCAAGGCAAAGTTCATGTGAGGGAAGTCACAACAACAAGTGTTCGATGATTTGAAACATCACTTGTGCTCAGATCTAGTACTCTCCTTACTCGATCTGCAACAACCTTTTGATATTGAGATCGATGCTTCAGATTATGTCGTGGGCACAATCGTCAATTAGCACAGTCATCCAGTGGCATATCATAGTGAGACACTATCACATGTCATCCGTAAGTACCCCACCAAAGAAAAAGAAATGTATTCTATCATACAAGCATACTGACAATGGAAGCACTATATTCTCAGGAAGGAGATAGTCATCCACACTCATCACAACCCTTTGTAGTTCATGCAAACACAAGGAAAATTACAGAACAACCGCCATCAAAAGTTGTCCACATACTTGTAGCAGTTCCATCTCAATATCAAATATAAGACAGGGAGCACCAATCATGTCACTAACTACCTTAGTTGACTGTCAGTTGCATCCTTAATCGCGGTGCTCCACTCCAATGGCCATGAGGCATTCGAGTGGCCCCAACTCTACAAGAGCCATCATGACTTCGCTACCACTTACCAAATGTTAGACACATGCGTGACTATCACTGAATTTCATATTCAGGACAGACTATTATTCCATCTGGGCCACCTCTATGTTCCTTCAAGCAAGCGTGTGAAGATGATTTGGGACGCTCACTACAATCAGATGGCATGAAATTTTGGCATGGACAAGATTGTGGCAGTACTACAGAAGCATTTCTACTGTCTGAAACTTCCACGGGATGTCATCAAGTATTCAGGTCCTGCATTGCCTGCATCATTGCCAAACCAGCCACTAAGAAGCAAGGCATGTACACCCATCTGCCTACTTTGACAGGCCATGGGAATCCATCTCAATGGACTACATGTCAGGCCTTCCTTCAACCAAGCAGGGAAATGACTGTGTTTTTGTGGTGGTTGATCAGTTTCTAAGATGCCCATCCTCACAGCCTACTAGAAGAATATCACAGTGGAGATCACTGTCAATCTCTTCTTTGAATGGGTGTGGTTACACTTCGGGATACCACAGACCATCATATAATATCGGGACAACAGGTTCCTTAGCACATTTTGGTCCAACCTCTAGTCACTTTTGGATACCAAGCGCACCAAATCCACCACCTTCGACCCCCAAATTGATGGCCATACAGAGGTCAATAACGAAATGATTGTGCATATCTTACCCATGTATAACTCCAAACATCTGCACACATGGGATGAGAGTCTCCCATGTGTTCAACACAACTACCACAAAGCCCTTCATAGCTCAACCAACCACAGTCCCTTTCAGGTGGGGTTGGGATTTCAACTATTGGGTTCCATTGATGTCACACTACCCCTTACATCCACATAGGAAGAATAATCCCACACTCAATCTGAGGCCGACAAAGCCACTAAATTTATTGAATGAATTCGGCACATCTAACAATAGATCCATGATGTTTTACAGAAAGCCAATGCTAGGTACAAATAATGCCATGATCAACACCGGGTGCCACACAAGTTTCAGGTAGGAGATAAGGTATGGTTGCATATGCAGAAAGAGCACCTCACGGGACCCTATCGAAAGCTTCGTCCACTTCGCTATGGACATTACACCATCACCAAGGTTGTGGGTGATAATGCTTTTGAGCTAAGTATTCCCCCTTCCTTGGCATGCACCTCGTGTTCAATGTGGACCTCCTTTGGCCATACTTCCCACCATTATTGGAAACATCAGAGATCGCAGAGAAGTTAACACTGATAGAGATCAACCCTGAACACATGGAATAGGAAATCATTGACCAGATCAAGGACACTTAGAGTAAGGGCACTCGACAATAGAGGATCCAACTTTATCGGATTGTCAAAGTAGGGCAGCTCCTGCACCAAGGAAAGTGGCTCATCGAGGGCCAAGTTTAGCAGAAGTTTCCCCATATGATAGGGGCACTCAACGCAATGGAGACCATTTATTCCTAAGGGGGTAGGACCGATCCAGGTGGATACTGGTGGACACCCATCTATTCCACTAGCTCAAAGAACAAATTTCATTTTGGCATTTTTCCTAGTTTTTCGGGTCCTAAATTTCAGAGGCCCTAAAAAACGTTTTTTGGGCTTAGCATAGTCACAGTGTAGGCTTTGGCCAAAGTGTGATAACAACATGTGTAGTCCTCAAATAGTTATTTCCAACGAGATATCGTGCGCCTAAAATGGAGATCGTATGCAAAATTTACAACCTCGAGAAGTCGATGTACCAACTTACCCCATCGGGGACCACATGACTTTTGGCGCTTCATATCCTAGGGTTAGGTTTTTGAATGTTTAGGGTTTTCTCATTTATGCTTTATGATAAAAAAATCCTTTGGAGCCTCATTGTAACCATCTTCTTGTGAATGAACGTAGTTGTCACATCTCTTCTCAGATATAAGTTGTCACCATTCGAGCAAGTTTGTTTCAGTCTGCATTTTTACAGTTTTAGCATATTCTCTTTATTAATAGAATTCAAGTTTTACTATATCTCTGTGTATTTGTTTGTTGTACATATGTATTCCATTTCGTTCCATTAAAGGAATATGACCCCACATGCATTAAAGGATAACATAGTCATTCGGCAACCCTAGCATGGGATTTCCTCACTCTAAGGGCCTGAACTATAGTGGATTGCTTCCCACTTCTAATCTCTTTTACAGCTTGGATTTGAGCCAGGGAAATCAGGCATTTCCTTCCAACATGACCACTAGAGCATTTATCCATGGCTAGACCCCCTAAAGAATTTATCCATGGCCATACCCCCTATTACACCATCCTATGATCCATTTTTAACCTTTGAATCTAAAAGTTAGTCAGATTTTATAGAAAAATTAGAATTGGAACAAGGTGAGGAAGTCACCAAATGAGGTGGAGACATAGGAACAATCCCAAAATGGGGAGGAGGCTCACAACGAGGGGGTTAAGAAGAGAGAAATGACTCATCAGGGGGTTTGTTGGCCTCTGGTTATGACAAGCTTCCCCTGACCCCACATAACTTTGATAAGGGGAAGTTGAACCTTTGGGACGGTGACTAGTGGGTTGGATCCCAGTACCACAAGAGGAACCACAAAAATTTCTTGAGAATGAGATAAAACGGAACCACTCAGACAAATATTCTTACCAGTGTTCTCATCTACAGGAACCCCTGAGGAGAGGACACCAGGAGAATCGATACGAACATGCTTTCAACCAATTTTCGCCCCATATGTCATGTCTACCACCTTTTCCTTCTCATTGTCCATTATCATTTTCTTTCTCTTCCATATTTTTTTGAAGGGAGGGAATTGTGACAGATGATGCTTAGATTGTACCTGCAAGTGCCCAACCTCGTGGTACCCAAAGCACCAGAAAGGTACTCACCAATAATCAATTTTTTGCCTCCATGTGAATCTACCTCATACAAGTTCAATCTTGTCCAATAGTCCCTCTTTTATATCAACTTCAATCTAGAACCAATCCCATCTCCTATCAGTCTTCCTCTCCCACCCTAGCTCACAACTTATGAATTTTCCTATGTTGTTTCCGATCGATTTTAGGACCTCTTCTTTCCAAAAAAATGAGTGGGAGATTCAACATTATCACCCATAACTTCGATGGAGAAAGGGTGTCACAAGTCATATCAAATAATATTTTCCCATTCCCTTAAAACAAGTCCCGAAGGTACCCATTCCCAAACCCAATTGAAAACCTCCATCAAATCTGCTTTGTTATGAAAAATGAAACATATCCACCCATTAGCAAGAGTATGGAAAACTGGATAATACCCTAAAAGCCTTGTTCAATTTTCTTCAAGCCATGATTTCAAAGTGGAAGGGGAAATTATTTTCCCACGGAACCTCCCCACTATCATCCTTCCCAACAAATCCGAGATTTCCATGATCTCTACATCATTTCCCACCACCATTTTTCGTCGCTCCTTCGTCACCTTCCAACACTTCGGCTTTTTGGGTCTCTGCACAGAGGGTAAACCTTTCCCCTTCTCTAATTCAGGTTGTGCGGTGTCACTAGGCTTCGGCTCCATCGACAACGAGCAACCTACATGCAAAGGTGACGAATGTGAACTGGTAGGTGAACCACCCAAAACCAAAGGTTTCCTCAGATCGTGTGAATCGCTTTCCAATGCAGCCCTCGAACTACTCCCACTTTCTCGAATTGAATGTTTCCTCGACCTTGGAATAGTTTCCCTAGGAACTCGATTCATTGGTAGATCCGACGATCCCAGACCTGACATGTCATCCACCCTCCTGAGCTTCTGTGTCTGAATGAAATCCTCGTCTGAGGAGAAGATATCCTCTGTACCAAAGCCATCTGCATCGCAATCCACGACGTCATATTCCATACAGTTGTTGCACATTACATTCAAATGGTATTTAAGATTGACATGTTTGTACCCACTGCATGAACCACTTGTATACCACTTTTTGTACACCGCCACGACTAGCCCCTGGATCTAAATGGATTTACGTTCTCTCCCCCATAAGACTAAGCTCAACACAACCCCCAACACTCTGCCCGTGATTTAAAAAAAAAAAAAAACATACTTGCATACCCAAACAATGGAGGATTTATGCCATAGTAGTTAAGTCGTCCTTCCATGGGTCATCTATAAGAACTGAGGGGGGCTACAATAGAAGATTTCTAGGTTTTAAATAATAAAGCCATGTAGGTGATACATGGTAGTTTTTGATACATTGTGAACAAAGTTTTTGAAGATATGTAATATGTCATGTATGGATTGTTAATAATAGTAATTATAACCCGATAAAAGTTTTTATTTATATAATAATTGAATATATAGTATGGAAATACACAATAATTAAGGAGAAAGTAACACCCCCCCACCCCCGAAAAGATAAAAATAAAATAAAATAAAAACAATCTAAATTAAAACAAGTTGATACATACACAGATAGATTAATTTTATAAATTAAAAATAATAATAATAATAATAATAATATGAGTTGACACATAGACTTGTACACACACGTCGAAAAAGAGAGTAATGGCGCAATCTCGTAGATCTGAGATTAGGGTTCGCTCTTAGCAGCCACCATGGATGCTCAGGGAGGAGGGGAGCCACCGCCCCCTCCCTCTCTGGCCACCTCCTTTCGAAAGCTCATCGCATCCTACAGTAAGAAGCTTCCACCGTCAGAATCCCCAAGCTTCGTAAAGAGACTAGACGTTGTCCCGGAGATCGATCTTCCCCCCGATCACCCAATGAAGGTCGTATTTTCCCTCTCAGAACGAGGCTTGGTAGGTCAATTCATGGGACTCTGGCCCTCAGCCAGAACAACAGACAACTGGATCCAAAGGAACTGGAGGCCACTGATCACAAATAGTGTAACATGCTATGCGGTTGGGAGAGGGTATTTTATCTTCGAATTCATCTCCCAGGATGACAGAGATTTAATCTTTAGAAATGCACCGTACTTCATGGGCACCTAAGGGCTCTATTTGAATCGCTGGACCCTAAGCTTTGATCCTGCCTCAGAAGTGCCCAAAGACGTCCCCGTCTGGGTTAGACTCCTGAACCTGCCAATACACTGTTGGAATCCCTCCTCGCTTCAAGCAATCGGAAATGGATTGGGACGTTACATCGACAGAGCGGACCCAAAAGACCAGTACTCCTGCGCAAGGATATCTGTGGAAGTTGATCTGGAGGTAGGTCTACCGGAAGCGATAAAACTAAAAGTTGGGGATTTGCAACACTTCCAAAAGCTTGATTACGAACATCTTTCGTTCAAATGTAGAGGTTGTCATGAATACGGCCACTTCCAAAGAAACTACCCAAAAAGCCTCAATATAGAGAAAGCAGGGGATGAAGGCTAGCAACAGGCTCAGAAAGGGAAAACCAAAACAAAACGACCAAGAAGCGAAAAGACAGCCCCAACGCAAGCCAAAAACCCAGGAAGCAAAGAGAAGGAGAGCAGCTTAAGTATCTTGGCTAGGGAAACTGGCAATGAGGACGCAGAACCAAGTAAAGATGCCCAAGTGGAAGAAACAAGAGGAAACCAGACCCCTGAAGACAGAGGAATTCAATTAATAACAGAAGAAGAGGAGCAAAACAAATCCCCCCAAAGGATGGAAGCAAGTCAAGGCATAGAGGAAGGGGAGATCTCGATAGGCAGCGACTCAGAAGGCGCAAGCGAAGCTTGGGCCACCCCAAAGAAAACAGGAAGAGGCAGGAAAACCAAAAAAGCATAAAGAGACCAGGAAACTTACAAAGACGTCCTAAAAGGTTCACAACCAACTATCAAGCAACTGATCAGCGTTCGGCACACTAGAAAGCAAGCCAAAGCCTCCCAAGGAGGTCATTCCTCCCCCCACGGTAATTGATGAATCTAACCTCCTGGAATTGTAGGGGTTTTGGTAGCAAAAGGAAAGAGGAAGCACTCAAGGATATTATCAAAACTTCGAAAGCAGACATCCTACTCCTCCAGGAGACCAAGATGAGTTAGAAAGACTCCCTCAAAGCTTCATTGAACGTATGGAGAAACAACCAAGGAATAGCCGAAAATGCCAGAGGCGCCTCAGGAGGGCTCTGCACTCTGTGGAACACCAACAAAATAGATCCGATTAGCTCAGACACATGCATGCACTGGATTCACACCAAACTCCTCCACAAAGACTCGGGATATCTGGTAAGCCTCTTCAATATCTATGTACCCCAACATATAGAGGAAAAAAAACACTGCTGGGAAACCCTAAAAGACTTCTTACAGCAAAATGATCTTGACAATATCATTTTAGGAGGGGATCTAAATGTAACCCTGGCCCAGGAGGAAAAAAGAGGGGGAACCATCGTGAGAGACCTAGCTAGAGAATGGGTGGAAGATCTAATCTCAGCATGGGATCTAGTAGACATCAAACCTGCCAAAGGCCTCTACACGAGGACTAATAAAAGGATAGGTCTTGGGCACATCGCTGCCATGCTAGATAGAGTCCTCGTCCAAAGCTCCTTCTTGTTACGGGGGCTCACAGTTGCCTCAGAGATCCTTCCCCATAGTGTTTCAGATCAGAAGCCCATCCACTTAGAAATTAAAACCGACCAAGTCCAAGGACCCATCCCTTTCAGATTTAACCCGACATGGATCCAAGACAAAGACTTTCATCCTCTTGTTTCCAAAACTTGGACCAGCATTGTTAAGGGCTCAGCTTTTTATGTCTGGGAAGAGAAACTAAGAAGGCTAAAGACAGCTCTAAAATCTTGGGCAAAGGGCCAAGAAAACCCAATAACCTCTCGCAAAGAAGCCCAAAAGCAACTCGAGAACCATCAGCTGAAAATGGAAAACAAAGAGATCACGCAAGAGGGCCTGCAACATGAGGACCGCCTTCAAAGACAATGGCACAAATCCTGTAGAGAGGAAGAAAGCTATTGGAGGCAAAAATCCAGAAGCCTTTGGCTGAAAGAAGGAGATAAAAATACAAGCTACTTCCACAAGCAGGCGGAGGCAAGGAAGCACTATAAAGCAGTGACAGAAATTCAGGTTCAAAATAACATAATCTCAGATCCAAAAGGCATAAAACAAGCAGCCTTTGAAGCCTTTGAAGCACTCTATTCAGAACCGCAAGGGACAGTCATCGACCCTCAGTTGTACCCTCTATCCATTATTCCAGATCTCATCAAGGAGGACATCAACACCAGGCTAACTAAGAAAGTATCGCAGCAAGAAATAAAGGAGGCTCTGGACCAAATGAGCCCAGATAAGGCCCCAAGCCCGGACGGTTTCACTGCCAGATTCTATCAACAGTGCTGGGAGATAATAAAATCGGATCTCACCAAGATGATCAGGAAATCGCAAATGAGCAGCAAGCTTGGCGGGAGCACCAACTCGGCCTTCCTGGCGCTTATCCCGAAAGAGAAAGGAGCAGTCACTTTCAAACGCTTCAGGCCAATCTCCCTCTGCAACACAAGCTACAAAATCCTCACCAAAATTATAGCCAACAGACTCAAAACAATCCTCCCTCTTATCGTCCCAGAAAACCAAGGAGGCTTCATCAAAGGCAGGCATATTGCAGACAACATCATCCTAGTTCAAGAGGCCCTTCACTCAAGTGTCCGGAGAAAAGACAAAGGTATGATAATAAAACTTGATCTCGCCAATGCCTTTGATAGAGTTAGACACAACTTTTTATTTGAAGTAATGAGAAAGTTTGGTTTTGATCCGTCCTTTGTAAAATGGATAAAAGCTTGTATTGGATCACCATGGATAGCCCCCATGGTGAATGGAAAAGTAACAAAGTTCTTCCAAGCCACCAGGGGCTTAAGGTAAGGGTGCCCCCTTTCGCCCCTCCTCTATACAATCCAAGCTTCAGTCCTAGGCTATCAACTAGAAAATTCCCAAGATCAAAACATCCTGCAGGGGTTAAGAATCGCGCAAGGGGTGAAAGACATAAATCATCCACAATTTGCGGACGATACTCTGTTGTTGGGAGGTGCAAGCTCTATAATAGCAAAGAAGTTTAAAGAGGAGTTGGAAGCTTATGTTGCAGTTTCAGGAAGTGAAATAAGCCAGGCCAAAAGCAAAATTTATGGATGGAATATTACGCCAAATGAAATGTTGGGAATTACAAGAGTTATGGCGATGGAAGGGCATACCAACTGGGAGGCCAGCAAATACCTAGGAATCCCTATTTTCAAATCTGCCCCAAGAGCCTCACACTGGAACCAGCTGATAGACAATCTAAAAAATAAAATTTCCTCCTGCGGGGCGAACTGGCTAAATCTAGCAGGGAAAGTTGTCCTAATTAAAGCAGTTCTGGCCAGCATACCCATCTATCAGAGCTCGTTACTTTTAGCCCCTGCCACCACAATTCAAAAAATCGAGGCTCTGCAAAGACGGTTCTTGTGGGAAGGAGGAAAACAGACAAGAAGGAAAATGCATTTGATAAATTGGGAAAAAACCTCAAAACCTCTCTTGGAAGGCGGCCTTAACTTCAAAAAAACCCAAGTTCAGAACCTGGCCTTGGGGGCAAAGTTGCTCTGGATGATTGTCACTAGAAAACCAACTTGGAGCAAATTGGCACTTTGGAAAAAATACTTTAGGGGGCCTAGGGAACGATGCTTAGATTTCCCATGTAGGGAATCAAAGGGCTCCCCTATCTTCTCCCTCTACAGAAAGGCTACGCCCCACTTCAATCCTCAGCTCACCTGGGTGCCAAGAAATAGAAAGAAAATTAAAATTTGGCAAGATTCAATCATGGGAGACAGGATTTGTTGCGTCTCAAGGACTGGATGGAAAGTCAAAACATAAATTCTCTCTTTGACATCTCAATCTGGGGGAATGACAAGTACAAGACTTGGCAAGGGTGGGGAGTGCTCAACAGATCCCCCGAATTAGAAAGGGATTGGAGCATACTAAAGCTCTGTCTTCAAGGGAAAGCCCCCCTCAAAAAAACAGGAAAGGACGAAAGAGGCTGGGGAGGGAACTCCAAGCCCTACACCACAGCAGAGGGCTACCGCCTCATCACAAACATTCCCAATGTCCCGCCCAACCCGTCCATCTGGAAAGCAATTTGGCAGTCCAAGTCCATCCCAAAAATTGATATGTTCATCTGGACCCTTGCCCACAATAGCATCCAAACAGGGGAAAACCTCAAAAGTCGAGGATGGGAAGGCCCCTACAGGTGTCCTCTTTGTCTACAGGCTGAAGAAACTACAGACCACCTCCTTCTCAACTGTGACTACTCCAAAGAAGTCTGGAAGTTGGCAACAGGAACACAAAGTGACATCAACCTCCCTCTAGACACCAAAAGTCTTCTCCAACAATGGGACTCCAATTACCCGTTCAAAACTAAAAAACGAAGCCAAGCCTATGCTCTGTGGAAGGTCCTCCCAAAGTTCATCCTGTGGAATCTATGGCTGGAAAGAAACAACAGAATCTTCAGAGACAACAAAAGGAGCATAGCCCTTGTGGTAACCAAAACTCACACACTCTTTGGCGAAAGTGCACCTTACTTATGCCAGTCAAAAAACAACCAAATGCTAGAAGCACCAGAGGAACTCTGGTTGGATCAGTTTAAAATCCAAAGTCATAATGGGATAAAGGCTAGCATCCCAAATCAAGAGGAATGGGAAATCAGGAAAGGAAAACAGGATTTCGACAATTGGAAAACAAAGAGAAATGTCCATATCCTGTCCTTTGACGGGGCCTCGAAAGGGAACCCGGGCCTAGAAGGAGGAGGAGGGATAATTGAAATCCCCACCAAAGCAACAACAATAAACTACGCCCTGGGTTTAGGAATCGAAACCAACAACAGAGCAGAGGCCCTGGCACTCTGGCAAGGGCTAAATCAAGCAAGAAGGCATAGGATCCAGGACCTGGTTATAATAGGCGACTCCAGAATGGTAATCAAAGCCTTAGTTCATCATTCTAAAACCCAAAGCACGAAACTCAACAACCTCTTGGACAAGATCCACCTCCTTCTTGGGAACTTCTGTTCTTATAAGATATATCATGTGTTAAGAGAGCTAAATGAAAGAGCGTACATTGAGGCTAACAAAGGCACCCTCTTGGCGCCGAGAAATTTGAAGGTAAATGGAACGTTATCCAGCGTGGAATTACCTTGATC
Organism: Picea sitchensis; assembly: GCA_010110895.2. Taxonomy (NCBI): domain Eukaryota; kingdom Viridiplantae; phylum Streptophyta; class Pinopsida; order Pinales; family Pinaceae; genus Picea; species Picea sitchensis. The sequence continues at coordinate 341,034 of SNQJ01S0003230.1, forward strand.
CATGAGAGCCTCCCTCCACATTCAAAAAAGCAAGTTGGAGAAGCAGCAAGGAAAGATGGGAAAAGCGCTCAGATTAAGTCATGTCAGGACAAGCTATTGGGCAGAGGGGACAAGGCACAGTACCATGAGACAGCAGACTTCAGACAAGGAGGAGACAGAGAATCAACTCGCCCATACCTCATGGATTTAGAAAATCGGGTGGAAATCATGAATGGGAAAGAAGGAGGGAATAAATAGGAGGCGTCTCCTCAGTCTCAAACCATTCCAACGCAGAGAGCTCCTGAGAATTCTCCAACGAAGCAATAGGGTGCAAGACGAAGGGGAAGACATCAAGAAATGGCATCAAGCTCGGGCAACAAGTCAAGCACTGAAGAAAGACTTAAGGCGATGGACATAGCACTGGAAAATCTAAAGCAATAGTTGCAGTTCCAGCTGGACTTTCTCGAAAATCTGGACTCTGAAGCAGGCATACGTCTTGAGAAGCTGGAAGAGGACATCACCACCACCAAAATCGGTTTTACTGAAGAGCTGGGCAAGTTGCACAAAGAACTCAAGAATCCCAAGCAAGAATTCGAGGAAAGAATCGGCCAACTGGAGGTAAAAATGTCTCAGCTCAACAATGAATGGAAGCAAGACCCAAAAAACTAAACCAGTCACTCAGCAGGAAAGCGAGGCCAACTCATCTTCAGCAAGATTGGCATTTTGTATAGAAGCCAATGCTGTAAATAAATTTGTAATCGTTTAAATTTATGTTAGCACCTTTAGTTAAGGGTTCTGGTTTAATGCTTTTAGGAAAAGGAGGACACTCTAGGAAGGCAGGCACTTGGTGAAGCGTGGCCGATTTTGTAATCGAACCAGTGGCAAGACCACCTTTTCTATAATCAATACCACTATCTGTTTTCGTCAATAATAATAATATGTGTGTGTGTGTGTTGGGGGGGGTGGGGGAGGAGGCTCTCTCCCTCTCTCTTGTTGGCACCCAGGGGGCCACCATTCTAAGGGATCAGTGGGTTCCTTGGAGTGGTATCCCCCAAGCACCGAAAAGAATAACCTGCCACTTTATTG
>SNQJ01S0003230.1:347171-392978 GCA_010110895.2 Picea sitchensis
TCAGTTGTCGTAGTAATTTCAACAATCTCTCCTCATTCTCTTGTCTATGATAAAAGTGTCGGGAAAGACTAACAGAAACATCTGTAGTTGTCTGTAGGACTGGAAGATATCACATGCTTTGGTCAATCCCAAGGATTCGACCAGAAGCTCGTCCATCGGTATCCATGATAAATACTCACCTGTAGTTATCACCAAATCCCAATCATTCAGTACAACTGGAAGTAACTCCTCGAACTGTTGGTCAACCACCCTCCATCTCTCATCTCCCATGAAACTGTTGATACTATGAAGGTGATCTCTCATAACTATGTGATGCTGCAAAGGAGAGGCATCTACATGCTACCCTAAGTGTGTCTCATCCCTGCAAGGCAATACACCCGTCTCAATCCCACCATAGATCTCGGTGTGTCTCTGTGAGCTATCACTCACCACAGTATGCTCTGGCATACTCATGTCATCTCCCGTATACTCATGTTGCATCGTAGATCCTGGGTGTACTACTGGATCAAACTCTACATGAAGGTCAACCGCTCTCGGAACACCAATGGGAGTGTCCTCAAAACTGTCCCTGACTCTGGAGTCCCCATGCATGTGTGAGTGCTTGACTATCTCAAAGATCCTCGTAGAAGGTAGCTCATGTGCCTCTAGATCATAACTCCCCATACTCATCAGTGATCCTGGGTACTCCTCATGTTCCTCCATCAACTGGTACTCCTCTGCCAAACCATTAACATTGTAACAGCATGTTTCCCCCAGTCTATAAATATAACTATATGGGTCGAGGAACTATGGAAAACTTAAAAGTGTGAACATTTGATTTGATGGACCTTATGTAGAAGGCCGTTGAATGTAAATTTTGATTATTTTAATAGAAAATGGTTATGTGTTGCATGACTCCTGAAAGAGAGAGACCACGAAATGTTGTGAAAGGTGGTGGAGGGGACCAGGAATGGTTGCGTTAACCTCCACCGAACAAGTACCATGTTGGAATTAATTTGCTCAGATCAGAACAGCCCTCTTACCAGGAATGAATTCTGGTCAGGCTAGTAGGTAGGAAGGCCCCCTCAAGAGTTAATGAGGGATGGGGCAGACTGCCCATCGGTAAGGCTTTTTAACCTGACCACGGACTGGGAGATTCGAGCCACAAATAATCTTGCTGAGGGAGGCAAGAAAGGAAGCATGGTGGACAGAGGGAGACCTGCGAAGAAAATGCAGAGACAAGAGAGGAAACTCTTGGGTCTGAGGAAGGACTAAAAGAGGAAACGGTGATTTCTGATCACAAAAAATAGAGATTGAACCAGGAGAAGGAGAGTAACCTTCGTCCTTATCTATTTCTGTATTGGGAGAAGGAGAGTAACCTTCATCCTTATCTATTTTTGTATTGGGAGAAGGAGAGTAACCTTCGTCCCTACCTTCCGTTGAGCTGGAAGTAAGAGATTGAATCTCGAAGTATCGTGGCTTAAGCTCAGGGGTGGACAGTGATAAATCCATTGGGAGTGATTGAGCCTATGGTTGGGTGGAAACAAACACCTCTTTCAGCAGTTGCATCACACTATATGGTGTCGATAAGTGTTTTTCTTGCCTTATGATTTGAATTGTAAGTAATGGATGTATGTGAGTATTTATATGTCTATAAAGGGTTCTTTCTCTGTGTTAAATGATTAAGTTATGAATATGTGTTCATTCCCCTGAGAACCTATATGTCTTCTTGATTTTCCCATACGTCCATGTTTAGTCACTCAAAGGCACTCTCCCAGGGAGCTACATCATCATTCCAGAGTCAGAGCAAGCCTCTTGGCATAGTTGTCATCGTGGTAAACCCACAAGTTACCTTGCCCTGACTTAGAGCTTAAAGCCTTGCAAGTTGGGAAGGTGTTCCCTTTAGACTAGTAGTCTAGGAACCCTGGAGCTTGAAGCTCCAAGATGTCTAATTGTTGTGAGTTGTCAATCGGCATCAAGAAGCGACCAAGCATCGAAGAACCAGAGCATAGGAATGCCAGGAGGGCGAGAAGAATTTCCTTTTAGGAAATCCTTCGAACTAAGTTATCGAAATCCTCGAACGCAAGGAGCGCGTGGGAAATCAAAATCCTTTAAGGATCAAGCTCAAAAGCGATAGCACTTATCATAAGTTTTGACGAGATCCAAGAGTAGGACTCGTAGGAGGAGCAAAGGTTTAAAACCTTTGAAGACTAATAGGAGCGACAGTGGTCATTGGATCACAGTGAAAAGGATCGATAGTTGTCGAATCTGAGGAAGGTGCACGAGTCTTAACATTTGCACGCACGGGAAAGAGAACCTGTCAAGGTTTGAGACCTATAGTTTCCAAAGCCCGAAGAGTCGAAAAGATGAAGTAGAATCTCAGTCGTCCGATCGCATGAACATATCTGAGTTGTCATATTGTTCGAGGTAAACTTCAAGCATCGGATCACCAGAGTGGATCTGAACCATCAGATACCGTGAGTCCAGGAGGAGGCAAGTTTGAAACTTGAGATTCCCGAAGCACGGAAATTCGAAGGGCCGGAGAAAATATGGATCGTTGGATCCAGGAGGACACGTGTCGACAGGTCGAAATATCTAGAGGAAAGCCAAGGTCAAAGTGTTGAAACACCCTAAACCCGAAGAGTCAAAGAGCCGTGAGCCATCGATTGGCACAAGGACACTTGTCAACAGATCGAGAGCTCCGGGAAGATTGAAGTGGGGTTTTCAGTTTGAGAACTGAGGTTTCCAAACCCCGAAGGCCCGAAAACCCAAAGTGAACCTGGATCGAAAGATATAAGGGAGACGTGGCGTGAATCTGTAAACTCTGGGTAAAGTCCCGAAGTGATTCATAGCCATTATATTCGAAGGACACGTGGCGCAAATCCGTGAACTTTGGGTAAAGTCTCAAAGTGATTCATAGCCATCGGATTCGAAGGACACGTGGTTCAAATCTGTGAGCTCCAGGTGAAGACCCAAAGTAATCCTCGATCGTCAGATCAAGAGGACACGCGTCAGAGGTTTGTATCCTTCGGATAAAAGTCATTGGGGAGAAGGTTTGAGATTTGAGATCTCAGAAGTCCGAAACTCGAAGGAGATATCGATCGTCGATCGACAAGAGGGTTGGAGGACCGTTGATTTGGGTTAAATGGTCAAACAACTGAGGTGGAAGCAAGACCATTGATCGAGCAGGATAGGTTCCTACAGATCGCCAGCTCCGGAAGTTTGAAGTACAGAGGAAGCAGGGTTTGAGATTTCAAAATTCCAAAGTCTGGAATTGCGAAGAGATCACAGTTGTTGATCTAGGAGGGACAGATTTGGTCCGTAGATTTGAGAGGCGCAGATCTGAATAGTCAATTCAGACAGTATCGTCAAGATCATGAGATCGACGATCCTGTAGCATTGCGAGGACAGGAGTTGCACGAAGTTCAAAATATCGAGGGTGGACCGCAATTCAAACCGTGGTTTCGTCAGGAGGACACATGGATATTTGAGGAGGATTGTGGACCCAAAAGTAGTTTGAGCCCAAACCACTTATGACTGCGGCCGCAATCATGTGTTCATCGCCAAGGTCACATCCAAGGAGAGGCCAAGAGAAAAGGGGCTAACGCCAACTCTGAGACTTCGTTGAAGCACAAAGGAGAAGGTCACAGGTATCATAAGACCTGAAACATAGGCCAAAAGGGCATGTGTCTGATTTAGAGGTGAGACTATCATGGTCTCAAAGCCTCGTTTGATTTAGACTTAGAGAATCTTGACTAGAGGCTCAGGCTGAGTCTTGGACTCTCCAAATTAGAACCTGTACAGAGAAAGAGGATTTGTTCATGTAAGGAAGATGAATTTTTTTTTATTTTTCTTTGCCCCATCGTGGGTGTGTTGCAAATTGGTATTAGAGCCATGGTTACAACACTTGGCCTGCTTGGGCTCATGGACGAGTCGCTTAAAAACGCTATTTGGAGTACTTTTAAAAGAATGACACTCTACCTTACCTCTTTCTTAAAAAGTCTGATTAAAAATATTATTAAAAAAAAAAATGAAACTTTCTATCGAGTGTATGCATTTAAGAAATTGAACCGTGTATTGTTCATGAACTAGTAGACTCTTAGCTAAAAATAAGTGTTTTTGTCTACACTCGAGCAGTTAGTAAATCTCGGGAAAAAAAAACTACAAGACTAAAGGTTGGTGACGTGTCATGAAGTGGGGGATGGCTCCCACAACAAAGACGAAGAATCTGACGAAAGGAGAGAGGTAGAAACCCCTCTGGATCTGGCTGAAACTATAAGGAGCCTCAGGGCTGAGTTACAGAGTTTCAAGGCTGACAACGAGAGATTGATAAAGGAGCAAGAGAAACAAACAAAAATTAACGTAGTCTTGCTACAGATTTTATCCGACATACAGAGGCAACTGCAGCATGAACCCGCAACCAGTCATGTGGACCAACGACACAAGAAGAGAAGTCAGAGTCCACTTGAGATCCAGAAACATGACTCCATAAGTGACCCCACTGGGAGAAGTACCACAAAGAAGGTCCAACCTGAAGGTAGGGGACACTCATCAGGAGAGTCCTCTAGAAAGGAAGCTAACAATTCCAAAGGATCTTCTAGTAGCAGGGCCAACTCACATTCTCAAAGGAAAGGAAAGAAGTGGAAGCGTTCCAAAACCCATGGTCCTCAAGAGTTCAAGAAAGCCAAACCACCCTCTTTCAATGGAGAGATTAAGAAGGGAGAAGAGGCGAAAGCTTGGCTGCTTGGTTTAAAGAAGTATTTCAGAGTCCATGACTACTCTGAAAACTTGAAGGCTCGAATATCCATCTTCAACCTGAATGGAAAGGCTTCCATATGGTGGGAAGACCTTAGGAATGTGAAAGGAGGCCATGAGAAGTACTTGTCATGGAAACAGTTTGAGAAATACTTCAGGAAGCAGTATCTGCCAGAAAAATACATGGATGGGAAAACTAAGGAATTTTATGAATTCGGGCTGGGGTAGCTCACCATAGATGAATTTGTCAATAAATTCCTTAACCTACTGAGGTATGTACCCTACATAAAATATGAAAAAGCAAAAATGAAGTGGTTCATTAGTGGGTTACCTCAAACCTATCAGGATAGGATTGAGTTCGACAAGCCAAAGACCTTAGAAGAAGCTATCTGGAAGGCGAGGTATTGTTATGAACAACTTGGGAGTAAGACAAGACCCCACAAAGACTGGAAGAAGAGGAGTAATTCAGGACTCTAGAAGAAGGGGTTTAAATCCTCAAGATTTAAGAACTATGAAAAATATTATAGGAGCCTTCCTACTAGAAGTATATATCAACAAAATTTCCCCTCTCAAAGTGGAAATAAACCTTTTAAGACGATCCCAACAAAGACTCATAACCTAAAGAAGTAACCCTTAAAATGATGGTGTTGTGGAGAGGATCATAAATTGAGGGATTGCCCACACCGACAACAGAACAGTAAGAGAGTCTACAATATCCAAGAAGCTACCACCGTCAATGATTTGGATAGGAGAATGCTACGAATCTATGCAGCCTTGGACAATAATCAAGCCAACCACCAAGCTTCAGTACTGGAGCTGGAAGGTATGATCGCCAACCAACTAGTTTCTATTTTAGTTGACCCGAGTTCTAATTTGAATTATGTGGCCCCTCAGACTATTGATAAGTGTAAACTGCAACCAATTAGACATGTTAAGCCATGGCTGGTGCAATTAGCCACTGGGACCAAAAGAAAAGTGGCAGAGGTCATACCAGCCTATCAACTCATCATGCGTGGAATTCCCACCCAAGCGACCCTTACATACTTCTCATGGGATCCTATGACTTGTTGATTGGTATGGATTGGTTGGCTGCTTACAAAACTAAATTAGATTGTTATCATAAAATTTTAGAATGTGTAAATGAAGAAGGGAGAAAGACAACCCTCCAAGGGATTCAGAAGCCTGTCTCAGTGAGGCAAATATCAGCCCTTCAAATGAAAAAGTATTGCAGAAAGGGGTGCTCCTTATATGTCATACAGGTGATGGACTATGTTGAGTATGACAAACCAAACCTAGAGGACCACCCCATATTAAGAGAATACAAGGACGTGTTCCTAGAAGAAGTACTAGGTCTACCTCCGAGAAGGTATATTGACTTCTCGATAGAACTTACACTGGGAGCAGTACCAGCATCTAGAACGCCATATAGGATGAGCATGCCAGAGTTGGTTGATCTCAAGCTACAACTAAAGGAGATGATGGAAAAAGGCTACATCCGACCCAGTGTATCCCCGTGGGTAGCGCCCGTCTTGTTTATGAAAAAAAAATATGGCACACTCTGATTGTGCATAGATTACAGACAACTCAATAAGACAACCATAAAGAACAAGTACCCCTTACCAAGAATCGATGACTTGTTCAACCAATTGGGAGGTGCTTCCATCTTCGCGAAGATCGACTTAAGGTCTGGATACCACCAAGTTTGGATTAAGGATGAAGACATCCACAAAACAACCTTTAGAACGGGGTATGATCACTGTGAATTCGTTGTGGTGCCATTTGGGTTAACCAATGCCCCTGCCACTTTTATGTGCTTGATGAAGAATGTACTTAGCAAATTCCTGGACAAATTTGTATTGGTTTTCATTGATGATATCCTAATATACTCCAAGAATTGGGAGGAGCACGAAGAGCATCTTAGACTCGTGCTTCAAGTACTAAGAGAGCATCAGCTCTACGCTAAGTTTAGCAAGTGCAACTTCTTTCAAAAGCAATTCCATTAGTTAGGCCATGTCATTTCTAAGGAAGGGGTGGCAGTGGACCCCGATAAGATCAGATCTATTATGGAATGGCCTACCCCGAAGGATGTATCAGATATCAGATCCTTCATGGGCCTGGCAGGATACTATAGAAGTTTCATAAAATGATTTTCCAAGATTGGTTGTCAAATCACTGCCCTTCGAAAAAAGGGGATCAAATTCATTTGGACATCAAAATGTGAAGAAAGATTTCAGGAACTGAAATACCTCCTGACGAATGCACCCGTGCTAAAGATTGCAGACCCGAATAATGATTTCCTCGTGTGTACAGATGCATGGAAGGAAGGACTTAGAGGAGTCCTTATGCAAGAAGGACGTGTAATTTCCTACACGTCCCGGAAATTAAATGAGCATGAGATCAATTATGTGACCCATGACCTAGAGTTGGCTTCCATAGTACATGCTTTAAAAATGTGGAGGCACTACCTCCTAGGAAGGAGATTTATGCTTATGACAGACCATTGTGGACTAAGGCACCTGTTTGATCAACCAAAGCTCAATGTTAGGCAAGCTAGGTGGATGGCTCTTCTTAGTGAGTTTGATTTCGAAATAAAACACATCAAAGGAAAGGAAAATAGGGTGGTCGATGCCCTTAGGATAAGTATAAAAACGATTCATCTAGCAGCAGTAAGCACATGTGAAACGGATGTCAGGGAAAGAGTCAGAAATGCACAAGAGACGGATTCATTCTTCAAGACCGTGACCTCATACCTAAGACAAGAGCCTACAGGGCTGAAGTATGAAGGCTGCCAGATGCTCGAGGGAGGGTTGTTGACTTACAGAAATAGATTGTATATTCCCAACTGTGATGACTTGAAGAGGTTCATAATGGATGAACTACATAAGAAACCATATACTGGTCACCCAGGATATCAGAAGATGATCACAGCCACTAGGAAACAATTCTATTGGCCTGGGTTGAAGAAAGACATAGCTAACTATGTAGCTAAGTGTCTAGAATTCCAGCAAGTTAAGGCAAAGCACCGGCATCCAGCAGGATTATTACAGCCCCTACCGATCCTAGAATGGAAATGGGAAACCATCTCCATGGATTTCATCAACAAATTACCAAATTCGACCAAGCAAAATGATGCCATCATGGTCGTGGTGGACAAATAGAGTAAGTCTGCTCATTTCATTCCTGTCAAATAAACTTGCAAGGCCATAGATATTGCCAACATCTTCATGAAGGAGATATTTAGACTTCATGGCATGCCCAAGGAAATTGTATCTGACCGAGATACCAAGTTTACTTTGAACTTTTGGAAATCCCTAATGGTTAGTTTGGAGACAAAATTGTTATTCATCATAGCTTATCACCCCCAAACTGGTGGACAGATAGAAAGAGTGAACCAAATAGTAGAATACATGCTAAGGATGCATGTAATGCATCAGCCTAAGAAGTGGGAAGACTAACTACCATTGGTAGAGTTTGCCTACAACAACGGTTATCAAGAATCCTTGAAGATGAGCCCTTTTGAAGTCCTCTATGGTAGACAGTACAAGATTCCAATCAGCTGGAGCAATCTAGTGTACATAATTACAATCAGACCTGACATGCTGAAAGAAATGGAACAACTAGTGGTTCAAATAAGACAAAATCTGAAGATAGACAGAAAAGTTATGCCGACAGAAAGAGAACTCCCAAAGAGTTCAAGATCGGAGACCATGTCTATCTCAGAGTTAGACCGAAGAAGAGTTCCCTAAGAATGGGAGCCTATGCCAAGTTGGCACCTCGGTATTGTGGACCCTTTGAAGTCTTAGATAGAGTGGGGCTTGTAGCCTATAGGCTAGCACTTCCTCCCATAGTAAAGGCACATAATGTTTTTCATGTTTCATTACTGAAGAAATATGTACATGATTCTAATCATATAATTGACTGGTCTGTGATCCAGGTGGATCCGGAGAGAGAATTCCTGCCAGAACCCCAATGCATATTAGACAGGAAGGAAACCTCACTCAGGAACCGAACCATTGCACAGTTCAAGGTGCAATGGAAACACTTTGGCCCAGATGAGGCTACGTGGGAAATGGAAGATGCCATGAGACAGGCATATTCGATTTTGTTTACTTATGTACATACATATCATGTTGATAGATAGAACATCGAGGATGATGATTCATTTAAGGGGGAGGAAATTGTAACACCCTGTTTCCCCCAGTCTGTAAATATAACTATATGGGCCGAGGAACTATGGAAAACTTAAAAGTGTGAATGTTTGATATGATGGACCTTGTGTAGAAGGTCGATTAATGTAAATTATGATTATTTTAATAGAAAATGGTTACGTGTTGCATGATTGCTGAAAGAGGGGATGTGCTAAGAGACAGGCCACAAAATGTTGTGAAAGGTGGTGGAGGGGACCAGGAATGGTTGTGTTAACCTCCACCGAACCAGTACCATGTTGGAATTAATTTTCTCATATCAGAACAACCCTCTTACCAGGAATGAATTCCCGTCACGCTGGTAGGTGGGAAATCCCCCTCAAGAGTTAATGAGGGATGTGGCAGACTGCCCATCGGTAAGGCTTCCAGACCTGACCATAGATTGGGATATTCGAGCCACACACAATCTTTCTGAGGGAGGCAAGAAAGGAAGCGTGGTGGACAGAGGGAAACCTGCGGAGAAAATGCAAAGACGAGAGAGGAAACTCTCGAGTGTGAGGAAGGACTGAAAGAGGAAATAGTGAATTCTGATCACAGAAAATAAAGATTGAACCAAGAGAAGGAGAGTAACCTTCGTCCTTATCTATTTATGTATTGGGAGAAGGATATTAACCTTCATCCCTACCTTCCATTGAGCTGGAAGTAAGAGATTAAATCTCGAAATATCATGTCTTAAGCTCGGGGGTGGCCAGTGATAAATCCACTGGGAGTGACTGAGCCTATGGTTGGGTGGAAACAAGCACCCCTTTCAGCAGTTGCATCACACTATATGGTTTTGATAAGTGTTTTTCTTTCCTTATGCTTTGAATTGTAAGAAATGGATGTATGCGAGTATTTATATGTCTATAAAGGGTTCTTTCTCTATGTTAAATGATTAAGTTATGAATATGCATTCATTCCCTTGATAACCTATATGTCTGCTTGATTTTCCCATACGTCCATGTTTAGTCACTCAAAGGCACTCTCCTACGGAGCTACATCACCATTCCAAAGTCAAAGCGAGCCTCTTGGCATAGTTACCGTCATGGTAAACCCACAAGTTACCTTGCCTTGACTTAGAGCTTAAATCCCTACAAGTTGGGAAGGTGTTCCCTTCGGACCAATAGTCTGGGAACCTTGGAGCTTGAAGCTTCGAGATGTATAATTGTTGTGAGTCGTTGATCGACGTCAAGAAGCGACCAAGCATCGAAGAACCAAAGCAAAGGAATGCTAGGAGGGCGAGAAGAATTTCCTTTTAGGAAATCCTTCGAACCAAGTTATCAAAATCCCCGAATGCAAGGAGTGCATGGGAAATCGAAATCCAAGATCAGAAGGGATAGAACTTATCATAAGTGTTAACAAGATCCAAGTGTAAGACTCATAGGAAGAGAAAAGGTTTAAAACCTTTGAATACTAATAGGAGCGACAGTGGTCGTTGGATCACAGTGAAAAGGATCGACCGTCATCATATCTGAGGAAGGTGCACGAGTCTTAACATTCGCACGCACTGGAGAGAGAACCTGTCAAGGTTTGAGACTCGAAGTTTTTGAATTCCGAAGAGCCAGAAACCCGAAGTAGAATCTCATTCGTTCGATCGCAGGAATAGATCTGAGCCGTCAGATTGTTCGGGGTAAACTTCAAGCATCCGATCACCAGAGTGGATCTAAACCGTCAAATATCGTGAGTCTAGGAGGAGGCAAGTTTGAAACTTGAGATTCCCAAAGCGTGGAAAGCCGAAGGGCCGGAGAAAATCTAGACCGTTGGATCGAGGAGGACATGTGTCGACAGGTTGGAATATCCAAAGGAAAGCGAAGGTCGAAGTGTTGAAACACCCGAAGAGCCGAAGAGACGTGAGTCGTCGATTGGCACAGGGAAACTTGTCAATAGATCGAGAGCTCTGGGAAGATTGTAGTGGGGTTTTCAGTTTGAGAACTGATATTTCCGAACCCCGAAGGCCCGAAGACTCAAAGTGAACCTAGACCGACAAATCTAAAGGAGACGTGGCATGGACCCATGAACTCCAGGTAAAGTCCCGAAGTGATTCATAACCGTTGGATTCAGAGGACACATGGCACAAATTCGTGAACTCCGAGTAAAGTCCCAAAGTGATTCATAGTCGTCAGATTCAGAGGACATGTGGCGCAAATCTGTGAGCTCCAGGTGTAGACCCGAAGTAATCCTTGATCGTCATATCAGGAGAACACGCGTCAAAGGATTATAGCCTTTAGATAAAATTCATTGGGGAGAAGGTTTGAGATTTGAGATCTCAGAAGTCTAAAACCCGAAAGAGATCTCGATCGTCGATCGAGAAGAGGGTTGGAGGACCGTTGATTTGGGTTAAATGTTCAAACACCCGAAGTGGAAGCAAGATCGTTGATCGAGCAGGACAAGTGTCTACAGATCATTAGCTTTGGAAGTTTGAAGTACGAAAGAAGCAGGGTTTGAGATTTCAAAACCCCGAAGTATGGAATTGCGAAGAGATCACAGTCATTGATCTAGGAGGGAGAGATTTGGTCCGTAGATTTGAGAGGCACATATATGAACCGTCGATTCAGACAGTATCGTCAAGATCGCAAGGTTGACGATCCCATAGCATTACGGGGACAGGAGTTGTACGAAGTTTAAAATATTGAGGGCGGGCCGAAATTCAAACTGTGGTTTAGTCAAGAGAACACGTGGAGACTTGAGGAGGATTGCGGGCCCAAAAGTAGTTTGACCCCAAACCGCTTGTGGCCGCACCCGCAATCGCGTGGTCATTGCCAAGGTCACATCCGAGGAGAGGCCAAGAGAAAAGGGGTTAACGCGAACTCTGAGACTTCATCGAAGCATGAAGTAGAAGGTCACGGGTATCATAAGACCTGCAATAGAGGCCGAAAGGACCCGTGTCTGATTTAGAGGTGAGACTATCATGGTCTCAAAGCCTCGTTTGATTTAAACTCAGAGAATCTCGAATGTAGGCTCGGGTTGAGTCCTGGACTCTCCAAATTAGAACCCGTAGATAGAAAGAGGATTTGTTCCTATAAGGAGAACGATTTTTTTATTTTTTTTCTTTGCCCCGTCGTGGGTGTGTTACAAACACCCTCTAACAATGTGACTAAAGAGTATATCTGACTCTCAACTGAGATAGATGTAGTGGTTCTCTGGCGAATCTCCTCAAGAAGCTCCCCTGGCCTAGACTCTTATTCTTGAAGGGCTATATGTGTGCCTCTCAAGAATCCTCGGGTGCTCTCCAACTCATGAGTGAGTATGTCCACCTCCAACTCTTGCTCCCTCAAGGCCCTATGATACATCTCTCCAACCCCAAATAGGCAGTCCCTGTCTGTCAACAACTGTTGGTAGTCGGTCCTCATCACATACACTCTCTCCCTGAGAGTATGAAAGTCATCCATGGAAAATCCCCCATCTGAACTACCCTGTGCCACTAATGCCCTCCAGCAGTAATCTGCCACTAATGCATGTGTGTCATCATTGCACCTAGTGGTTGCGGTGATCATATCCTCATTGACTCTCAATTTTCCTACTAAGTAGTGTGACTCCTGATCATAGTCATGTTGAGGTGATACCTCATATCTCTCATTGTTAATGCCAACATGGGAATCCCCAACAACACTCTATGTAGAAGATAAGAGTTGCATTAGGTCCTCCTACATGTGACTGCACATCATCCCCAACTGGTAGCTCCCTCTGAATCATACTGTATCCGGTGTGAGCAAATTTATCCTCTTGTGCACTCATCTTGCTACTATAATCTGCGCCTGGGTCCCATATAGATGTGTCCAGGCACTTGCTATGGTCATCCTGACCAATAAAGGGTACATCCTCATCACTGCAGGTCGGACCTGGAAGTAAGTGTCCTATCAGTCTGTCAATCTCCATAACCTCCTCAACTAATGGAGTCTCCAAAAGAGGTGACTCAATCTCCTCGTGTTGATCTATATGTATAAGGTCCACTATCTCCAAGTCATGTCTCTCCTCCTGGGTTTGTGGGTCCATATGTCCATGGTGTTCATCCCTCACTCCAGGCTCCTCCATCATATCTAAGATGTCACTGATATCCTCATGTGAGGTGACTATCATGGGTGTCTAGAAAGATGACAGATGTGTCACAGTCATCCTAGGAAGCTCGTCGAGTCTAGATACTAACACGTGTGAATCCCCACTAGTGTCACCACACTGCTGAGGTGTAAGATCATTAACACTATGTGATATGGCTACTGAAACATAGGTTCTATCATCATGTCCATCCCATAGTTCCTCCAATGTGAAAGGGTCATTATCCTCCTTAAGCGTGCAAGAATCACTAGCCTTTGTGCAAGAGTCACTAGCATCATCAGATTGCCCCAAATAAGCATCTAACTATGTATCCTCACACATCTCGTCATCACTGTCATAGAGCACCTCAATGATGTATTTCTTACCTCTGCCCCTACATCTATGATCTGGGTCCCAAGGCACCTTGCAACTGTAGCAACACTGCCTTCTCCTAATGGGTGTAAGGTTAATCTGTGATTCCCTCCATTTACTACATGCTCTCTCTTCATTTCATATACATAGTGTTGTAGTCTCTTATGTGTGTGCCATCAACTTATGTAGGGCTAGCTCCCATTCCTGTGTATCCATTTCTCCTTATGGAAGACCCCTCAAGCTGGCAAGAGTCTAAGCTCTAATACCACTTTAATGTTCCCAAGCCAATATGCCAGGAACATCACGTTTTGCATGGATTTTAAATTGTTTCTGGTTGTGGCATTTCGTCAGACACTTTGCTTATTATGGTCTTTTAGGTTGCGCTAGGGTTTATACTAATGTTCATTATATGTGATTGCGACAAGAATCAAGAAGATACAACAATGGAACATACCTCAACCATACGCAAGATCAACAATATGATAGATAATCCAAAATACCTTGAATCTGATCTTTATTCATAATAGTAGAAGAATTGATACAATAGATCTGTAGATCTGGTACAATATAGCATAAGAGATCATAAAAAAATGAGGATGGCCCTCAATCAATATCAAGAGAGAATATACAAGCCTCCAAAGGCCACTGGACTACCATGCATGAATAATTGGTTGAGATCTCGACCCTCTATAGTGCCAAACCCCCAAGCTGGATGAGATACGCCCTGTTGGAACACTGGATACTCTCAATAATTCTCCCTTGTTGCTCAAGGCCCCCAAGTCCTCCAATGAAGATGCCAAAAGTTAGATCGGGTCAATGTCGAACCCTGGGTGAAGTCTCGGGATGAAATATGAAGTTATGACCCACCAAATGCACAAAGCCCTAATCTGGCTTGCGCCCTCCTGGATGGATGAAGACCAATAATTCGGCATCTCTCCTAGAGGCCTCCAAATGCTCCACAAAACCATTGAAATGATAGATCGGGGAATGGTTACCTCACTGGTGAAGTCCCAAGTAAAATAGTGAAGATCTGAGATATCAAATGACTGAAACCACTTTCTGAAGTGCGCCCCTCTCCTCCAATTCGTCCAATGCATATAGTAAATCAAATGGCACATAAAACTCCTTCGGAATGATCTAGAAATGATGGTCAATGCCTTGCAAGAAAAACCTAGGTGCTAGAATCTCCAAAAACCCTTCCAATCTCTTGGATCAAACTTCCCTCAATGAATGGTGCACCCCCCTTGCTGGAAACCCCAAATGGTGCACCCTCTCTCTTCCTATACCTACAACTGGTGTAGAACTCTCCTGCAACTGAGTAGATCTGAAGTAGAATGGTGTGGGTGGAGTATTGCATCCCCGATACCAAGCTTGGAACAAGGTAAGTGGAATCTTTCACCACTGGATTGTCCTCTAGGGTTTGTTAAGTCAAAACCCTCAAAACCCCCAAGGCATGGGCTCACTAGCTAGAAGCCAGATATCAAAACTAATAATCAACATGAATGAGAGAATAGAGACCTTTTCCTCTCTTTTATCCTCCCTGCTCACCTTGTCTCTCCAAAGTGACTTTACTTTAATTAATTATTAATTAATTAATTAACCTTTTACCTCTGAAAAGTACCTTATCTCTCCTTGTGGCTTCCCTGGCCACTGAGAGTCACTTCTCATCATCATATCCTGTAGTGTGGTTCCCCCTGATTCTAATGAGCTATTACACTAAGAGGTTCCTCCAAGTATTATGCCCAATATGCCCTCTTTAGTGAATTTAATTAACCTATAGCCGAAAATAACTCAAAAACATGGAAATCGTCGGAATGCGACGAAACCAAAGCCAAGCTGTGTGGAATGGATCATAATGATGAAATACAATGAGCGATGTAAGCCAGGCCCCAAAACACCCCTCAATAGTCCCTGTACTCGCTATAACCTCCATCTGGCTACTATGGTCATCATAACACTCTGAAATATAATGATGTCCCAAAGTGGGGACATTACATTTGGTTTTTGTTTTCTTTTAAATGCGTTTGTAATTTTATTATTACGATTGTTATTTACAACTTTTAAAAATATATATATATATGCCCTTTAGTTTTTTTCTTTCATTTTTTTAAATGTGTTTGTAATTTTTTTAATTATTATTATTGTTGTTTTTTAAAACTTAAAAAAAATTATATGTTTGTTAGGGTGGTAGATGTGTGAGGGGTCATCATGAGTCTTGGAGGAACAACTGAAACACGTTTCGCATGGGGTCTTGGTATCTCAACAAACAACCAAGCAAATCCTCTGCTTTATTTCAAGGCCTTGAGATCACCATCAACTCTCACATTCAGACGCTAATTGTGGTGGGGGATTCAAAGTACTTTGTGAGCTATATGGTAACGAAAATAACCCCAAATGATGAATTATTGGCATCATTGATAGCTTGGGTAAAACAAGAAGCAATTAAATTCACCCATTTTATGTTTTATCACGTGTTAAGAGAGAATAACCACATAGCAAATGGCTTTGCTAACCAAGCCACGTCTTTAAAAGTGGGGGTCATTTTTATCAATGGTAAGGCTTATAATCAACCCATTCCATGTTTTTTTAATGGAGATAAAGGAAAGTATCATGCATTTAAGGAGTCACGTGGCATATTGTAAGGAAGCCTTATCATATAACAACAAGTAATGAGAAGAGACTTAAGCCATCTTGATTCAGTATATTTTCATCGATGACTTATTAAAAGAATTACATTAAAGAGTGTGAATGAAAGCTTATGTGAAACATGGTTAAAGAGGACATAATCATGGAAAAAATATGAGAAGGAGAGCAAGAACACAAGACATGATAACAGAGTTCATCCCAAGAATGGACTACGTCTTTGGGCCCGCTTCGAAGTGGACATGCTTTATATTATTCTGAGCAAAATTGGCATAAAATACATGGCTATACCTCAAGTTTGAAAAGTGGCCTTCATATTCGATGTTATGATGCAAAATCTAACTGCACCAGTGAATTCATGGTGAGGAATAGTGCAATATTAACTGTCAAGTTGTCTCAATCCAACACGATCACCTCCAAGCCCCTGTTGGGCTCTCTGCCTTGAAAAATGTGCCACATGTATGCAATGAATGCTTCAAAACCTGCATAAAAATTCGTGTTGTACGTAATTTTGGTGTGAACCCCGAACTAGGCAAAAGACTGAGTTTAAAATAATAAATGTGGGTGGACTTACCAAGTCCCACCCGTGGTTTGTTGGTAACAAAAGTCTAATGATAGTGGGGAGGTCTCGTGGTCAAACCTACAGCCCACCCCCCTTTGGGCTATTGTTATAATGTATTTAAAATATAGTTAATATTATATAACAATAGTATTAACCACCATACAATATATGTCATGTATACCAAATTCCTGCCAATTTTAACCTCCGATGACTCTAGACTTGCACCAAGATGTGATCCTTGTGTTATAACCCTATAATTTATAGGATCAACTGGTGATTAAGATTTATTCCTTTAAGTGTGTTTGATTTGCAAATAATTTTCCATTATGTAAATGATTTGAAAAGAAAAGAAAAGAAAGAGAAAGAGAAAGAGAAAAGAAAAACAAATAAAAAGAAAGAAAGAGAAAAGAAAAGAGGGCACAAAAGAAATTGAATAAAGCCCCATGCAATAACAATGACTTGGTCCATACAATTTAAACATGGCCAAACCCTTTAAATTGATGTTGATAGGATTAGTGAATGAGCTTGGATAAACTGTTTAATCTTAGCCAAGTAGATAGGTTAGCTAGTGAAATAAATTTGATCAAACAGCCTAATCTTGGTCAAATAACCTTAGGATAGAATAATTTCTTAGTCCAACAGTTTAAGTTGGGCTAAATGTCATAGCTGAGTAGGTTAGAGCATAGGTTAGTCGGTTTTGTTTTAATAAAACATGCATGATAATCGATGTATATTCATATCTTTGATGTTTGGGAGTGTTTCGCCTAACCCCCATGGTGACAAAAAGCAAGGAAAGTTGAGTGAAACCCACAAAAATTACTAAGCCTAAGTCTCCGCTACATATATGATTTTGCACTTACTGATTAAAAAGTGCACATAGATCTACGGTTGAGGTATTGGCACCTGGATCTACGGTCAAGAAGAAGTTCCGGACCCCCCAGACAATTATGCCTTTAACGATGGGGGGGCAAGTCTGGAATAGGAATTAACAAGGGCACTTAGATATATGGTTATCCTGAAGGTGTGCAAATGGACGGTCTACAAGAGATTCCAGACCCCTCCCCCGATCGTTCTGCCTTTAACGGTGCGGGTGGGGGGGGTGGGGGTCCGGAACGGAGTGGTTTCTCCTGGAGGGCCCCATCCCAACGTGTCACTAATCTATTGTGTCACATATTTTCCTTTCTGACATACCGCCACTATCTCATGTTGTCACATCTCAATATCCTCTCTGCCTGTCTTATCCGTTCACACGTTACAAGTCATGTCTCCTTCTTTATTCCCTCAATCATCATCCTCCACATCATCCAGGTACACACGTCATGCGTCTTTCTCCTGCCTCCTCACATTACTAAGGATCAGTTGGAAATTTATTACAAGCCACACACCCGTTAGCCTGATGACCTGTCCCCTGCGCCCAACGGATACCCGTTCACTCAAAAGTAACCCTTTTCTCGCCATTGACACACTTTCCACCCTATCCACACACTAGACAATTTCTTCCCCTTCTCTGATCCATCCATCTACCCAAACACAACCATTACCCACTAATGTTTTTGTTTGAATTGCAGGTACCTTTCACATTGATGGCGCCAAAGTCCAAAAGGGCAGAAGCCAAGGAAAATCCTTTCCTCCCACCTCCTGTCGATCTCGACAGGATCCCATTGGCCGACAAGGATTATCTTATCTCAGAGACAAAGTGCGAGTTCAATTTCGCAGAGTTGCAGTCATGGTTTAAAGACACCTTCTTGGATCAGAGCGATGAAATTGGGCTCTAGGAATCAAATCTTCCTCTATATCTTTTTCCCCAAGTCCATCATTTCCCTAAATTCGTCCTCAAATGCCAGGCTCATTACCTCCCCAACCAGAGAGTCGTAGTTTCATCATCAGGAGAGATCATGTTCTTTATCACACCAGAAGCCATCGATCAGAAGATGCAGATACCCAGAATCGAATTTGCCTCTCCTTTCAACCTTGAAATCCTAACGGAGTTGTATCAGAACTTGTCCTTTCCTTAAAGAGCCTAGATCTTCAATTTTTTTCTCCCACATGACGCTCAACTCCCCAAGAAAAACCCCCCGTATCATTCTTCCTTGTTCTCAAAAAGAGGGAACCAAGTTATTTCATCACTTTGCTGCCTACTTGGATACTTTTCAGACGAATGGGTGGATGAACCTATATTAGGTTTCCTGTCCATTTTTTCAGCTAAGGAACAGGCCACCACCCAGTTTGACTATAGTTTTTTCTTGGCAGAAAACATCCACAACCAGTTTTCAAAATTCACCACAGAAGGCATGTTCCGGTATTCCTTGATATTGGTGTACATGTTCATCTTTTTTCAAGGAAAAAGGTTTTCTTTCCTGATGCAGAAAATGGACAAGGATGGGAAACCATAGGTGGTAACCCAATGGACTTCACTTCTCAGAAGAAACTCCACGAAGTTCAGTTTCAAACAGTTCATTGATATGTTTTATCATCCAGTGGTGAGCATGCTTAGTGGGAGACCAGAGCCAAGGATAAATGAAGAGATCCAGAGAATATTACATCTCTCGGACCTTGCTAAGACAAGAGGTTGGTTCCTGTATCAAGACCACACAGAAATCAGGGTGTATGGATGTGAGTTGGCTCCATACAAATTACCCAAATATCTGCTCGTTCGGATATTTGCACTGGAGTATATTCGCCAGATGATAAATTCAGATGATATCCACTTTGTATCTCTGAAGAAAAAACAACAGTTGAGGATTAAGGGGCAGATAGGACCTTTTATATACAATAGTCGAACCGCTGGAGAAGAGGCAGAAAAGATATTAAAGGAAAGGAAATACAACACTAGTTTTATTTGGCAATATGATCCGAGTGGGATCATCGCGGAAATGAGAGCCAAAAACAAAAGCGCTCAGTATGCTCACACACTTAAACTGGAAATTGAGAAGTATGTAAATCAGACACAGTGGGAAGAGAACAGCTTGGAAGACACTAAACAACATTCTTCCTTAGTACTGACTTCCAAGACTGTCACTCCACCAGTGCCAAAGGAAAAAAGACCAGGGAAAGAAATTTCTCTTTCGGTCACCAAAGTATCAACGGAGGAGTTTCAGTTATACAGTAAAAAGCCTAAGATCATTCATACTATTCCCAGGTCTGTGGAAGGAGATATTCATCCTGCCAAAGGGGTTAAAGGAGGAGATACACCAATTCCTTCAGTCAACTGTCAAACAATGTCTACTTCTATTCCAAAGAAGCAGATCGATATAACTATGGCCACCCAAATTCCACAGGGATCCGCAAAGGTGAACATCTTTGAAAAATATGATCTGATTAAGAAGAGAAACCAGACACTGACCAATAGCACTTATGCTCAGTTCTAGAAGCAGACGTCCACTGCCCAACACATACTGTTATCATCTTTCAACACAGAAAAAGGAAGAATGCATCTTGCATTTCTGCAGGCACATGTACCTCAACCCAAAGAAATTAGTGACTACAAAAGGTCAACCCTTGTGTTTGATACAAAACAAATTCATCCAGTTAACTAGATGGATCAGCACAGACAGACTGGTGAAATGGTTTTCTCCACTTTGGCCCATGCTTCCACTACAGCTGCAAAATTACAAGTAGCTCTAAACAATGTTCAGACCCAGTTGAAATTAGAAAAGATATCCTCTTTTGCAAAGGATAATAGGATAAAATCCCTAGAGGAATTGATAGTCAAGATCGGGTATGATCCCTCGAATGTGAAAAGAACAGAGGAGTTGCTAAAGAAGAAGAACGCTAATATATCATCTCTGAGAAAACAATTAAAATTGCCACCCATAGAAGATGCACAAGCTAAGGAGATCGCTGAGACACAAGGAGAAAAGGAAGAAATGATCAAGTTGATCATGGAGCAGAATGCGCAGTTAAAAGAAATGGAAGCAGAGTTGGAAAGGTTGGTAAACGAGAAGGAACAATCAACACCGATGGAAGTCATTCCATTGAGTGCAGTTCCACTCACCGGAGTTAGTAGAGCTATTGTAGCAACAACCACCACATCATAAATTCCCTCAGCCACCCCTCTGTCAACTCTGGAAAAGACAATGGTGCTTGCAAAATCCATGGAGGAGATGAACTTACAAGAAACGGAGATCAACAGACTGAAAAAGGAGGTTGAGAGTCTTCAGGGGCTCAAGATTTCTTACCAGACAAGCTTCCACACTGAGAAGCAAACATCAGATAAGCTCAAACAGGAATTGCAGCAACTCCAAAAGCAAACAGTGGCAGGAAAGACACTTGTTGAGGCCAAAGAAAATATTTGGATCGATATCTCCAAATCCATGAATGAAACATGGCCTATGGTACAGATCATGTTTAAGCAGAATGAGCTAGTGATAAGAAGCAGACAGGTTATTGACAAAATTAAAGGAGAGTTGGGAGAAATGCCCTCTGAAGCCAATGAAATAATTAAATTCCTGAACTCAAAAACTAGAGAAGAACTAGAAGATTTGAAGATCAAAGACAGGACAGAAACCATTCTCGAAGTTAAGAGGGTTTTGACCAAAAAAGGATTGATGTTGCAATTGGAAGAAAAATTCCAAAACATGGACACTGGAGTTCAAAGGTATTTCGGTAAGATCGAGGCTCTGCAGAAAAAGGGTCTTCCTGGTCTAATTGTTCTTAATGACAAGTTGATGACCCTTCCAGACTACAAGCAGAAAATGGCTACAATGGACAAGGATAGTTCCAAGTTCTCGAGGATACAAGGCACTATAACGGGCAAAGCGTTCTTGGAGACTTTGCAACCAGACATTAGTATACAGCACGAGATCAAATATATCTTCATCATCAAACCAACTTTTTCCAAATACACAGAAGTAGATGAAGTATACTGTAGATTACTCAAAGTCACCATTCCCAGTCAGCTAAGATGGGAAGAACTATGTAATTTGATCGAGTAGGAAATGAGGTGTGCAAGTTGAGTTAGCAGACACATCAGTCCAAGTCATTTGGGTGACTAACCAATGGCCTTCCCTAGATTCAACATGAAGAATTCGACAGATCATCAGTAGTTACCTAGATTTTGTATTCTGTTATTTAGTTAGTTAGTTTCATTTCTCGCCACATCCTGATCATCAATGACAGGGTCGTTTGTAATTTTGACTATAAATACTTTAAACTTTGAAGTATTGACGGTTGATCTTTACGCTCTATAAGTTGTAAGCACTGTAACGTTTTCAAGAGATCTTTCAATAATACAAAGAGACGTTCCATAGGATTCCTGCTTGTTATTTATTGGTGATGTTTACTCTTATGTGTTAAAAGTTTATCCCTCTCATTTATCATATTGTTTTCTTAATCTAATTATTTAAAAGTAGCGAATGTTGCAGGGATTTTTCGCGTATACCCTGTTTCTGACTTTTGAATATCTAAATGTTTATCTTCTGATGTTACAGTAAAGAAATTCTTAATTGCTTCTTTGCTCTAATTGATATCCTCGTCTTTTCTGCTATCCATCACTTTATTGCTAAAGAACCCAGTAAATGCATTATCTTGCCCTGTGAAAGAAATCTCCAAGCTTTTATGTTCGACCCCTATATTTATAAGACAAACCCCGGAGCCCAATGGAAGCGTAAGTGATATTCATCCATTTCATCTAAAAATAATACAAACAACTCAGTTATATTCTTTTTAACTAGCCTAAAATCTTGAAAGTCCAAACAAGTCTAAAACTCACAGAGAGATCCCTCTCTGAAACTGGTAGGGATAGCTCTCAGTTTCGAAGTGGTTGGTTAAGGTTACCTCTGATAAATTTCTTCTTACCCCACAACAACCTTTGGGAATTTACAGACTGATAACACCTTGCACGGATCTGTTGGTACGTTCCCCAGATTTTGTGGTCATTGGTTGGATGTGACCATTGGGATATGGCCGCCGACCAATCTGATGTCGGCCGACCCACTGATTGGGCCATTTGCCACCCTCTTATTGGCTAAGCTTGCCCAGTCACCACTGCCACTCATCACCTTGTCAGGATGCCACGTGGCAGCCTCTAGGTGGTGCCACGTGGCACTTGCCAAATGGCCCAAGTGGCCACCAAAAATGCCAAATCATCATGCCACGTGGAAGATTTTTGTGATGCCACGTGTCATGTTGTTGTCACTATGTACGGATGATGATGACACCAACCGTATGGATGATGACATTAGTGGTGACTTTTGACTGGGTTGATCGCAACTTTGACTAGCCATATCTTCTTCATTCTAACTCCATTTGAGGTGTTGTTTGCGCCATTGGAAAGCTTGCGACGAGCACTTCGACTTGGAGTTGGTTTTGATGAGATTTGAGGGCTTTGATTTTTTTTCTCTTTTAGATCATCCCCTAACATGCGCAAGCACTTGGCTCTGCACGTATTTGAACTTATGGAAGGAATTTTTTTTCGTCTTTTTGGGATCATGGCTTTGTAGTTTGGAATTCATCAGTGGAGATCTTGGTTTACAGGTCCATGTTATAGTTGGGTGAGTTCTGATATTTTGATTAAGGTTGTGTGCTTGTTTTTAGTTTTTAATTGGAATGTTTCTAAGCCACCTCCTCAGCTTCCTTCTTGTCTTGAAAGGCATGTAGTGGTTGAGATTGTTTAAGGCAATAGTTCTGGGGACTATGTTTAGGTTTTAGTCTCTCATCCAAGGGGAAATTTTCTTTCTTTGTTTGATTTAACCTCATCTTCAAAAGGACCTTTTCTACTGGGTGTTTGCACATTCAATTTTGAATCCTTCCCATGTTGTGTTATGCACCAAATGACCAAAATAACATAAAAAGAGAGAGAAGTAACTCCACGCATTTATAAAGAGAGAAGAATGAATGTGAAGCCTCTTCGAGGTGGCAACCTCCTAAAACTATGTCTCCTTGGTATATGTATAAGAGACAAAGGGTACAATTACAATTAAAAAGTCTTGCTCACAATACTAATATAACAATAGAAACACAACAACTCTATATCTATGGCTTTGCATGGGGATTTATGCTTAACATGGGGCTTCGTCTAGGGGATTAACATGCCCCTCCCCTTCAAACAGGTGTTTCCCTCAACATTTGATTAGTTATGGATGTTTATACATGAAGAACTCATCTTCCCATGTTGCTTCTTCTATTGGTAGGTTCTTCCACTTAATGAGGTACTTGGTAATTGCTTAATTTTGTAGTTGATCAACCCTTGTTTCAAGGATTGTCTTTGGTTCTATTATGATTTCCCCTTCTTCTTTGATTTCTAGTAAAATATTTTGAATTGGGATCTTGTCACTTATTACCTTATGTAACCAAGAAATATAGAAGATTGGATGTACATGTGAAGATGGAGGTAAATCCAATTTGTAAGCCATAATTCCAATCCTTTTCAACACCTTATACAGACCATAACACTTGGGTGCTAATTTATTGTCCTTCTTTTGTTGCTTGAGGGACATCTATTTGTATGGTTGTACCTCATAAATACCCAATCCCCACTTCAAATTCCCTTTCACTACGATGTTGATATGCTTGTTGTTTCATCCTATTTTCTGTTGTAACCAAGTTGTCGTTCAATAGTTTGAGAACCTCTTGTCGGTGCTCTATCTGGTCCTCTGCTACCTAAACCTTCACTTGCTCTTTTAAGGGTGATGTGATAAATGGAGGATGATATTTGTTAGCAACAATTCTTGTCTTGGGCGTAAGAGTATCCAGGTCTGCAAGTTGCATGACAAGCGCCCAAGCATAGCACAGAAAAATCTCATTTTTGGTTACCAATCAAGTGAGTGAGCGAAGTTATGTTGTTAGCGGCCAAGATCCATCTATAGAGAAGATCGACGATCGGCGGGTAATCTCGGTTAGCAGAGTTGCGCCAGGATTAGCGCAATGAATAGCGCTTATATATCACCAAAAGATCTCAGTCATCCATCCCGGAGGAGTACGTGGCACACGATCGAGCTCTATCGCCACTTTGCCCTTCGTGACTTTGAAGAACGAGGACCAGCCTCCTCCTAGCCGCGAGATGCGAAGTGTCATAGGCGTCCAGGACCCGGGCCCACAGTCTTGCTGAGATGATCAGGACCGTCCATCAGAGAGGGACACGTGGTGCACGATTAGGCTCCATCGCCTCCTTGCCTTTCGTAACTTCGAAGCACCAGTAGCAGCCTCCTCACTGCTGCGAGACGCAAACCACCGAAAGCATTCAGGACTCAGGCCCACAGTATCGCCGAAAGTGATCTCAGTCGTCCATCCTGCACGGACACATGGTGCGCGATTAGGCCCTATCGCCTCTTCACGCATCGCGACTTTGAAGAGTAAGGACTAGCTCCTTCCCATCCATGAGACGCGAAGTGTCAAAGCTCCTGAGCATATCGTCTCAGCCACTCCCTGAGGAAGCAGTTAATGAAAATCAAGTAGGTAGATGAAACCTCAGCTCGAACCATAAATGGAAGGTATGGGAGGCCTGGATCAATCAGCTCGTGGTACCCTTGTGCGCAGGTCCCCCCTGCAAGAGCCATGCTGAGTTAAGGTGGCGTCTGACGAAGGATTTTCGTCCGAGTTTGACTGAAGGGACGCCACGCCTTGGAGGTCCGAGCACGCCTCTATTGGGCGAATTTGGAGGAGTATATGTAGGCATTTTTTCCATTTTTGTAAGCATCGATGGTTGAGCTAGGCTCCCGATTGTAAAGTTTTGATGAAGCACTGGTTTCTCTGGTTATGTATTGGCACTTGAGACTTCTTGCCTTATGAATGTCAGCCTCTTTCCATCTCTCTATGTACACTGTGTTAGAACAGCTCGGAATTGGAGGATCCAATCGAGTTGCGACTGTTAGAGGATGATGTATGTTGGATCACTGTAATAGTTGTATCGTTTCTAATTAGTTATTGTATTTTATCAACGCTAAATGATTTGGAATTGGAAGATCCAGTCAAGTCACCTTTCAGTTCTCCGAAACTCTGAACCAAGAGGATCTTGTATTCTGAGTTTTTCCTCCTCAAGCTGCTGAAAGGCCTGATGCCCAAAGCAGTCTTGCTCACTCATCTCACTAAGTCTTCCATCTGCTCATTTTATTATCAACTCACTGGCTGAAGTTAGATCAAGACCTCCTTTTTTTTTCTACATACCAATCTCGGTTTTCTAAGTTAGAGCGATATCTTCTTGAGTCTCTATCCATTCTATCACCCCATTAAATTATTCATGACATAAACTGATGGTCGTCTGGCTCTGCTCCTGCTGCAATCCAGGAGTGATTACCAACGCCAACATTTCTGGCGCCGTTGTCGGGGACGAAATTGAAGATTTTCCCTAGGATTGAACGACAAAGCTTACTGGTTCTGAGGGTGCATCAGAACCTAGTACATCGAAGATTGCCACTGTGTACCTGGAGACTCTGTTGTGGCGACTCCAAGGTTTCCACATCACTGTTTCAGTTGTGGCTACTTTAGCATGCCTGAAAGTTGACCCAGAAGAGCTCCCTTGAGAAGGTTTCAGCATCTGCTTTCTCAGCCTGAGAAGCTTCCTGGGGTAACGACAACGTTAAGATCTGGCCTTTGATGGTGAACAAGGACCAGGCACAGTCAAAGTTGTAAATCTTTCACCTGGTGAATCCATGATTCAAGGGTCAATTAGCGACTCCACTTTTCCCAGATAGTTGATTTTCCTAATGCACTTCCTGATAGAGACATATGGGAAAATTTCCTCCCTGAATTTCACGCAAAGAGTTCGGAGGAACCAGTTGAGCATTTACTAGACTTTCATGGAGTTATTGATCGACTTAATATCACGCATGAAGATGTTCGGATTAAGCTGTTTAGGTATTCATTAAAGGGAGATGCTCTTGATTGGTGTCGATCTCTTCCTGCTGCAAGAATCCACTCTTTGAAATGTTTTCATACATCTTTCCATTCCTTTTGTAAAGATTACTTTCCATCTGAGTGTTTGTATGAAAACTGTTGTGAGGAGTTTTCTTCGCTTCATGAACCCTCTGATGGTCCTGAAGACCATGTTTATGATGAATCTTTTACTGTGGAGGAAAGCATTTTCTATGAAAATATAGAGGTGTTGAATGATATTAATTTTGTTAGCCCTAGGATAGAAGCATCTGACATCATTTCAGATGCATCTGTTCTTTTAGATGCTCATAAAGATCAACATGCCTCTTATGGAAATTATGAGTTTATAGAGCAGATGTGGTCTATAATAGATGGCTCACCTGGATATAGGGTTGAAGCAAATGTTCCTAGCAGTCCTGCTTATGATGACGAAGACCTTCCCATTTTTAAAGAAGAGATGGTTGTGGAAGAGGATTCTTCTCTTTTCCTTCAAGGGGTTTTCCATGATATATTTTTACCTAGGATTAAAGAGAACCCCATGGATGGGCTTGTGGATCCCTATTTATGATGATTCACGAATCGATCTTAGGAGAGTTAGCGGAAGCGGAGGAGGACGAGAAAGGGGGTCACGGTTCATTTGATGATTACGAATCTGATCCTTGGGAGAGTTATGGAGAGCAGGAGGAGGACCAGAAAGGGGTGCAGTTTACAGCCTGCATAAAGGTCACCGAGCAGTAGTTTGAAGAGCATAGTTTACCCGCGGTCCCTATTTATGATGAATACGAATCTGACCCGGGGGAAAGCTAAGAAGAAGAAATAGAAGAACCAGAGGAGCTATTTTCCTTGTGTCCAGAGCCAGTCAGTGAGCATCCACCGCCTGAGATCAGTCAGCCTATGACAGTTGTCCACCCACTTGTGCTTACTAGAGATATTTAGCCATGCGTGAACAACTGTGTAGCAAAGGAGGCTTCTTGTCACCAATTTTCTAGAGTTTTCCACTGGTCCTATGAGCTTGTGAAGGAATACATGGAGTTGTATTTCCTTCTCAATTTGGAGCCACTGTATTTCATCTCAACTTCAGTCTGTAAGGAGGAGCTAAAGAGCGTAACCATTCTATTGTCACGGTTACACCATCTGTTGGTGATCATCGACAGAAGGAAGGAGCTTCTATTCAGGAAGTTACTTGATTGGCTATGGTGGAAATTTGCTTTCACCTTGCCCCATGTAAATAATTTTATTAGTTTAGGACTGTACATAAATAACCTCCTTGGAGCCTCTATGTTTAGTTTGTTTGGTTTTTACTTTTTGGCATATATTTCGCAGCAAGAGTTTTTGAGCTTGACTCCATAGCCCAACATCAAGGCACTGAGACTGCAAAACGAGTTCTTAGAGCATCGCAAGGACGACTCTATCCCCCATGGAGACTAATGTTAGCAACAATTCTTGTCTTGGGCGTAAGAGTATCCAGGTCTGCAGGCTGCATGACAAGTGCCCAAGCGTAGCACAGAAAAATCTCGTTTCTGGATACCAATCAAGTGAGCGGGCGAAGTTATGTTGTCAGCGACCAAGATCCATCTATAGAGTAGATCGACGATCAACGGGTAATCATGATTAGCAGAGTTGCTCTAGGATTAGCGCAATGAATAGCGCTTATATATCACCAAAAGATCTCATTCGTCCATCCCGGAGGAGTACGTGGCACACGATTGAGCTCTATCGCCACTTCGCCCTTCATGACTTTGAAGAACGAGGACCAGCCTCCTCCCAGCCGCAAGATGCAAAGTGTCGAAGGCGTCCAGGAACTGGGCCCACAGTCTTTCCGAGATGATCAGGATCGTCCATCAGAGAGTGACACGTGGTGCGCGATTAGGCTCCATCGCCTCCTCGCCTTTCATAACTTAGAAGCACCAGTAGCAGCCTCCTCACAGTTGCGAGACGTGAAGCGTCGAAAGCATTCAGGACTCGGGCCCATAGTATCATCGAAAGTGATCTTAGTTGTCCATCCCACACGGACACGTGGTGCGTGATTAGGCCCTATCGCCTCTTCCCGCATCGTGACTTTGAAGAGTAAGGACTAGCTCCTTCCCATCCACGAGATGCGAAGTGTTGAAGCTCCTGAGCATATCGTCTCAGCCACTCCCTGAGGAAGCAGTTAATGAAAATCAAGTAGGTAGATGAAACCTCATCTCGAGCCATAAATGGAAGGTATGGGAGGCCTGGAGCAATCAGCCTGTGGTACCATTGTGCGCAGGTCCCCCCTGCAAGAGCCATGTTGAGTTAAGGTGGTGTCTGATGAAGGATTTCCGTCCGAGTTTGACTGAAGGGATGCCACACCTTGGAGGTCCAAGCACGCCTCTGTTGGGTGAATTTGGAGGAGTATATGTAGGCATTTTTGCCATTTTTGTAAGCATCGATGGTTGAGCTAGGCTCCCGATTGTAAAGTTTTGATGAAGCATTGGTTGCTTTGGTTATGTATTGGCACTTGAGACTTCTTGCCGTATGAATGTCAGCCTCTTTCCATCTCTCTATGTACATTGTGTTAGAACAGCTCAGAATTGGAGGATCCAATTGAGTTGCGACTGTTATAGGATGATGTATGTTGGATCACTGTAATAGTTGTATCGTTTTCTAATCAGTTCTTGTATTTTCTCAACGTTGAATGATTTGGAATTGGAAGATCCAGTCGAGTCACCTTTCAGTTCTCCGAAACTCTGAACCAAGAGGATCTTGTATTCTGAGTTTTTCCTCCTCAAGCTATTGAAAGGCCTGATGCCCAAAGCAGTCTTGCTCACTCATCTCACTAAGTCTTCCATCTGCTCATTTTATTATCAACTCACTGGCTGAAGTTAGATCAAGACCTCCTTTATTTTTCTACATACCAAGCCCGGTTTTCTGAGTTAGAGCGATATCTTCTTGAGTCTATATCCATTCGATCACCCCATTAAATTATTCGTGACATAAACTGATGGGCATTGGGCTCTGCTCCTGCTGCAATCTAGGAGTGACTTCCAACGCCAACAATATCCACAAAGTGCCATAAATAGGGACATTTTTTATGAAGTATGGAAGGATGTGTTGTACCACCATTCTGCTAAGGGAAACCACTTGACCCATTATGTTTGTTTATCAGATGCAAAGAGACGAAGAAACCCTTCTAGACATTTATTCATAATCTCAATTTTCACATTGGATTGAGGATGGTAAGAGGACTTGTGAGCTAATTGAGTACCAAACAAAAAAACACTTCTTTCAAAAAAAATGGATCTTTGTCACTTACAATGATCTTAGGGATTCCATGTAGCTTTTGAATTGTTTTTGTGAATGTCATGGCTATTATAGTTTCTTTAAAAGGATGAGAAAGGGAGAAAAAATATGCATACTTTATGAATCAATCCACTATTACCATGATGACATTATTTACTTCGGACTCTGGTAGACGTGTAATAAAATCCATTGAAACCTCTTCCCAATGTTGACTTGGTATAGCTAATGGTTGTAGTAGACATGGGGTCTTGATTGTCTCTACCTTATTCTGTTGAAAAACCACACATTTAGCCACAAAATTCGGTTTTAAGACCTTCCCAAAAAATGTTCATCTTAATCCTGTGGTAAGTTTTCATGAACCTTGAATGTCCTCCTATAGGAGAAGTGTGTAATTCCAGATGGACCTCATGTTTGATTTGGGAATTCTTACATAGATATAAGCGATCTTGATACCACAATAAATCATTCTTCCACACAAATTTGTCTAATGCACTTGGGTCCTCTTGTAATTGTTGAATGGTCTTTCATACATTTTGATATTGCTTCCATTCTATCCTTGCTTCTTCCACCCAATAAGATTGTGGAATGGAAATAGCACATAATAAACCCTTTGTGTCTTCTTCTTTCCTTGAAATTGCATCCGCCACCATATTTTATTTTCCTTTTTGTAGATAATTTCAAAGTCATAACCTAGCATCTTTCAACTCATTTTTGTTTCTCTTCTGAAAATAATCATTGTTCCAAGAAGTACTTCTAACCATCATGATTTATTTACACCTTGAAGTGTATTCCTATTAGGTAAGGGAATCATTTCTTAATTGCATGTAATATGGCCAACATTTCCTTTTCATAAATGGGTTTGAGTAAGTTATTTCCTTTAAGTTGGTTGCTTTAAAAGGCAAGGGGGCTTCCTTCTTGCATTAAAACTACACTAATGCCATGTCCCAAGGCATCACATTCCACGATAAAGGTTTTTGTGAAGTTAGGCATGGCCATGACAAAAGTCATACACATATCCTCCTTAAGATTTTCAAAATATTTGGTTGTTTCTCGATTCCAAGAAAATGCCTCCTTTTTTAATAATGATGACCGTAATTCTTGACAAACTTGTGGTGATATCCTGTCAATCCTAATAATTCTCTAAGATTCTTCAAGATTTTTTTGAATTAGCCATTCCATCATAGTTTTAACCTTGTTAGGGTTCACTTTGACACCTTCATGAGATACAATATGACCCACATATTCCACTTCTTGAACTTGAAGGAACACTTGGAAGGATTTACATGTAGTTGTTTCTCTTCCAATAGTTTTAACACCATGTCAACATGTTGTATATGTTCTTCCCGTGATTTGTTGTAGATTAGTGTATCATCAAAAAATACAAACACAATTTTTTTGAGTAAGGGTTTGAAAATAGAATTCATCAAGCTTTGAAATGTTGAAGGTGCATTAGTAAATCCAAATGGCATCACCAAAAACTCATAATGATCTTCATGCGTTCTAAAGGTTGTTTTGGGAATGTCTTCTTGCCTCGTTCTTACTCGATGATATCCAAAGTGGAGATCCAAATTAGTTAAAATAAATTTCTCCTTGTAATTCATCTAATAGTTCATCGATGAAGGGAAGAGGAAACTCATCTTCAATGGTCATTTTGTTGAGTTCTCTATAATCTGGACACAAACGCCATGAACCATTCTTTTTTGTAACCATCACCCCTGGTGAAGAGAAATCACTTTGGCTAGGTTGAATGATATTGGCTTTTAACATTTCTTGAATCATACACTCAATCTCACTCTTTTGTGTATACGGGTACCTACAAGGCCTAATGTTATGTGGTACACTTCCTAGTTTCAAATGAATAGCATGGTAATGATCTTTAGTAGGTGGAAGACCATTAGGAATCCCTTCAAATACCTTGGAATGATTCTCAATAACTTTTTGGAGTCCACTGGAATAGAAGGTCTAAATGTTTGAACATCTAGTGAGAACAATTGTGCAATTACACCAAGGTGTCCCTTTTTGAGTAATTTTGTCATGTTTTTAGAGCTTATCATGTAGAGGGATTCCCTTGGATACCTCTGAGTTCAATTTCCTTGCCTTTTGAGGAAAATATCATGTAAAGTTCTTGAAAATTAAGAGCCATTGTTCCCAATGATTGTAACCATTGGACCCCTGATACAACATCAACACCATCCATTTGGATTGCAATCATGGGACTATCCAATAAATACCCCCCCATATTGAGATTAATGTTATGGCACCTCCATGAAAAATTTATGGTACCTCCATCTACAATATTACTCGAAACTCTGGTGTTGGAAATACAAAACAATTGAGAAGTTTCACTAATTTGCAATTAATGAAGTTATGGGTACTACCAGAATCAATCAACATTGTTACCTTTTTCTTTTCAATATATCTTTATATCTTGAGGGTTTGTGGAGTATTGATGCCAGCCAATGCATGACAATATATGGTTGGAGTAGTCTCCTCTGGTTCTATATCTTGCGATGGTTCCAATTCTTTATCTTCTTCATTTTCACAATCTATGTAGAATAATTTATTCTCGCCACATTTATGCCCCT
The DNA here is from genome assembly GCA_010110895.2 of Picea sitchensis. Lineage (NCBI taxonomy): Eukaryota > Viridiplantae > Streptophyta > Pinopsida > Pinales > Pinaceae > Picea > Picea sitchensis. The sequence goes on from SNQJ01S0003230.1 coordinate 379,358, forward strand.
TATTGTGCTTGATACCACAATTGAAACACAATCCCTTGGATCTTCTTTCATCCCTTGTTGAGGTGTCAACCTTGTAGGTTGAGTGAGGTTAGGAGAGGGAACGCAATGCTCTCTATAGTTGTTAGTGGCCACTCTTCTAATAGCCATATTTCTACTTTCAACTTTCCTTGCGACACTGAAAGTGTGCTCTAGGGGTTTAGGTTCGAAAGAGATGTACCTCATGTTGAATGTTCTCCTTTAAAGTGCCAATAAAGAGATATAACAAATTATCCTCTAGAATGTTCTTTATCCTGAGAGTTAGTTTTTGGAATTGCTAAATGTTCTTTGTAATTGGACTTCTTTGCCGAAGATTTATCTATTGACTAAAGAATGTATTGTTCTCAATATCCCTGTAATGTGTTATCAATTCATCTGTAAAAATGGACCAAGATACAATATAATCCTTTTTTTATTTCACAAAGCCATTGGTACCAAACAAATTGATCATGTTCTAAATACAAGGATGTGAGAATTACCTTTTGTAAGGTTGGCACTTGGTGTAGATCAAAGAATTGCTCCATTTGAATATCCATGTTATAATATCTTTACCATGAAACTTCCTCGTGTCGATCTTGTGAATTAGGTAGTTCCTTGATGCAGAGTGGAACCCTCGATGATGTAGATCTCGAGGTGATGAATAATAATGATTTTGACACTAATGATCTAGATTGTATTGAGAACAAAATGAGATACAAACAAAATTGTGCGTATCAAGTTGACTAAGTGGAAGTAATGCCAATATATATATATATATATATATATATATATATATATATATTGTGTTCAAAGGTTTATTAATTGATTGGCAAGTCCAACCCCAATATTTTGATTGTGCGTGGCAATGCATCTCCTATTTATATATACATCATCTACTAGCACACGACTAATCAATATTTGTGTTCATACAACAATTTTATTTATAACAAAGAACACATAAGTACACTGAAACACAACTTTTATTAATGAATAAAAGAGCAAAGTATTGTAGAATACAAACTGGCTAGAATGGAGGTAGCTTATCTCCGAAAAGAAAGAGACGTCGGCTACGTGCATTCACACAAAGATATTACAAGTGGTACAAAGAGTGACCTTGTTGGCTACATCATAAAGGAATAATAACATGTCCTTTACAAATGAGAGGGCCAATATATATAGTATGGCCACTAATATCCACCTGGATTAGTCCTCCCCCCTTAAGAAGCAATGGTCCCCATTACATCAAGTTATTGTAGGAGATGGAGAAACTTTTGTTGAATTTGAATCTTGGTTCGCTGCTTGACTTGTTTAATAAGTTGTTATGCTTTGACAACCCAATAGAGTTGTATGTTTAGTTGTCACCAACCTAAAAATTACGTGGAATCTGATGTTGATCATGTCATTGCATGTACTTAGCATTGGCTTTCTACAATATGTCATAGACTTGTTGTTGGAGGTGCAGGATCCGTCCAACAAATTTTGTTGCATGATCTGCCTCAGTCTGAGTGTGAGGGGGTATATATTGGTGAGGATGTAACATGAAGAGCTACATCAATGGGGGCTAATGGTTGGAACCCCAAGCACACCTAAAAAGGGTTGTGGCCAATGAAACTATGAAGGGCTATGTTATAGCTTTGTTGAACATATGAAAGACTATCATTCTTTGGAAGCGAGTGTATGTAGATTGGACCATTGGGTGAGGGAGCACCATGTACCAAGTCAATGGAATGCTTGACTTGACAGTGTAGATTCACCCTTGTAGGTGAAGAAAAAATATGTTTGTGTTCCTCTACAATCTTGTCCACCTACTTCTGTTGTATAGAAAGGTCTTGGGTCGAGGCTATATATGTCGTCGTGACGTTCTGCTTGCCTTCTAACCGAATCATGAAGAGGCTAAAATTTTTGGTATAGAACATTACTTTGCAGCACTACTTTGTCGAGATCAATGAAGTGGCAGTAGTCAGAATTACCTCTAGTACCTTGTAAAGTTGACCCCCCATAGTAACATTGACATTATGGGACAGAGACTCGTAAACATTGTGGCATTTCCACATATAAGGTTATCCTAAAAGAACATCACAAACTTTAAGTGGGGAAACAATAGTACCTCATATTTGAAGGGCTTGATGTTGTAGGATAGGCAACACTATTGACTGACGCAAAGGTCTCATCCTTGACTCAACCATTCGATGGTGTATGGTTGGGGGCGTGGCATTGTCAGTAGCTTCATTCTTTTGACGACCTCGGGTAAGATTAGGTTCTTCTGTCTCCGGTTGTCAACAGTCAAATTCAGTGGGGTTCTCTTCACCCACATCTATGAATGGAAGAGGCACTTCCCTTCCTCTAGCTCCTCTAACTTGTCGGGATGGATCTTTGCAGTCATGATGGTAACGCTAGTTTCTGCATCAATGATCCATTTTCCCTTATATTTCTTTGAATTAGAGTCTGAGGCATGGTCTGGTTCTTTTTCTTTGAGCTCGACCAACAATGCTTGTTTCGATCGACATTCATCGATGTTGTGCCAGGGGATTATGTGGAACTCACGCCACTTTTTGGTGTCCTTCTTTGAATTTCCATCACCCTTCTTTTCTTGTGGCTTGGACTGATTGTCTTGAGGTTGGAATTCCTTTCTTTGTCCCTTGTTCTGTGAGTTAGGGTCACCTTTTCCATGTTTCCATTGTTGTGGATTTGCAAACCCAAACTCTCGCTTATTTTGTTGCTTAAATTTCTATTCAATTTTGACAGTATATCGATAAGCAAATCTTAATGAGGAGATGTCCAAGAAATCCATCTCTATTTGGATGTACATGTGTAGGCCACTGCGGTACTTCAGAACCAGGTGCCGCTCAAAGTCTCTGATACCCAACATTGAGAGTAAGGTATGGAAGATGTTAGTGTACTCTAGCATTGTTTGGTCTCTTTCCTAATGCAGAGTTGTTCATCTTGTGTACTGATCATCATAGTTTCTGATAGGGTAGAACTCCTCCTTGAGGGAATCAATAAAGGTCACCTAAGTGGGTCCTCTCCCGAATGCCATAAACCCATCTTTGTGATGTCTCTCAAATAACATTCCCACCAATATTTGACATGGGGGAGGGATTTAAAGAGAACGAATGTGATCTTTTCAGTGTCAGAATTTTTTTGAATAGAGTAATACCCTTCTAACATATTCGACCATTTCTCCAAAGCATCTGCATCTATCTGGCCTTCAAACAAGGGGATATCATAATTAACATGTACCTTGAAGTGTATCGCACCTCCAAAATGGTTGCTTGTCGAAGATGCCTCAGCCACCATTAGTAGTCATTGAAGGATCTAAGTGAAGTTCTTCATCATCTCGTTCCTTTGTTGTGTGAGGGATTTCTCGAACAACATCTTGAAAGGATCTCTTGCTCTGTCATATCTCTTTTCTCCTGCCATAGGAGGTCGCTTGGGCTGGCGAGAGCAGTCGTCCCCAAGCAAAGCTAGCTTGAGACCAAAATTTATACCCTGACCTCGTCGGGTACATGCACTGGGAAATGATAAGGAGCAAACTCCTCTGGTACCACTAATCCAGATTGTAATGAGAACAAATGAGATACAAACAAAACTATAGCAGAGAACACATAAGTATAATGAAACCTAACTTTTATTTAATAACATGGTACCAAACACGCTAGAATGGTTGTAGCTTGTCTTTGAAGATAAAGAGATGCCGGCTACAAGCATTCGCAAAAGATATAACAAGAGGTACAAAGAGCGACCTTGTTGGCTACATCATGAAAGAATAATAATATGTCCTTTACAAATGAGAGGGCTCATATATAATATTTATGGATGCCTTTTCCCTCAAGGGTCATATCATTTCACTTATTTTAATATTATTATATGTTTTATCTTGTTTTACAAATACCATGGGTGACAAAACCTGTTTCACAAATACCATGGGCTCATAACCCACCAATGGTAAAAGTAAAAACTAATAAATAGTCGTGCACACATCTTTTTACCATTTTATTATTTATTTTATTTCTCTCCATCTTTCAAATGCCATGGTTTATCAAAACCATGGGCTCTAAACCATTAATCAGTGGAAGAGGTGGATGGCCATCGATATCCACCTGGATCACTCAATGTTTATTTCCTCAACATTTAAATGATTTCCTTGCATCCTGAGATCACCTTGAGGGAATCGCTCATATAGGGTATGTAACAAGATGGTTGACATGGAATTTTACAATTATTCCATATTTTTATCCATCTTCTTTTCCATATGTTCCTTATTTGTATTCATGTTATTTTCCATCGTTCATTCCATTTTTGTTTATACTTTATCAAATCAGACTTTTTCACTGACCTGTCAATCAATTCATTAGGTTGATTCTCCAAATTGGATAGTTGGTTCTGTTATCAAGCAATTTGTACTTGTCCCAAAGGAAAAGGCTAAGGGAAGACAAATTGGCGTAAGAGGAGGTTATCCTATCACTGTCACCTTAATAAGGTACCTCTTTCTATTCAGGGATGATAGCTCAGGGGAGACATCCCCAGTGACCTAGGGGTTTGAGAAGGCAAAGGTTAAAGTGTCTATAAAAGGTATCCCCTCTCACAAGTCACACTGATCAGAAAGCCCCAAGGTTTTAATCAATGAAGCAATGATATGCTTAGATGTACATGCCCAAAACAAAGCAACAAAAAAACAATATCTTTTGCAAGTACAATTTGATGTTAGTGCTTCATAAAACCATGGACTTGTCAATAAAGAAATAGTTGATTCAAGATTAAGCAAACATAATTTTATAACAACAATGTTTACAAGATAAGAGCTTCACAGTAAATGCCTTAAAAGAGCTTCACAATGACCAAAAATAATAACTCAATAATAGCAATGTACTAGCAGTTGTCAAGAGCTAATTAGGCAGTGTATAAATCAACTTTGCAATCGCTTTTAAGTGCTTTTATTGTTGTAATAAATGGTTATAGCTTACTTTTGTAACAACAACAAGTAGGTTAGTAAATTGTTCTATTCTAGGGTTAGGAAAAGTTAATAGATAGTTTGAGGTAAAGGTTTTAAGAGTTGTTTTCATCAATCAATCAAGTGCAAGGCCTAGATCAGTGTCTTTAGGGTTAATGGAGTCACTTTTAGCCGTAGCAATCTTGAAGGAACAAATGAAAATGTGAGAGCTAGAGACAAGAAAGTCAATGATTGAGGTGTTGGTAACCCAAGGCCTCAATAACTAAACCCTTGGAGGAAAATGGCCACTAGGAAGTAGGTAACCCTAGGCCCTAGAGATTTTACTCCTTCTTTAGCCCAAGGATTGAGTAAATGACAGCTTGATGAAGCAAGTGATGCTAGGGTGATACAATGATAGGGCCCTTAGCACAATGCTTCAAGAAAGTAGAGTTTTTAGCACAATCTAGTAGGTGAAAAGTTGTTAAGGCAAGAACAATAACATGTGCTTTGACCTCCTAGGGTTTTAAGCTAGCAATTTCATAATATTGGAAGAAATGCAAAATAATTGTACCATAACCATTCAAATTAAGAAGAATTGTAGAAATCTACTTACATTCACCAAGAATAATCTAGCAATAGGCCTAGTTGAAGACTTTCCACTAAGAAAAATGCCAAAAAACACCAAGATTTAGCCTACTCCAAGAAGTGCGCACCAAATTTCAGCCAACAAACCCTAAGCAGGGTGCAAATTTTAGACCTCACTTGTGTGAGTGAAAGATGACGAAAAATACAAGGGCAAAAACCCTTATTTATATAATGAAAATGACCTTTAATTTACAAAATTAGGTTAAAAAAACGCTGACATGGCCAGTTTACATGTAATATCAAGTTTTTACATAAAACTAACAAATTGGACCCTAGATCAACCAACAGAGGTGATATCATGCCCTTCTAGGGTAATGTTGTGCCTCTCAGGTGAAACATTGGCCTCTAGGAGCAAAACGTTAGGCCTCCCAAGGCCTTTGGATCAAGCCACACATGCCACTTGGCACACAACTGCCTCCATCATGTCCATCAAACATTGGGTGATGTCAAGGGTCACAGAGGTGACGTCATGAGCCTTCCAAGGCCAACATCACAGTGGGAGGGTAAGACCCCCCTGGGTCTAGGCCTGCCAAGATGTCTCTGGTGGAATGTCCTCCTCTCTCTACGGTGCAAGCCTCTTATATGTGTATGCCCCTGGATGGGGTCTCAGCATCCATCTAGTGGGATTTTATCCCTATGGAGGTTCAAACTAATCATCTCCCCATGTGTACTTGTCTGTCGGGTGTGGCCCTGCAACAACAACAAGTACGCCCTCCATGGGCTCATAAGTCACATGGATCATAGTAATGTCAATCACGTCTAATAATCAAGTTATCTAAACATATGCATAAAACCCCCCTTTCCCAGACAAGTCCTCAAAGATGTTATGTTATTCTATAAGCCAGGTTTGGAGAGGGTTTCAGGAGGTCCTATTGGACTAATTCTCATTGGATGTGGGATGTTTCTAGGTGAAGGCCAATCGAGGTCATGTAAGTGGATGAGATGGTAAGGGGATGTTTAGGCAAAGGGTGCAGTGATGACAGGTAAATGTAGGGCTTGCCTATGGGTGCCTTTGAAGAGGGTGAGTTGCACCTTGTTCTGGATGCAATTCTTTCCTATCCCATTCAATGCCTTTTTTGCGCTTTGTATTATTGCTTTTTCTTTCAAGAGAATAGCTGGGGGACATTGCCCTGGCATGGTGACTAGTGGTGATAATGTTACCCACAAGCATTTCATGGAGATGAGAAGGTTGTCTCGTGATGAGACCCCCTTTCTCTTAGCCATGCTACCAAGAGCCACTACCCTGGCAGTGTGACCAGCTGAATGGCAGTGTTTACCGGTACATTCCCATGGACCTAATAGGTTGGCTCATGATGAGACCCCCTATCCTCCAACCAGGTCTTGAGTTTATTTATTTTATGGGTCCCTCCTTTTTCTTATCGAGAAGCCTTTTATTGCTTTCTCGGGGATCCTTGGGCGAAGCATCTAAAGGTTTTCTTCTTTCGGATTTTATCTTTTGTCGGCTACTTTTACCCCCTGGGCCTTTAGCCCCTTCTTCCCACAAGGTAAGGTACAACCCTTTGCTAGCTTGGAAATCCTAATGCCCGAACCAATGCTAGGGGTGGATGAGAGGGAAGTTGATGGAAAGTGATAGGTATGGTGGGAATGGATAATGACCTTTCATGAACCCACCCAGTGGCAACTCAATCCTAAGGGAATCAACTTGTTAGGGCATCTTGTCATTCCCCCAGGTGTGGACAAGTGGAAAGGCATAAATTCCAAGCACACGTCATGAAGTAAAAAGAATTAAATGCACATATTCAAATGTTTTGAGAATCAAAGTGACACATACCATGATACCCAAACTCATTACCTCATGGAGCAAGACCCATTGTTATTGTAGGACGAGGCTGATGGGATGGATGTTGTTGATGTTAACAGGATGGAGGCGTTGAAGAAGAAGGATGGGCCCTCCAGGATGGGCCCTCCAGTGCCAGGCTCAAGTCAATATGGCTCTCGGTACTCCATGTGTAGGACCTGTGGGCCTCGAGACGTATTCTCCTTAGTTATCCCTAGGCTAGGGGATAACATCTGGCTCCAACTCGGGGACATGTGCTCACCGTAGAGCACATGAGAAACTCAACATCTTTGGCATGACTTGTCACCTGGTAGATCTCAACAAAATTATTAGTAATCACTTGGGGTGGTGATATCACCCCTAGCTCATATATGATACAAATGAAAATGAAAGTAAGCAAGCATATATATGAATGGAAATGAAATTACAACTACACTACATGAAATGCAGATGGTATATACAATGAATGAAAAATGCCAACCTACTTACCTCTACTTACCTGTTGGTTGAATGTTAAGTGTAGTCAAATAGCTAGTGAAACCATCCTAGCAATGTCTCACAATACCTGCCTCTGTACTTCATCATAAACCAAAGCAGTGATAAGTTAAGCACAAAAATAACATGAGTTAGAAAATGTATTGTATCATTGGAAATCGTAAGGTTTAGCTCATGGAGGTGGGTGGGAGGAAAAAAATGGTGCCAAGTCATTCTCTTAGGAAAGTTCTCAATCCATTTCAGAAAGGGATCAGAAAGTCAAAGGTTCAAAAGACTGACTCAAAGAGTCTAAAAGATGGCTACCTCAGACGTCTTCAAAATCTAAGGCCTGGGAAGGAACTAGCAAGAACCTAGAGGACGACTGACAATTTCTTAAGGGGAAGCTGGAAGATCGTGATAATAGGCTTCTTCTTAAGGTAGTCAACTTTACCCTAGATTCCTAAAGGAGGCTTTGTCCTACATAAGACTTGGGATAAGGGACATGTTTCCAAATCACACCCTTAGTGACATAGTGACGTAGAGTGATCAAAGGGAGGTGGAAAATATTATCACAAGTATCTTGTTTCAGGAAAGCAACTTCCTCAATCCTATCAAGATCTGAGCATAACGATGGTTGATAATTTTCTTCATAAAAAGTATCTAAATCCCCAGAAGAGTATTAATCAAAATCCTCAAGGTATGACCGAAAATCATCAGGAGAATATAGGACTAGGTTATCCCTGGGTGTTTGGAAAGTATCTGTAATTATATCATATCCTCGTTTTCAATTGTCAAAATTAGTAACCTCATATGATAGTTGCAAAGGCAACTTTTGGAAATGACCTTCAATGTCGTAAATGGGATCCTTATTAGAACCAATTACATCCCACTTACACATTCCAACATCTATGAGCTCATCAATATTATCAACAATGTCACTATATTCACCATAACATGAAGGTTTTAAAGCATCCACGGGCTCCTCTGGAACCTCTTCACTTTCCATATCATAAAATAAAGAATCATCAAAATTTTGGAAAGGAGGGTAACTCATCTAGTTTATTTCTTCTTGTGCAGGAGCTTCGAGGACTTGGGTGACTTGATCAAATGAGACAACATGCATCATTGTTTCGCCCTCATGACTTTCCCCTACATCTTCAACTGTACAACAAGGAGACTCTACCTTGCATGAGGATTTTTTTTCTCCTTCACTCTATGAATCATAGAATAAGGTATTATCAAAATCCTCAAAAGGAAAGTGATTAACCTCATCCTCTTTTTCTTGCGCAGGAAAAATGGTATTTTGGATGGCTTCATCAGAAGGAGGAGGACACATCAATGTGATTCAGAATCGGATCCAGGAGCCTGACAGGGCTCAAAAAGGCTAAAAAATGAAAGTGATTAGATTTGACGAAACCAACGCCATTGCGTCCGTCTCGTTCTCCCGATTCCGGCCATATATTTACTTTCTCAAATGAACATTGTATGCGAGAGTTATCGTACTCTGACTATTTTCCCAAACAGGCAAAAAGTCAATAGGTCCAGTCAAATGATGACATTAGCATGACATCAGCAGTGTTTTCATGGCAGAGACAAGTGGCAACAAGTGGCAGTCCAGCAGAAGGTGACTGGTCAGTGACAGGGATCCAACCAACAACTGACAAGTGGCATTTGTTTGGCAAATGGTTGGGTGCCACGTGGCCCAGTCATGGGATGCCACATCGCACCATGGTATTGGTTAATGTTTGGTGGAAAAAGTTTTATTGGAGTCCATGGGATTTGATCCCATGACCTCTTGGGTCAGCCCAAGCCTTTGACAAAGGTCCCTTGCTAACACGCCCTTGGTGGTGCTTGTAACACTAAGCACAAAATAATATTAATAAAGGTGATAAAGTAACAAGGGGGGTGCCCAATGGATAAGCCTCAGCCCTGGTTTTGAGGAGAATCCCATGAGACGGGGGGGGCGCGCTCCAAAAGGGGCTTAGCCCAGCTAAGCGCCCTCCCTTTTTAGCCTTGGATCCTATGCAGGTGCCATGAGATCAGGGGCACGTGCCCTATAGGGGGCTACTCTGTGATTTTTTTAACAGAAGTGGGTTTTTTATAATGTTTTTGGATTTTAATTGATTTTTAAGCCTGTTAATGGAGGATTTGGCCCATTTTTGGGAGATCCGGAAAGATCTTTTAATGACTGTGGTTGAGTTTTTAATTGCATGCGTTAATTAACCATTTAAGAAGTTGAATGAAAGATGATGAATTTAATGAAGGAACATAGCAGCCATAAAACAGTATACAGATCTGAACTGAAGCAATAAGAACAACAAACCATAACAAGAGAAGTGATAACGGAGTTCGGCACAAAATTGCCTACGTCTCTGGGCCTTTGTCTCAGTGAGGGAGGCTTCTTTATTTATGTTCAAAGCTCAAAAGTACATCGCAGCAGTGCCATTAGGCTACAAGACTGATCTGGTCATGTTCTTCTAAATCTCTAGAACCCAACAGAAGAAACGACACGCAAAACGGATGATCGAAGCTCCCAGAAATGGCCCGCAAGCGTCTGCTCCTCAACAGCTTCCCTGCATAAAAATGGCTTTGGCTTGGCTTCCTTTCAGCATAACTCTGCTCTGATTGTCCTCCATGGCCTCAAACAGGCCTGGTTTTTATAGATCTGAAGTTGGTTATCATTCCCCAACTTCCTCCCTAAATTTGGGCTAAAAAAGAGTCCAAAATCTCCCAAAAATGACCAAAATCCATTAAATCTGCTGATAAAATCACTGAAAAAATCATTTTCCAATGTAATAAACCCATTTTTTTGGCAAATATTAGGCTAAGCCTCCAAATCTGGGCGCTAGCTCCTGGATCTGGGCGCATGTGCATGTGATCTGGGCCTTAAAAAGGGCGCACTAAGTGGGCTAAGCTCCTTTTGGAGTGTGCCCCCCTGGTCTCATGGGATTTTCCCAAGATCTTTGGGTTGAGCTTATCCTTTGGGCGCGCCCATGAGGGGAGCGCCCTCCTTTGTTGGGTTGTGGTCATGTGTAAGAGTTAAACCATGGGTTGGGGCTTAGCCCCAGCCCCCCTTTTTGCCCCTTTTCACTTTATTGCACTTTATTTAAAATAAAGTGAGCTTGGTATTACAAGTACCACCAAGAGTGGATTCGTAAGGGAGTTTGGCTAAGTATTGGGCTGACCCAAGAGGTCATGGGATCAAATTCCATGAGCTCCATATCATTTTTTCCACCAACCATTAACCAATACCATGGTTCCACGTGGCACCCAACCATTTGCCAAACAAATGTCACTTGTCAGTTGTTGGTTGGATCCCTGTCACTGACCAGTCACCTTCTGCTGGACTGCCACTTGTCTCTGCCATGTCAGCGTTTCTGATGTCATGCTAATGTCATCATTTGACTTGACTTGTTGACTTTTTCCCTGTTTGGAAAAACGGTCAGAGTACGATAACTCTCACATATAACGTCTGTTTGAGAAAGTAAATATATGGCCAGAATCGAGAGAACGAGACGGACGCAATGGCATTGGTTTTGTCGAATTTTGAGCACTGTCATTTTTTGGCCTTTTTGAGCCCTATCAGGCTCATGGATTCGATTCTGGATCACATCTCCCCACTAAAGGACCTTTTGGTCCCCAAAAGGTTACTAACCAGTCAACAAGCTCGAGATAGGCCACCCGGCTTGTCCTCTGTCTCGGAACTCTATGTTGTGCACCTGTCTCATCAAGATCATCTGTAACACAATCATGACAACTAACAGTTGCCACTTGTCACCACTTGTCTCTGCCATGTCAGCACTGTTGATGTCATCATTTGACTGGACCTGTTGACTTTTTCCTTGTTTGGGAAAACGGTCAGAGTACGATAACTCTTGCATACAACGTCTGTTTGAGAAAGTAAATATATGGCCAGAATCGGGAGAACGAGACGGACACAATGGCATTGGTTTTGTCGAATTTTGAGCACTTTCATTTTTGAGCCTTTTTTAGCCCTATCAGGCTCATGGATCCGATTTTGGATCACATCTCCCCACTAAAGGACCTTTTGGTCCCCAAAAGGTTACTGACCAGTCAACAAGCTCGAGATAGGCCACTCGGCTTGTCCTCTGTCTCGGAACTCTGTCCTGTGCACCTGTCTCATCAAGATCAACTGTAACACAATCATGACAACTAACAGTATATTGTTAGCCATTTGAACCCTGTTACATCTTACTGAAGCCATTATCATCCATGTAGACAACACTACTAATGATGGCATCAAAAAGACGACTGCAAATGAGCTGATATACTTGAAATATTTGCACGACATGAGCTTATCTTGAAGCAACTTATGATTGATTTTCCATTCAATATTTATTTATTGTTCTTGCTTAAGATCAATTACTTAATTTGAAACAATTATTGGTTTGTTGCTTGCTTGCACTACCTTCTTTGATTGTTCCATTGTTTGAAGTGTTTTATTTGCCTTTACATGATGAGCATGAACCACATAATCTTGACCTGCTTTGGTTAATTGATATTGATTCTTTGTCCTGTAGAAGATTGCCTTACGATCATATAAGTATGGACTACCTAAGACCATTCCACATTCACTTAACGGCACTACATCACATGTTACCTCGTCCACATATTTAGATGAAATTGCAAATTTGATTGTGCATTGCTTTGTTATGTGCATTTGATGATGATTGCTTATCCATTTAAGTGTGTAAGGATTATGTTGAGTTTGTGTTTTTAACCCCAATTGCTTAACCAATTCTTCTAAGATTAGATTAGCTTGAGATCCATTGTTGATTAATGTGTCTATCTTAGTGTGTCGCATGATGGTCCTTATATGAAACAAGTTACTTCTACAATCAATGCCTTCACCAATGAGATCTTTGATTCATCACCTAAATCTGATCCCAAGTCTGTGGGTCTTGTTGTCGTTGCCACTGTTTGCATTCCCTTCTTTTCCTTGAACCACTTTGGCCTCTTCTCGGGATGAAACTGCCAACATCTGTCCTCATCGTGTCCCTCTTTCTTGCAATGCTTACAAGAGGGCTTCCCTTCCTTCCTCGTCACTGCATTTGAATTCTTGCCATGCCATTTCCTCTTGTCCTCTTTCCTTGAAGATGATGATTCCCCTGACACATCTGCTTTTCCTTATTCAATATACCTAGCTTGAACAGAAACCTCATCAAGTTTAGTAGGTCCAAACATGAATACAGTGTTTCTAATATGCGCAGGTAAACCTCCTATATACTTCATAAGAGTTTCTTGTGTTTGTAAAGGGATATCTAACATCAATGCCATTTTTTGAAAGCCATCAGTATACTCTTGCACTGTTTGTCATTTTCTTAGTTTTAAAAATTGCCATTCAATTAATGTTTTTTTTTTATAACCCAGAGGATAGAATTGTTTCCTAAGTGCAGAAATGAAGCTTTGCCATGATGGAAATACATTACCCACTCGTTGTGTTCCATTTTGCAACTTGCTTTGCCACCAGATGAGAGTTGTACCTGCAAGTCTCAAAGATGCCAACTTGATTTGTGTGGCCTCATCCTTGATCTGTTGCACACTGCAGTAAACCTCCATCTGCCTGAACCAATTGTCAAGTTTCTCTGCATTTACTTCACCATCATTGTTAATCCCTAATATTGGCTCATTACCCCTTAATTGGGGCATATTAGATTAGTAATGTTATTTATTACCCCTTAATTGGGGAATATTAGATTAGTAATGTTATTTTATTTATGTCGGCTTTAGGCCATTAG
>SNQJ01S0003230.1:392988-450953 GCA_010110895.2 Picea sitchensis
TTTTCCCTTTGAAGATTCACCCAAAACTGGTCTCTTTCGTTCCAAGTAATCCTCGTACAAAACTTTCACCATCTCCGACATAGCAAGGAAAGTTTTCTGGAACTCTTTCTGATCTTGAGAAAGCTCTTCTTCCGATGCCATATTCTCGTTGTGAGAAGCTCTCTTTCTCAATCCAATTAATGGATTCCTTGCAACAAGCTCGCCTTCACCACACTGTAGCTTTTCCTTTGTTAACATGCAAAACTCAAATCCAAACGTCAACTAACTTTGATACCGCTTGATCCGGAAAGATCTTTTAATGACTGTGGTTGAGTTTTTAATTGCATGCGTTAATTAACCATTTAAGAAGATGAATGAAAGAGGATGAATTTAATGAAGGAACATAGCAGCCATAAAACAATATATAGATCTGAACTGAAGCAATAAGAATAACAAACCATAAGAAGAGAAGTGATAACAGAGTTCGACACAAAATTGCCTACGTCTTCGGGCCTTTGTCTCAGTGGGGGAGCCTTCTTTATTTCTGTTCAATGCTCAAAAGTACATCGCAGCAGTGCCATTAGGCTACAAGAATGATCTGGTCATGTTCTTCCATATCTCTAGAACCCAGCAGAAGAAACGACACGCAAAATGGATGACCGGAGCTCCCAGAAATGGCCCGCAAGCGTCTGCTCCTCAACAGCTTCCCTGCATAAAAATGGCTTTGGCTTGGCTTCCCTTCAGCATAACTCTGCTCTGATTGTCCTCCATGGCCTCAAACAGGCTTGGTTTTTATAGATCTGAAGTTGGTTATCATTCCCCAACTTCCTCCCTAAATCTGGGCTCAAAAAGAGTCCAAAATCTCCCAAAAATGACCAAAATCCATTAAATCTGCTGATAAAATCACTGAAAAAATCATTTTCCAATGTAAAAAACCCATTTTTTTGGCAAATATTTGGGTGCATGTGCATGTGATCTGGGCCATAAAAAGGGCGCACTAAGTGGGCTAAGCTCCTTTTGGAGTGCGCCCCCCTGGTCTTATGGGATTTTCCCAAGATCCTTGGGTTGAGCTTATCCTTTGGGTGCGCCCATGAGGAGAGCGCCCTCCTTTGCTGGGTTGTGGTCATGTGTAAAAGTTAAACCATAGCCCCAACCCCCCTTTTTTCCCCTTTTCACTTTATTGCACTTTATTTAAAATAAAGTGAGCTTGGTATTACAAGTACCACCAAGAGCACATTGGTAAGGGAGTTTAGCTAAGTCTTGGGCTGACCCAAGAGGTCATGGGATCAAATCCCATGAGCTCCATAACATTTTTGCCACCAACCATTAACCAATACCATGGTGCCACGTGGTAGCCCATGACTGGGCCACGTGGCACCCAACCATTTGCCAAACAAATGCCACTTGTCAGTTGTTGGTTGGATCCCTGTCACTGACCAGTCACCTTCTGCTGGACTGCCACTTGTCTCTGCCATGTCAGCACTGCTGATGTCATCATTTGACTGAACCTGATGACTTTTTCCTTGTTTGGGAAAATGGTCAGAGTACGATAACTCTCGCATACAATGTCCGTTTGAGAAAGTAAATATATGGCCAGAATCGGGAGAACGAGACGGACGCAATGGCATTGGTTTCGTCAAATTCTGTGCACTTTCATTTTTGAGCCTTTTTTAGCCCTGTTAGGCTCCTGGATCCGATTCTGGATCATATCAATACTTCACAATTGTTTTTTATGTCCTTAGGTTCTATCTCCCCAACCACGTCTTCATTTTTCTTGGCAGAAGAATGAGTAATCCTTTGTCCTTCCTTCTTGGATTGGAAAACCTCATCAAGATCCTCCTCCTTACCCTCTTGTTGGTCGATGATTTGTTCCCCTTCTTCTTGGAAATCAGCAGTAAAGGTCCCAAGGGAAACTAATCTCTCCAAACTAAGAGTGTCTTAGGTAAATAGGTGTCCTTCCTGGGATAAGGTGATATTTGTCTCGATTTCTCTAGCCATGTTGTGAGCCTCATGGACTATTTTAGGGCCCTTTTTTACTGAGGGGAAACCCTAAATGCAGTAAGAGTGCATTGGTATAGAGATAAATGAGGTACTTGTCTTCAGGATGATGGCTTCCAGGAATTTGAAATAGTATGTCCTTAAACCTATCCTGTAACTGTTTGACAGTTTCATTCTTAGTTTGTTGTATATGCTCGAGTCTTTTTAGTAGTACCAGGATGTTTTCCAACTTAATACCCCATGTTTTGAGAAAAGTTTCTTCCAATTGTTCCATAGACGTGATGCTAACATCATGGAGGTTGTCATGCCACTTCCTAGCATTGCCATGAAGAGTGGCAGAGAAGAGTTTCATTGCCAAATCTTCAACATCATCATTGATAGGGTGGAATTGAAAGAAAGCTCAAAAATCACCCATGTGATAGTCGACTCTCTCCCCAACACTACCAGTAAATTTAGGGAGCCATTTCTCATATTTCAGGGGCATTTGTCGAGGGTATCCCGAGATTTTACTCATGTCTAAGGGTTTGAAATTTCCTAGGTCCCATTGAGAAGTCATGGTTGGTTTTGTCATTAGTGGAGTCGCCAGATAATTTTCTTGAAATTATCAAAGGGATGAGGGGATCACCCTCAGTGGAGTTGTCGTGTAAGCTTTGCAAAGTAAAGGCTTACCAAAAAGTGTCGTATTTGAGGAGAATTGACTCAGTGTTCCCCAACAACGATGCCAAAATGTTATCACACAATTTGTACTTGTCCCAAAGGAAAAGGCTAAGGGAAGGCAAATTGGCGTAACATGAGGTTATCCTATCACTGTCACCTTAATAAGATACCTCTTTCTATTTAGGGATGATATCCCAGGGGAGACGTCCCCGGTGACTTGTGGGTTTGAGAAGGCAAAGGTTAACGTTTCTAGAAAAGGTATCCCCTCTCACAAGTCACACTGATCAGAAAGTCCCAAGGTTTTAATCAATGAAGCAAAGATATGCTTAGATGTACCTGCCCAGAACAAAGCAACAAGAAAATAATATCTTTTGCAAGTACAATTTGATGTTAGTGCTTCATAAAACCATGGACTTGTCAATAAAAGAAATAGTTGATGCAAGATGAAGCAAATGAAATTTTATAACAACTATGTTTACAAGATAAGAGCTTCACAATGACCAAAAATAATAACTCAATAATAGAAATGTACTAGCAGTTGTCAGAAGCTAATTAGGCAGTGTATAAATCAACTTTGCAATTGCTTTTAAGTGATTTTATTGCTGCAATAAATGGTTGTAGCTTACTTTTGTAACAACATCAAGTAGGTTAGTAAATTAGTATATTCTAGGGTTAGGAAAAGTTAGTAGATAACTTGAGGTAAAGGTTTTAAGAGTTGTTTTCATCAATCAATCAAGTGTAAGGCCTAGATCAGTGTCTTTAGGGTTAATGGAGTCACTTTTAGTAGTGGCAATCTTGAAGGAACAAATGATAATGTGAGAGTTAGAGACAAGAAAGTCAATGATTGAGGTGTTGGTAACCCAAGGCCTTAATCACTAAACCCTAGGACGAAAATGGCCACTAGGAAGTAGGTAACCCTAGGCCCTAGCGATTTTTCTCCTTCTTTAGCTCAAGGATTGATTAAATGATGATTTGATGAAGCAAGTGATGTTAGGGTACTACAATGGTAGGGCCCTTAGCACAATGCTTCAAGAAAGTAGAGTTTCTAGCACAATCTAGTAGGTGAAAAGTTGTTAAGGCAAGAACAATAACATGTGCTTTGACCTCCTAGGGTTTTAAGCTAGCAATTTCATAATCTTGGAAGAAATGAAAAATAAATGTACCATAACCATTCAAAGTAAGAAGAATTTCAAAAATCTACTTACATTCACCAACAATAATCTAGCAATAGGCCTAGTTGGAGACTTTCCACCAAAAAAAATGCCAAAAAACACCAAGATTTAGCCTCCTCCAAGAAGTGCGCACCAAATTTCAGCCAATAAACCCCAAGTAGGGTGCAAATTTCAGACCTCACTTGTGTGAGTGAAAGACGATGAAAAATACAAGGGCAAAAACCCTTATTTATACAGTGAAAATGACCTTTAATTTACAAAATTAGGTCAAAAAAGGCCAACATGCCCAGTTTACATGTAATATCCAGTTTTTACATAAAATTGACAAATTAAACCCTAGATCAAGAAAAATAGGTGACGTCGTGCCCTTCTAGGGTAACGTTGGGCCTCCCAGGTGAAACGTTGGCCTCCAGGAGCAAAACGTTAGGCCTCCCAAGGCCTCTAGATCAAGCCACACGTGCCACTTGGCACACAACTGCCTCCATCGTGTCCATCAAATACTGGGTGACATCAAGGGTCATAGAGGTGACATCATGGGCCTTCCAAGGCCAACATCATGTTGAGAGGGCAAACACCCCCTAGGTCGAGGCCTGCCAAGTTGTCTCTGGTGGAACATCCTCCTCTCTCCCTGGTGCAAGCCTATGATATGTGTCTGGCCCTTACTAGGGTCTCAACATCCATCTAGTGGAATTTTATCCCTATGGAGGTCTGAACTAATCATCTCCCCATGTGTACCTGTCCGTCGGGTGTGGCCCTATAGTAATAACAAGTACGACCTCCATGGGATCATAAGTCACAGGGATCATAGCAATGTCAATCACGTCTAATAATCAAGTTATCTAAACATATGCATGAAAACCCCCTTTCCGAGACAAGTGCTCAAAGACGTTATGTTATCCTACAAGCCAAATTTGCAGAAGGTTTTAGGAGGTCCTATCGGGCTAATTCTCATTGGATGTGGGATGTTTCTAGGTGAAGGCCAATCCAGGTCATGAAAGTGGATGAGATGGTAAGGGGATATTTGGGCAAAGGGTGCAGTGATGACAGGGAAATGTAGGGCTTGCCTGTGGGTGCCTTTAAAGAGGGTGAGTTGCACCTTGTTCTGGATGCAAATGTTTCCTAGCCCATTCAATACCTTTTTTTCTCTTTGTCTTATTGCTTTTTATTTCAAGACAATAGCTAGGGGACACTGCCACAGCGTGGTGACCAGTGGTGACAATGTTACCCATAAGCATTTCACGGAGATGAGAAGGTTGGCTCGTGATGAGACCCCCTTTCTCTTGGCCATGCTACCAAGAGATAGTACCCTGACGTGGTGACCAACTGAATGGCAATGTCATACCGCTACATGCCCATGGATCTAATAGGTTGGCTCGTGATGAGACCCCCTATCCTCCAACTAGGTCTTGAGTTTATTTATTTTATGGGTCCCTCCTTTTTCTTATCGAGAAGCCTTTTATTGCTTTCTCGGGGATCCCTAGGCGAAGCATCTAAAGGTTTTCTTCTTTTGGCTTTTATCTTTTGCCATCTACTTTTACCCCCTAGGCCTTTAGCCCCTTCTTCCCACAAGGAAAGGTACAACCCTTTGCTAGCTTGGCAAACCCAATGCTTGAATCAATGTTGGGGGTGGATGAGAGGGAAGATGATGGAAAGTGATAAGTATGGTGAGAATGGACGATGAGCTTTCATGACCCCACCCAGTGGCAAATCAATCCTAAGGGAATCAACTTTCTAGGGCATCATGCCATCCCCCCCAGGTGTGGACAAGTGGAAAGGCATAAAGTCCAAGCACACGTCATGAAGTAAAAAGAATTAAATGCATATATTCAAATGTTTTGAGAATCAAAGTGACACATACCATGATACCCGGACTCATTACCTCGTGGAGAAAGATCCACTGTTGCTGAAGGGCCAGGCCGATGGTATGGATGATGTTGTTGCTGACAGGATGGAGGCACTAAAGAAGAAGGATGGACCCTCCAGGACCAGGCTCAATTCAATATGGCTCTCGATACTCCATGTCTAAGACTTGTAGGCCTCGAGACATAATCTCCTTAATTGTGCCTATGCTAGGGAATAACAGGTTCTATATCTCTTCATTTTCTTCACGAGTCCTAGTTTCTCTTTATCACAAATTTTGAATCGCCAAAAACAGATCTTCCAATAAAAAACTAAGTGAGTTGTAAGTTGCATACCTTTAAAACCCTAATTTTGAGACTATATTGCTAGTTGACTTTGTCTTGATGTATCTATGAAATTTTGGCCCATGTAAGTATGAAATTTTTTCATGTAGTACTCTTACATGTCTTCTTTGCAACACCTTAGGTCCGACCAAAATTTGACATGTTAAGTGAAAGTTATGGTAACATTCCCAAAACTTGTTGATTCTTATCCCTTTCTAGATATCAAAATTGTATGGAATGTCACATGTTCAACATTTCAGATCTAATTATGAAATTCCTACCTATAGTAATGATCCAGGTGGATATTGGTGGCCACCCACCTTTTCCAACTCACTCAAAACAGTTTTCTGGCAATTTTGGCAATTTACTATTTTTAGCAGTTTTTAACTTTCAAGGCCATTTTGAGGGCCTAAATGAAGGTTTTTCAGGATTGAGATTTTAAATAAAAATCACAGGCTTTCATTTAACCCCCAAAATGAATCCCCTCGATGATACCTTTCCAACGAGCTATCATGCGCCCCAAACGGAGATCGTATGCCAAAGTTACGCCCCCGCGAAGTTGATACACCAAACTACCCAAAACGGGGTCCACAAAACTGTTGGATTTTCATCTTTTGGGATTAGGGTTTTGTATTTTCTTTATGATAAAAAGGCCTTTGGAGCCTCATTGTAAAATCATCTTCTCACAAATGCGAGTAGCCGTCACATTTCTTCTCATAGATAAACTGCCACCATTCTAGCAAGTCTTTCACTCTGTATTTTACAGTCTTTGTACATTTTCGCTCATTAATAGAAAATTGTGTATTACTGTATATCGGTGTTTATGGTTGCATCTCTGATACATTTATGTTATAATATTGGATATCTGGGATATCTCTGTACATTTCTTTATTATATCTTCGCTCTCATTTTGTGTCGAAAATAATCTGGATCAAATAATATGGTTTTTTCTTATTTCCAAAGGAACTAGTGGCACTCAAATTGGACTTTTCAAGCTTAATATATGACAGTTCTACCAAGAACACGTGTTTGAGACTAGTTTTAGGACTAGTAAAAAAATTATAATTTTCATAGCTTATGTCCGAGAAAGTAAAATGATCGAAAACTTGAAATTTTTACCACAAGTACTTTGCTATGTCTCATAATGACTTTGAAAATGTTATAGTCTGAAATCTTGCTAAAAAAAAATACAGCGAAAATCCCAATATGACTCGTTTGAAACTGATTTCATGACTAGTCACAAACCCTAACTTCCACAGGCTATATTTCTTAAAGTATAATGGACCAGTGCTTGAAATTTTTACCAAAAGTACTTTGCTATGTCACCTCGGTATCTTGGAAATTTCATAGTCTAAAACTTCTCCAAAAAAAATTATAGTGAAAACACCAATCTGACTCACTTGAAGGAGAAAAACCTTAGGATTGTATGCTCTGACACCAAATGGTATGCACCAAATGACCAAAATAGCATAAAAAAAGAAAGAGAAGTAAGTACATGCCTTGATAAAGAGAGAAGAATGAATGTGATGCCTCTTAAAGGGGGCACCTCCTTTTACAATATAACAAATGTACAAGATGAGATGATCATAAAACTAGGTCTCCTTGGTGTATATATAAGAGACCAAGGGTACAATTACAATTAAAAGGTCTAGACGACAATACTAATATAACAATAGAAATACAACAACTGAATTTTAGCCTTTATCAAACCAGGTTTCTATGTTGGCCATGTAGAGTTAGAGTGAAACTATTGACAATAGTTAACCTCCATAGATATAGGTCAAAAGAAAACAAAATCCAACATATAAACCTGGTTTGATAAAGGGTAATCATTACAACCTGAACCAACATTGATTAAGATGGGAGTTGTGTCCTCCCTAGGGTTGGCCTTGTAAGTTTCTTCGTATTGGACTACTTCCATGTTGCCTTGCTCCTCTTCTTCATCCCAACAGGTTGTCCATCCTCATCTAGATCCTTGCGCCTTGCCTTAGACTCATTGATCAGGTTTTTGTATTTCTAGTTGAAATGGTCCAATTTCAAGTCCAACTGGTTCAATTTGACGAGGGCTTCGTTTTGTTGTTGGACTTTTGCCTCCACATTCATGGTAATGAGTGTCTTCATATGCTAGTAAATGTCCACTAGCTTTAGGAATTTGGTATCTCTATTGCGAGAAACGTTAGTGTCTAGAATCCACTAGAAAATCTCCTCATCGACCTACATGCTACATGTCAGGCCCCTATGTTCCCTAACTCTGCTTTCAATTTTCTCCACTTCCTTTTTTACCTCCTCTCAAAATCGACTGTTAAAGGTTGTTGTTGCCTCCATTGTTGATGACTTCACCCTATTCCTCAAATAGCTTTGTGGAGGGGTTATGTTCTCCCAACATTTCCTTGCCCTCCCTTTGAAAATTCCCTAACTGTTTTCCCCTTCATCCATCTGCCTTTTACTTACCATTCTTTTAAACCAAAAAAATAGAGATAGACCACCTTTGATGAACCAAGATTAACATCCAAAGATAGGTAAGCTAAGAGCCTAATTCGAATTTCGTAGACCCCAATTCAAATTCTAGGGTGCCAACTTCAAGTGCTAAAAGATCGAGCTATCAACTAGCATTACGTACATATAAACCCATTGTTACAACATATGTCCCTCTCCTTGCATGGTTTCCATGACCTTATTTCTATCATGAATGCTACCTATCATGTCTCAGATCATCATAAACCACATTGTATCCATGCCTACTTCCACCATGATGCCATCGATAAATGTTTGTCCTTGCCAAAGGAGAATCACCTTATCTTTAGTGAATGGAAGGTGAGACATGATGGCTCCATACCTCCACCACCCTCTCCCTATCTCCTCAATTCCTTCACACATGTTTGACGTTACCTCCATATGTACCCTCTCCAGATGCATGTCATCCTCGTAGTAATGCTTACCTAACACCTCATCGAGGGGATTTTCCAAATTACATTTATAGTTGAGTCATTATGAGTAATTTTATATGAAATGCACACATAGTTGTTTTTAACTGATCCAGGTGGATATTGGTGGCCACCCACCTATTCCAACTAACTCCTTTTGTCAGTTTTTAGTTCAACACGTTCTTTTGTACTTCTTTGTATTTGTGGGTTTTACACTTTTGGGGTTGTCTGAAGCTCTACAAATCTTCTAGGTGGACACTGGTGGCCTCTCACCTAATCCAACTGGCTTATTTTGTATGTTTTCATGTCAGCACATCTTGTTGTACTTCCATGGTTGTTTTGGAGCCCTAAACGGAGTTTTTTTGGCTCGTCATTATCAAACTGTAGACAAAGTCAAAGTTTGACAACATAATGTGTAGTTCTCTAAAAGACCTTTCCAATGGGCTATCGCGCGCCTAAAACAAAGGTCGTATGCAAAAGTTATGACCTCAGAAAGTTGAAGTACCAACTTACCCATAGGGGCCCACATAACTTTTGGAATTTCATCTCCTAGGGTTAGGTTTTTGAATGTCTAGGGTTTTGGCATTCACAAGTAATGTTAAAAAGGCATATGCAACCTCATTGTAATGTTTTTTCTCAGACGAATGCACGTAGTAGCCACATCTTTTCTTGGAGATAACTACCACCATTCGAGCAAGTGTTTTCGTTCTGCAGTTTTACAGTTTCAACCTATTTCATTTATTCAATAGAAGATATTGTTCACTGAATATCTATGTTGTTCTTCATATCTATGTGTTTATTGTATTCATTTTGTTAATCAGTTCGTTCCGCTCCTAAATCTGGATTAGTGGTATCAGAGCGGTCTGCTCTTCATTTATTTTTCTTTGTGCATGTATCTGACAAGATCTAGGTACAAGAAGTTGGGACTCGAACCAATCGATCTGTTGTAAGATTGGTTGTGTCGAGCTCGACAAAAACCCATCAGAGATGAATAGAAAGATGATGGAGCAGGAGATCCCTTTAAAATGTTGCTCGAGGAAGCCCTTGCGCGACAAAGGAATGAAATGATGGACAAATTTGCACAGATACTTCGGCCACTGCCCACGGGAGAAACATCTTTATCAAGCGGCCATACAACCCCCCTCAAGGTACAAGTAAATTTTGATATTCCATTATTTGAAGGATTGATAGATGTGGATGTTGTAGATAAATGGTTAAATATGCTCAAAGGGTATTTTTCGATCCATAATTTTTATTGATAGGGAAAAGATTACTTTTGCACTCCTCAAGGTCGTCCCCCATGTTAAGGACTGGTGGGACACTTACTCTGAGCAAAGGGCCATGGAGGAATCTGAAATATTTGTGGTTGCCCCTACATGGGATTCCTTCCAGGATGCCATTAAAGAACATTACTACCGTGTTGGAAGCTACGAGGACCAATACACTAAATGGACCACCCTACGTCAAGAAAGGGACCAGAAAGTACTAGATTTCACCAATATTTTCCATACCTTGCGCACCAAGTTAGATATCAAAGACTCTAAACAACATTTGGTGCTCAAATACCACGGTTGTTTGCATAGATACATTCAAACAGAAATGGAGTTTCTGGACATCGCCTCATTGGGTATGACTTATAGATATGCTATCAAGATCGAGCATAAATTTAAGCAAAAGAGGCAAGAGTTTGGATCTGCAAACTCCTCACACTCGAAGTAGGGAAAAGGAGGCCCCAACCCACACAGCAAGGGACAGAGCAAAGATGGCCACTCTCAGGGAAACCAGTCCAAGCCACAACACAAGAAGGATGATGAGAAGATGAAGAAGGACACAGGAAAATCGTGTGAATACCATAAAAGCCCTTAGCACAACACTGAAGAATGGTGTCCAAGCAGTCACTCGTGGTCAAGCTGAAGGCTTTTGATTCAGAGGCCGATTCTAATTCTGAATCAAATCTAGAAGGAGGGAAGAAGATTATCAATGTTGAACCCAGTGCCACTGTCACTACCACCAAAGTCCAGCCAAGCGAACCAGAGGAACCAGAGGAAGGGGAACGCCTTTTCACTCACATATGTGGGTGAAGGGGGCTCTAGTTCATTTCATTATCGATAGCGACAATCAGAAGAACCTAATCTCAGCAGAGGTCGTCAAGTGGTTGGACCTGCCGACGACACCACACCCGCATCCCTACACCATATGCTGGCTTCGCCAAGGAAGAGATCTATGTGTCAACCAATAGTGTCATATGCCCTACGACATCAAGCCCTTCAAAGATGAGGTATTGTGTGATATTGCTCCCCTTGAAGTTTGTGATGTTCTGTTAAGACAACCATATTTGTGGAAGCGTCATGTTGTGTATGAGTCTAGACCCCGCAGTGTTATTATTACTTTGGGTAGACAATTGTACAGGATACCAAATGTAGTGCTTCCTACCACCATTTCTTTAATCTCTGCTAAGGTCATTTCACAGACCGGGAAGTTCGTCTTCTTTGTGATCCGGGATCACAGTAAGCAGAAGGTCGTTGCCACATCTGTGGCCTCTACACAGAACCTCTCTTTGTAGCAGAAGCAAGTGGACGTGATCATGGAAGAGTACATAGACATCTTATCCTCACCCACTGGGGTACCGACGCACTACCAAGTCAAGCATCCAATTGATCTAACCCCCAGTGCACCTATACCTAATGGACCAGTCTATCGTCACTCATTGATGGAAAATGACAAAATCAAGCATCAGATCCAAGGGCTTCTTCAAAAGGGGCACATCAAACCCAACTCCTCCCCTTGTGGAAGCCCGATTGTACTCATGCAGAAGAAGGACAGGACCTGGTAAATCTGCATTGATTACAGAGCATTAAACAAAATCACAGTAAAAAACTGGTACCCAATTCCCAGGATTGGTGACCTTCTTGACCAACTCAAGGGGGAAAAGTTATTTAGCAAGATTGACATGAAGTTTAGTTACCACCAGGTTCCCATCGAAACAACTGATGTATGGAAGACAACTTTCAAATCTAAAGAAGGTCTCTTCGAATGGTTGGGCATGTCCTTTGGCCTAACAAATGCACCAACCACTTTCATGAGGTTTATGGATGATGTATTGATACCCTTCACCAACTCTTTTGTGGTGACATCCTCATCTTCAACATAACTTGGGAGGAGCACATGCGGCATATTCAACAAGTTTTGAGCACTCTGTGGCAGCACAAGCTATATGCCAACTTGGAAAAATGTTCCTTTGGCATGAACATGGTCCAATACTTGGGCTACATTGTTGATGAGCATGGGGCACATGTCGATCCCGCGAAGATCCAAGTCATCCGTGACTAGCCAACCCTGACCACACTAACCGAGCTTCGGAGCTTCTTAGGACTGGCCAATTTCTATCGACGGTTCGTGTTGCAATTCTCCCATATTGCATGGGCCCTCAGCCACGTGACCGAGGGCAATGGCAGGGAAAATTTTGTGTGGGGGAAGGAACAACAATGAACATTTGATGATTTGAAGCATCACTTGTGCTCAACTCAAGTACTCTCCTTGCTGGATCTGCAACAACCGCTTGAGATTGAGTCTGGTGCATCTGACTATGCTGTAAGTGCAGTTCTCACTCATCATGGTCATCTAGTGGCATACCATAGTGAGACACTCTCAGATATTGTCGAAAATACCCCACCTATGACAAGGAAATGTATTCCATTGTACATTTTGGGAAAGGAGACGATCATCCACACTGTTCACAAGCCTCTACATTTCATACAGACACAGGTGAAGTTGCAGAACGACCGCCATCGGAAGTGGTCCACCTACCTGTAACAGTTCCATCTCAACATCAAGTATAACACATGGAGCACAAATCATGTCATTGACTGCCTCAGTCGACCTCATGTGGATGCACTCACCACTGTGCTCCATTCCTGTGGACATGAGGCATTTGAGTGGCCCCCACTTTATCAGCAAGATCCAGACTTCGCCACCACCTAACTCTTGGGTACGGGCATGACTATCACCGAGTTTCACATTCATGATGGGTTGTTATGCCATTTGGGCCATATTTGTGTTCCTGCAAGCGAGCATGCAAAGTTTATTTGGGAAGCCCGCTACAGTTAGGTGGCAGGACATTTTAGCATGGAGAAAATTGTGGCCATTCTCCAAAAACATTTTTATTGGCCAAAACTTCGACATGACGTCAGCAAGTATATCAGGTCTTGCACTGTCTGTGTAATTTCCAAGCCAACCATCAAGAAGCAATGCTTATACACCCCTCTTCCTACCCCTGAGAAGCCTTGGGAATCCATCTCGATGGATTACATGCCTGGCCTTTCGTCCACCAAGCAAGGCAATGATTGTGTATTTGTGGTGGTTCATCAGTTTTCGAAGATGGCCATCCTCACAGCCTGCAAGAAGAACATCACAACGACAGATATTGCCAAGCTCTTCTTCGAACGAGTGTGGGTCCATTTTGGGATACCACAGACCATCATCTCTGACCAAGACAACAGGTTCCTCAACACATTTTGGTCAAGTATATAGTCATTGTTGGACACCAAACTCACTAAATCCATTGCTTTCCACCTCCAAACAGGTGACCAAACATAGGTCGTCAATCGGACGATTGTGCACATCCTGCACATGTACAACTTTAAGAATCCATGTACATGGGATGAGAGCCTCCCCTATGTTCAACACATTTACAACATGCCTCTCCATAGCTCCACCGACCATAGCCCATTTCAGGTGGGACTGGGATTCCAACCCTTGGGTCTCATTGATGTTGCACTACCTTTGGAAACCACACATATATACTCTTCCCATGTTTAGTCTAAGACCAACAAAGCCACCAAATTCATTGAGCGGATTCATCACATCCACCAACAGGTCCATGAGATTTTACAGAAATCCAATGCTAAGTACAAGCCATGCCATGATCAACACAGGGTACCGCACCAGTTTCAGGTTGGAGACAAGGTCTGGTTACACTTGCAAAAGGAGCGTCTTACAGGGCCCCATCGGAAGCTCTGCCCACTTCACTATGTGCCTTACACCATCACCAAGGTTGTGGGTAACAATGCTTTTGAGCTCAACACTCCACCATTCCTTGGCTTGCACCGAGTGTTCAATGTGGACCTCCTTTGGCCATATTTTCCACCGTTATTGGACACCTCAGAGATCACAAAACAACCGACACCAACAGAGCTCAACCCTAACTACATGGAACATGCATCCACTTATGAGATAGTGGACACACAGGTCAAGGGAACTCACCAGCAAAGGATCCAACTTTATCTGGTTGTCAAGGTAGGGCAACTTCTGCACCAAGGAAAGTGGCTCACCCGGGGCCAAATCCAGCAGAAGTTTCCTCACCTGATGGGGGAACTCAACGCAATGGAGACCATTGCTTCCTAAGGGGGGAGGATTGATCTAGGTGGATATTTGTGGCCACCCACCTATTTCAACTAACTCCTTTTGTCAGTTTTTAGTTCAACACGTTCTTTTGTACTTCTTTGTAATTGTGGGTTCTACACTTATGGTGTTGTCTAAAGCCCTACACATCTTCTAGGTGGATATTGGTGGCCTCTTACCTAATCCAACTAGCTTATTTTGTATGTTTTCATGTCATGACATCTTGTTGTACTTCCAGGGCCGTTTTGGAGCCCTAAACAATGTTTCTTGGCTTGCCACAGTCAAACTGTAGACAGAGTCACAGTTTGACAACGTAATGTGTAGTTCTCTGAAAGACCTTTACGACTATCACATGCCTAAAACGAAGGTTGTATGCAAAATTTACGACCCTGAGAAGTTGAAGTACCAACTTACCCATAGGGGGGCACATAACTTTTGGTGTTTCATCTCCTAGGGTTAGGTTTTTGGATGTCTAGAGTTTTGGCATTCATAAGTAATGTTAAAAAGGCCTCTGGAGCCTCATTGTAATGATTTTGCTCAGACGAATACGCGTAGCAGCCACATCTCTTCTCAGAGATAGCTACCACCATTAGAGCAAGTGTTTTAGTTTTGCAGTTTTACAATTTCAACCTATTTCATTTATTCAATAGAAAATATTGTTCACTGAATATCTGTGTTGTTCTTCATATCTTTGTGTTTATTTGATTCGGTCTGTTAATCAGTTCTTTCCGCTCCTAAATCCATATCATTAACCTCGACAAAGAACTAGATTAACACAATTTACAAAAACCCAACAATACAACACAATCTAAGCAAGACAAACCCAATTCACCTCGAGGCATTCTTCATTTGGTTGAACTATTCCCATGGGTGTCCCTTAAGACATATACGTTATATTTTTTCACATTCAGGATTTCACTTAATCCCTTATTGGTTTGTAAATATGTTTATTGACCTCGCACTAACACATCCTATCTTCCACACCTTATAGAGACATAATTTATATGGAAATAAGAAGTCTTTGATATGCCTGTGCTCATGGATATACTAACATTGCAGGGAACCAGTGACCTTAAAGACATAATGCACTAATACTACCATCCTCCTCTTTAACATATAAATTTGTTTGGCATGATGATCCAAGAGTTTTAATTGTTGGGCATCCACCATTTATTAATAAGTGGGACACTATTTAACACTTAGAGGTGGGAGGTTAGGCCCGATTTAATGGCCATCACTCTTCTACTTTACAATGATCCCCTTATGGGAGTGTGCTAGTCCAAAGGGCAAACACACCACTTCCTTGATGATTCAAACCTAAGTGAGGGTTGTAACAATGTTACACTCTCACAACCTAACTCACCTTTCATGACTCTCCCTTACAATTTATTATAACAAGGGTTGCATGGCAACCACTCTCACAAATCACCCACTTCTCATGACTCTCATAATTTATTATAACAAGGGTTGTATGGCAACACAGTAGCTCCCAAGTTAGTTGGGAAATACATATTGAACAATGAAACTTAATATAACTAAATGCACAAGTAATGAATATTTTGTCAAAAAGAATAATTGAGAGTTGTTTGTTATTCAAAATGTATAATGAATCGTAAACTGAATGAACTATAATATTCATAAATATAATATAAATATAATACACAAATAATGCATAATAATAAATACATAAGATAAACTTTATATTTAGATGTTGTGATTGGTGAAATTCATTGATTAAGTAATTAATTCTAAGAATATTGAAAGACGGAAGGGAGCAATAACACTTCAATTCTATCAACCGATTAGAAATGAGAAACACAAATATTTTTATTATATCCAAAAATATATATTTGTTTTCCTATGTTAAACATTACATTACATTACATACATAAATTTATGGTCAAAAACAAATTAATGTGACATCAATGTCACATCAAAAGCAAATCCTCATTGCTATAGTCCCATGGCATGGACTAATAACTAAGATAAATGAACATCATCAACAAATATTCAAACAATCATATCCCTAGAAGGAACTTACGTAAATCATCGCCCTTGCCATTGAGACATTATATAAATAGCTTGGTAGAAGGGAAGAAATTTAAATTTTATAGAGATTCAAAACTCACATCGCTCACCTTCAACACAATTTATAAAAAAGACCAAAATGATTGATGGGCATCACTCAAATAAAATTTAATGCTTTACGTTTGAACCAAGAGTATCCTTTACTAATGGTGGCAAACTTCTAAACGAAAAAAAATCAAGAAACTCAAAAAAAAAAAACTATGAACATTACAAATGGGAATATCAAATTTAAACAAATATTTTACTCTAAAAGAATCTCTCATAAATGTAAAGTGAAAACATAGTGTAAAAACCACACATAAGGAGAATTTTATTATATTCATAAACTTTGTATGTGGCTTTTTTGGAAAACCACCCAATGCCAAAATCCTATCTACACTAAAGATTTGAACTTGACATCTAAACAAATAAGAAAACTAATGTTCGAAAATCCATAGTCATAATTCCACGTGCTTTTGCAAATCCACCTTTTGAGAGACTAAAAGAGTTGTACCTCCTAAGCCACTAGAGAGTAAAACTAACACAATACCTTAATATGTATATAATTCATAAGTTAGAATGGGAATAATACTTAAATCTCCTAATCAATATGTTAATTTAACGTGCTCTACTCATTTTTACGTAGAAGGTGTTCTTTTAGGGGGAGTTCTCTCTAGCTTTTTAGTCATGTGTCTTCCTCCAACTAAAACCAGCCACCGGCCATCTGTCTTTTAGAGGGAGTTCTCTTTATCTTTTTCATCGTCTATCTTCCTCCAACTAGAACCAACCATCTCTATCAAATTTGATGTACATCACATATTCTTCCATGGCCTTTTTCGTCGTGTGTCTTCCTCCAACTAGAACCAGCCACCGACCATCTGTCTTTTAGGAGGAGTTCTCTCTCGCTTTTTCGTCGTCTATCTTCCTCCAACTAGAACCAGCCATCTGTATCAAATTTGATGTACATCACATCTTCTTCCATGGCCTTTTTCGTCATGTGTCTTCCTCCAACTAGAACCAGCCACCGGTCATCTATTTTTTAGGAGGAGTTCTCTCTCACTTTTTCGTCGTCTATCTTCCTCCAACTAAAACCAGTCATCTGTATCAAATTTGATGTACATCACATCTTTTTCCATGGCCTTTTTCGTCGTGTGACTTCCTCCAACTAGAACCGACCATCTGTCTTTTAGGGGGAGTTCTCTCTCGCTTTTTTCGTCGTCTATCTTCCTCCAACTAGAACCAACCATCTGTATCAAATTTGATGTACATCACATCTTCTTCCATGGCCCTTAGATGAGATGTATGTGCTCTCACTTCACCGACTCCACACGGCTGGATATACTTCACCGAATCCACACCGACTCCACACCGCTGGATATACTTCACCGACTCCACACAAAGTGGATTTGGATTAGAGTTTGAATGCAGTGCAAGCTACAAAGACTGAACACACACTGTCACATCTCCTTCGCTGTTGGGATAGATCTCATCTCCTATCTACTTTGATCCAGAGAGAACTCACATTTGAGACAGACCGATTTCGTTTGAAGCTTATATGTGGGTATGCCAGACATTCGTGTAATACTAGCAATTGCATTTAGTTTGATTGTTTTGAGTTTCATATAAGAAATTTAGGATGGATTGCGGTGTTTTATTAGATAACACAAAGACATTTCCTTTAAAAAATACTAATAATTGCAAGTCCATAAGCTGTGATCGTTTGTTTACATGATATGAATTGAATTTTTATGTTTGAATCTTTCACAGGTAACGCGTCTACAATGCGGAGGCTTCATTTTAGGTGGGCATTTCAACCACTGCATGACTGATGGCATTGGAATCGCCCAATTTTTTATAGCTCTAAGTGAAATAGCCATAGGGGCAGCAACGCCTACAGTTCCTCCAGTTTGGAATAGAGAAATCCTTCGACCCAGAACGAAGCCCATGGTGAAATCCCTTGCCCTCCGTCTATATTATGATTTTGTAGATAAATATTGAGAATAAGTTGTGCCAGAGCCTGCAGAAGAGGAAACGAGCTTAAAATCGTTTTATTTTGGTCTAGAAGAGACTGGAGCTTTAAAACGGCAGGTAAAGGGGCTCTCCCATTCGTCTTGTTTTTTACTGCATTCATGGGTAAAATCGTATTATTGTTAGAAAATGCAAAAGCAATTGAACGAGATGTGTTATGAACTCAGTGGCCTTCGGACTCACTTGGATGCACAAGACCGCCTTGGGGCAGCTCAACAAAACACCACCTCTCACCAATAGGACCAGGGACTGCATGAGGGGGACCTAATCTGTTTGCATACATTTCATTTGGGGGTTTCTGGGAAGCTTTTTCTACAGTCCGGGGAAATGATAATTGCGGGATAGATAGAAATCTAGATTTTTTTCATAGTCAAGCATGTTTGTCTTTATTAAAGAACATACTTTAAACAATCTGGACAAAGTCTATTTCAATGCTCTTTTATTAAAGAACATACTGAAAACAATCTGGACAGAGTTTATTTCAATGTTGTTGGTCTGGTTTCTCTAACGGTAGACCAACGACTAACTGTTTTTTTATAAATTCCCACACTTAGATATATAAAATAGTTACTTTGGTTCCACACTTAGATATATAAAATAGTTACTCTGGTTTACTGATAAAAAAATTACTATTGACTAAAACATCTTATGAAGACATCAAAAGTCCACAACCCATGAGAATTCTCAGAAACTTGGAACGATAAATTTCTTGTAGGACATTGTTAGAAACCTCATACAAACCAACAAATAGAGGAAGATTGGGGAAAGAGATGAGATGCACACCAATATATAAATAAATGAAAAAACTGTAAATGTCCAATAGCGTCCCCAGTGAGTATCTGCAATATATGCGTAGAGGATTGGGGTGATCCAAATTGCACCTGACCAGTCATTGGCATTCCTTGATGAATTCAAAGTGCTCTCATGGAGTTTAGTCGTTAAGTAAATCACCAAATTGGACACAATACGATAGAAAGCCATCATTTGGAAGATCTCATAGCCTATAATGAAACATCAACCTCTGCTGCATTAACATAAACAAAACATAGCAATATAAACTATTACTATTCGTTGAGTACAAGAGAAACCTAGCATTGCATCTCACCAACGAGGAAGGAACAAGCTTTCCATCTTCCCGTTTTGGACCTGAGAACGGGCCTGCCTTTGAGATCGACCGAGCCATCAATGGCGATTAATCCTTGAGGCTCCATGGTACAACTCCCTCAACGTTCATATTCGTTTTCATTTTCCGCCATTGCTCAATGCCTGAACTGTAAGCCTTTGATCTTTTTGTTGCGTTGTTAATACATCCTCCGGCAGGTGAAGGCGCAGTTAACGTGCTATGCATGCAGTAAAAAACAAGACAAATGGGAGAGCGTGAAAGGACTGAAGGTTAGGTCACTTCAAGGTAACAAGGACAGTGAGTAATTGAGTTAAGGGGGCAGTTGGAAGAAGTGAAATAAACATTAATTAAAGTATTGGAAGAAGTGAAGCTGGCAATAACACTTCAAAGTTATCAGCCAATAAAATTGTAACAAATATATTTTTTATTTATTTTAAAATATATGAATTGAAACTTCCTAAGTTAAACATTAGAATTTCTGAAATTTTTTAAAGTCAACCATAAACTAATGTCAAATCAATCATGAACTCATTGCTATWGTCCCAGGCCTTCCGGGAGGGACTAATAACTCACCTTTCTTTTCTTTCTTTCACTCTTTGTTTTTAGATTGGTTAAACCTTTTAATTGTAGAGGTTGAATTTCTTATGCTATTAATAACACGATGACCTTTTGGTTACAAAATCACCATAAATAAATATCTATTACGTTAAAATCACCCAATACGTATACTTGACCTTATTCACATAAGTCATTATTAACAAATCTTTTATATTAACATATAATTAATATTTGTTATATTAACATAACTTGACATGGTCAACTATGAGAAGAAATATCCATTAAATTTTAAATCCAAGCTATCATCATTATAACAATAATATTAATTTATTAATAAATCATAGTGGTGTTGTTTAGCTGTTCTACGAAATGGTTTGTTTCGTTGGAATCCGACGATATAAATTTACACAAATCACTATTTTTTGTTGTTCAAAATCCATTTTTGAATGCAGAAATGGATTCAACATGTTGAAAAACCCCCGAGGCACTCGGATTATACAAAAATAATCACTCAAATTTCCGAATCTAACAATTTCTCATTGGATTTCGGACAAATGTCAAAAAAAATAAAAATTGTTATTTCATAAAACGTTTAACGTTATTCCAATTGACTTTTTCTTTCCCTTTTTTATATATTATAAAAATACTACTTAATATATAGTAGATCATGTAAATTAGTATATATTAACTTAATAAAGATATTGATGAATATTTCTAGTTTAGAAAGTTAGTTTGAGCAATCGCTCAAACTAACTTTCTAGTTACATTAGTATATATTGACTTAATAGAGATATTGATGAATATTTCTAGTTTAGAAAGTTAGTTTGAGCGATTGAGCAATCGCTCAAACTAATTCTCTAAACTAGAAATATTCGTTATTTTAGAATCAAAATATATATTAACTTTCTAAACTAGAAATATTCATTATTTTAGAATCAAAATATATTTGTTTAAAAAAAAAATCAAAATGAAAGTAAGTATAACTAATTATACTCTATAATTAAATATTTAATATTTAGAAAACACTAATGTATGAATATACATTTTTATCTTTTAAATGAAATATGAGTTTAACTTATTATAATTTATGGTTATGGTTTGATATTTAATATTTGGAAGTAACTATTTTAATATAACTAATTATACTATATAATTAAATATTTAATATTTGGAAAAATTGTGTATGAATATATATTTTTATCCTTAAAATTAAATATGAGTTTGTTTATTGGATGTAGTTTGGGTGGTTGGGAGGAATGGTTGTTACTCTTTTTAGCCAGGTTCAATTCCTTGTAAGTGACATGTGATGTCTTTAATGGGTCTATATGATGCTCTTGTTATTGAGCGAGTATAAAGTAAAAAATATAAATTAGAAGCGGGAATGTGAAAAATGAAGATTACAATTTATAGAAAATAAATTGTTAATACAAAGTGAGAAACTTTGTGATTTGAAATCAAAAGGAAAATCATTTTTTTTTATTTAGATGGAGGTAGGAAGTAAAAGTATAAGAAAAATAAAATTCAATAAAATAAATTAAAGAAATAAAGATGTAAGAAAAAGACAAAGGTTTAGAAGAGAAAATACTAACTAAGGTGATGAATGATGGGCAATGATGGGCTTTCAAGACTCGCTTAGTTTGTAGCCATTTTCAAGATTGAAATCATTAGGGTGTTTTTCGATTTTCAACGCTTCCTGAATGATGCGTGAGAAATGATGGGGCACCGAGGCAAGAATTTTAGTTTGGTTAAAACAAATAAGGTGTTTAGATTTAAAGGATTGTTCTACTATATCTGATTTTGCAGTTGTGGGTAGTGTCAGTAATATGTTCTTTGAGACAAACTTTGAAAGATTTGTCAATTTGTTCTATGTATGATTTGCCACAAGAGCAGAGAATTTGGTAAAGCTTGGGCCCAACATAGGGTTAGTTTTATCTTTAACGATTTTGAATAAAATTTCAAGGGTTTTACAAGGTTTGAAGAGGGTGTTGATACTCTTTTTGGCTAAAATTTTAGAAATGTGGTTGGTGGTGCCCTGGATGTAAAGGGGAGAAATGAGATCTAGGGGCGAAGAAGAGGGGCGTAGAGATTTTAGTTTTAAGATTGTGGGCTGAGCGGAAGGCTTTGTTGATTTGAGATATAAAATAACCATTGGCCACAATGGCCTTGTTCAGGTGGGCTTTTTCATTATCAAGGAATCGAGGAGTAGAGATTTGGATGGCCCAAGTAACTGGAGTTTTAAAAACAATAGATTTTTGGGATGGATGATGATGTGATTGGGCATGAAGGTATCAATCAATATGCGACTTTTTTCTATAAACTTGGTGGGTAAAAGAGCCATCAAGAAAACAAGATAATAGAACATCCAAAAAGGGAAGAGAATTGTCCTTTTGCATTTCCATAGTAAATTGAATATGGGGGGAAATGTTGTTAAGATGGTCAAGGAAATAGACAAGGGAGGGATGGTCATGAGGCCAAACAATGAAGGTACTATCAACGAATCGAAACCAACATTTAGGTTTAAAATGCCAGATGTTTAAGGCTAAAGTCTTAAAATGTTCCATAAAAATGTTGGCAACCATTGAGGATAAGGAAGACCTCATGGAAATACCTTCAGTATGTTCATAGTAAATCCCTTTAAAGGTGAAGAAAGTAGAGGTGAGACAGATTTCAATGAGGTTAAAGGTTTCAGGGTCAACTAGTTTAGAGATAAGGACAAGGGCTTCTAGAACAAAGATTTTGGTGAATAAAGACACAACATCAAAACTGACCATAATGTCTTGATCATCCATTGATGATTCCTTGTTTTTTGAATAAAATCTGAGGAATCCTTAATAAAGGAGGGAGTTTTTCCAATGAAAGACTGAAGTTTGTTAGCAAGAAAGTGAACGAGGGCATGAGTAGGGGATCCTATAACACTTACAATAGGTATTAGGGGGATGTCTTTCTTTTATGATTTTTAGGTTGCCCATAAATCCTAGGGGTTTGAGGGTTATGAGGAATGAGATGTTTTTTAATGACGAGGTCCAAATAAGAAGATTTGATAGCTTTGGTGACTAGGCTAGTTATGCTACTAATAGGGTTTTTGTTGAGGGGTTTATACGAGGAAGATGATAGAAGGTTGAGAAGTTTAGATTCATAGTCAAAAGTATTCATAATAATCATAGTGTTTCCTTTATCGGATTTCAAAATAATGATGTGACCCTATGCTGGGCCTAGGATTTAACCAAGTTCCCTACTCCTACGACAAATCATACATAGGACAAACCGACAGATCTTTTAAATCCCATCTCAAAGAACATATTGCTGACACTACCCACAACTGCATCTCTAAGTCATCTATAACAGAACACTCATTTAAATCTAAACACCTTATTTGCTTTGACCAAACTAAAATTCTTCCTTTGGTGCCCCATCATTCCTCACACATCACTCAAGAAGCACTGGAAATCGAAAAACACCCCAATAATTTCAATCGTGAAGATGGCTACAAACTAAGTTAATCTTGGAAGCTCATCATCCATCGCCTTGTTTGATATTTTCTCTTCTAAACCTTTGTTTTCTTCTTACATATTTATTTCTTTACTTTATTTTGTTGAATTTGATTTGATTTTTATTTTTCTTATGCTCTTTTACTTCTTGCCTCCATCCTAAATATATATTTTTTAATTTTTGTTTTAATTTCAAATTATAAGGTTTCTCACTTTATATTAAAATTTAAAATTTTATTTTCTATGAATTATAATCTTCATTTCTCACATCCATTAACTTTATGAATTAGTTAGCTAAGTTTTGAGGATTGTACCCAGGGTAAACCCTAGAATCTTCATGGCACAAGACCAAGTCAATAACAGGGCTCAAAGCCATTACAACAATATACTCCTTAAGAGCTCAACATGTCACTTGCAATAATTAAACTTGGGTGGGGAGGATAACAACCATTCCTCCCAACTACCCAAGCTAAACCCAAATGACACACACAAAAGCAAAATTATCATTTCACTCATACAAATCATTTTATAAAAACATTTCCACAAATAATATTTTTATTGAACTTGGGTACTGTTAAAGGTCGTAGTCTAAACATTCTACGAAATAACTCTTTTCCGGTGATATTTTCCAGGGATCCTTGCCCGAAATCCAGCGAGAAATTGTTAGATTCATAGATTTGAGTGAT
Organism: Picea sitchensis; assembly: GCA_010110895.2. Classification (NCBI taxonomy): domain Eukaryota; kingdom Viridiplantae; phylum Streptophyta; class Pinopsida; order Pinales; family Pinaceae; genus Picea; species Picea sitchensis. The sequence continues at coordinate 417,252 of SNQJ01S0003230.1, forward strand.
TATTTCTATATAATCTGAGTACCCCATGGGTTTTTCAGCATGTTGAATCCATTTCTGAATTCAGAAATGGAATTTAAAGAACAAAAAATAGTGAATTCATGGAGATTTATGTCGCCGGATTCCGGCGAGAAAAAAGCCATTTCGTCGAACAGTTAGACAACACCATTGTTAAAGAGTTATTGTTAAGGTGGTTACTTTTAAAGTTGACTTTAATCTCATAAACCATTTTTAGTCCCTGTTTGACAAGGAATATTGCAATCACCTTGTAGCGAACATGTAGGCAATTTGCATTAATTCCTTGTTTTATTTTCTCGAGTTAGTTTTATTTTCTTCTATTAGTTGTAATTGGCCAATGACCATGATTTAATGTTCTAAGCTCACATATTTTTTGGGGTGAGAAAATATAAAACAACAACAACAAGGAAACCCAAAATTGAAAATTGAAAGAAATGAAGGTTGTGGGGAAGGGAAGGGAAGGTGGTTGCCATGAAAGTTTAATGCTTTGTTGTCTATGTGTTCTCCATTGAATGTGTCTCATTCAATGGAGAGGCATCCTCCTCACTCTCTTCTCCCACCTCTAGCCATTATGAACTAGGAGGTGAGGGTGTTGTTGATGTTGTTGATGATTCATTATGTAACATCCCCCGGTCGACGACCCCAGTCGGGTAATGCTACCGAAGCAACCTTTGTTTTTCCTTTACTGCTCTGATACCATTTATGTGACATTCCCGGCCTTAAACAACAGGCTAGGCCATGCCACCGAGTAACTTTGCGGAAATAATCACATATAATACTTAACCGGAAGATAGAAATAACATCTGGTATTCACACATATAAATATATATATCTCTAATGCAATTAAACAGACAACAATACCCTACTCGTACACATGTTCATGCGGAAGCAACATTAACACCTACATGCAACATATATATACATGCATTACTCATTAATTATAATGCAAATACAAATACATAGCACAACGAACAAAGAATTGGTACTTATCTTTTAATAGGTGACCACCAACTGTGTGCAAACCTTCCACAAACCTCCCAGCCTTAGACCACGCTGCTCATCACGCTCAATGGTGGGTCACCCCCGAGATGGGACTAAACTCCATCGGGCAAGGGAATTCTAGGCTTGGTAAGGACAATAAGGAAGTTGCACATAACAATAAGAAGAATCTTTTATCCCAGGAGCCACTTATGCCACAACCCACAGACCCTCGTTCCCCACATGCCTGCTCCACCCCAGGAGGGTACACCTTCACTAATACAAGTCCATCGACTACTACACCTCCCTTACCTTGGGCTTTAGCAACAGACTGGACCAGAAGTCTCAGAGTATTGTAGCTGCTATGGGACTCCCTCCAGGAGAACTCACTTCCCAACAAACTCTCTCACATGGGAGAGTTGCTCATAGGCCTGATAACCTGCTTCTTCAATTAAGCTCCTAAGCGATACAACAACAACATTCAACTAACACATGGGTGAGGGTAGCAACAATAAACAGGTATGGACACTGAAAGTGGCAACAACCAAATGCTAAGACACATCACGGCTCAGGCAAATACAAATGCGTCGGGCTTCACAGGAAAAAACACACAGGACGACATCCAGTAATTGCGGGTTACAATCGCGCCTGCATCAGTGGGGAGTGTGGCTCTCTTCCAGGGTGTCTAACCTCGCGAGAGTATAGACACAATGGTGAAGGATCTGTGATCGTCGTGAGAATTGTGAGACTCGTGAGCTTGGTGAGCGAACCCTCGAATGAGCTGACTTGCCCACCTAAAACTTCATGCGCTCAGGTTGACACATGTCTCCCTGAAGCCGCATGAGTTCCACTTAACACTCGTCCCCCCTTTCCCCCAGGAACTTTGATGCAGGAGCATCGTCAACAGCAAGCAAGCGTGGAGGCGGAAGACAGCTGAGATGAACACCATCACATTTTGGCACATGTCAAAAACATTTTGAAATGTTTTTGAAAGTTTGGATGTGCAGATATTAATGAAATAATTAAGAAGGCGTACTTCCATATTGTAAACAGATCTTGAACGTCCCACTCTCATCTGTAGAAGGTAGAGGCATTTATGCTAATTAATGAAAGTAGGTAGATTTTAAAAATTCTAGATTAGACAATTTTAGGAGCTAGGGGGGGAAACGACTATAGACACCCTCATTCTTTGTATCATTGTATCAATCAAGGGATTGTAGGAGGAAGCACATTAGCATAAAGGAGAAGCAGAGAGTCGTAGAGAAGAGCCCATGTACATAAGTTTTGAATTTAATATATGAAGTTTTGATTCAGATTCATGGTGTTATAATGCTTTCTATGTATACATGTTGAATGCTATGCTTATGGTTGTTTTACTCTTTCTGTTGTGCATTTGTTGTTATGTTATGTATGTATGATTTCATGTTAAGTGTTTTAAGTCTAAGAGAGTAAGGGAATGAGTTTCAATTGTTTCTCTTCTTGAGCAAGAGTTCCTGCAAGGAGTGCAGTGGAAGTGTCCGCAAGGTGTGCATTAACAGGGTCAGAGTTTATCTCTGGAAGCTCAGGAGGGATACCGTTGTCTTCATTTTCCGCAGAAGTATAGGCAAGGCACATAAGTCATGCAAGGTGTGCACAGGCTGGTCGAGACCTTAGAACTTATGAACTAAGGCTGAGAGATCGAAGGACTGTTGTTGCAAAGAGAGTTGCACAAATTCAAGAGATTCAAATACTCAGAAGTATTTGAAGGATTGCTGCAAAGAGGGCGTGCAGGAGTCTCCTTGAAGACTTGAGTTTGTGAAGAAAGCTCAGAAGGGTTAGGGCCTTGGAATTATTCAAGAGGAAGCAAGAAGCGCAAGTAGTTCTTAAAGAGGTTAAATCCCAGAGGAGGATCACAGGTTTGCTTTGAGCCGGAGATTCGTTGGAGAGAAATCGGACGGTCGAAATTCTTTGTGGAGAATCCCCAAAATAGCGAGGACTGTAGGATCCAGGAAAGTTGCAGGGCGGTTAAAGGTGAGCAAGCTTTCCACTCCAGGATCCAGAATCAACGTAGACCATTGATCGTGATCTATTGGAGCCGTCGGATCATTTTGGGAACTGGGTTTTCTGCATTCCCGTTGACAAGAGGCAGAACACTCCACATCAGAAGTACCAAAATCGCGAAACGCGAAGAAGTGTGGAGGAGCATTTTGGCATTTCGGGATCCGGGATCTCGAGAAGACAAAATTTTTGGAATCGTGAGTTTCAAGCTCCCGATTCGCGAAATCCCAGGAGGGGAAGACCATTTCGGCATTTCGGAGATTCAGGGATCAGAAGGTATAGGAGGCAGCGAGTTCGAGGACAAGCCTTACGAACTCTCGGTACGCGAAATCGCGCTAACCGTTGGATCAAGGGGAAGAATCACAGCTGATTGATTTCCTTGGAAGCATAACATTTGTGTTTCGGTGTTTCGGAATTCGACATATCGGGAATCCTGTTGACAAAGGAACAGACATAGTGAAAGGAAAATCCCGAAGTCGCGAAGTGTAGTAGGCTGAGGGTAGACTTTTTGGGATTTCGGTAATTAGGGTTTCGAGACTCCGGGAGTGGAGAAGTAAAGTTGCACGTCATCGCAACTCCCAAAATCGCGAAAAGAGAAAGCCAAAAATCAGTGGCAGGGTGAGCCGTGAGCTTTTAGTATTTCGGGTTTCAGAGGTTGAAGAGGTAAGGCGTTCGACCACGGGATTCGCGAAATCGCAAAATTCGATATCCCGAAAAGAAAAGGAAAAAGTCTCGAAGTCTGTTAGGGTCTGATCATAGGAATTAAGCCGGTGAATGATCACGAGGGCATAATTCAGGAGGGCCTGCGAATTACACTCAGAGAAAGTGAATAATTTCTCGAGGGGAAATAAGAGAGTCAGTCAGACTCTAAGGGGGCCAAAGTTGAAAGATCCTGTGTGGACCTCGACCTGAGGGTTGGGTGTCTGCGCCAAACTTAGGACAACATGGTTATATCAAACCTTAGATTCTAGGAAATAATAATACAATATTATTCCTTTAGAGGTAAGCCCTCTAGATTAGCCCCTATTCCTAGACACTTAGCCCCTTCCCCACCTAGTGGAGCTTAGTCCCCCATAACTCTTTCTTCGTGGAGGGTCTACACACAATAGTGTAATTTTATTAATGATATGTGTGTATTTACATATACAAGTCAGACTCATTGGCCTTAGCATATGGCTCACCAGCCTAATAAACACATAAGTCTCTCAGCTTATAACCACTCAGCTCACCAGCCTATAAGCATAATTGCAATTTAGCAGGGCTCGACCTTGGGGTGTTACAATCCCCTCCCCTTATTTTTGCATTGTCCTCGGTGAAACTCTTTACACAACAACAACAAGATTTCCAAAATCTTCAAAAAGATGTGGGTACTCTGCCCGCATAACATCTTCATGCTCCCATGTTGTGTCATCAAAACCATACCAGGTCCACAGAACCTTGACAAGCTTTACGACTCGATTTCAGAGTTGCTTGCTCTTCCAGTCTAGTATGCGCACAGGCTGAACTTGCAAAGCGCCTTCTTGTTCCATCTTCAACTTCAATCATGTGTGATTGAAACTCAACTTGCTTGTTGTTCAGGGCTATACATATTCTTGGTACTCTCCTACCCATGTCCTCCACTGTTTCAACTTGTTGAACATTGTGAACAACTCTCATCTTGTCCTTTTTGTGAGGACAATCTCTATACCTATGATCTCCTTTACAACCCCAACATTCCATAGGTGTTTGCTTTGGCCTTTGCCCAACTACTTTAGCCATCCTGGGCTCTCTCAAAACCGGTTGTCCTTGAGGAATGTTCCTAAAAAATGGTGGTTTGTTTCCCTTTTGCCTTTGTTACCTCCTAAACTTCTTATTGTCTTCCCAAGCTTTTTGGAAAGTAGGCTTCTCTTTTTGCAGATCATATAAGCATTTTTCTCTCCTCATGGTTTCTTCCATAGGAACTTAAACAATTTGATTCAACAGAAAGAATATCATAATCCATTTTTGGTGGGTCTGCGTCGATCAAGAATCCCCACGATTCTATCTCTAAGCCTCGTTCTGTTCTGTAACAATTCACCATTCGGCACTAGCCTCTTTTCTTCAGCCCTTGGTTCGCATGTGACCACGGTTGTGACCCAACGCTTATGATTTGGGCGCTTATCCGGAACCCTAAAACATCGAGCTCCGGGCTTCGACGGATTTCAAAGCACATAACAACAATTCTCTAGGAGTGCTGGATTGGCGAACTCATGAAGTAGGGTGGATCAATGGTCCACGTCTCCCAGCATCCAATAATTGATACTCGCTATGGAACTCCAGGCTTCGGGTTTCTGGGACTTCGGAGCTTCGGGGCTCTGGGACTTTGAATGATTCCACCTTTGCTCAACTCAAAACTCATGAACCGTGAGTCTTCGCGTACTTCCACGTTACCCCGATGATGTCATCGCGTCACTTTACTTCGGTGTAACGGAACTTCGAGGTTTCTTCCTCCCATTATATCACAAGCCATTTCTTTCGGAGTGTCCAGTCTCCAAACTTCACGATTTGGCGCCACGCGTCCACTAGGGCCCACGATTTTCGTGCTTGAACTAAAAGATACCGAAAAGTCACATCAAATTTTATACTTTTCAAATTGCGGGGGCATGGGTCGACGGTTTTGAAGTAACCAGTCGATCGTTCTGCAATTATCCCTACGCTGACACGTACCCCTTCTGGGAAACCATGGTTTGGATTGCAGGACCACCTTGTAGAATTATCTGCCGCGCATCTTCGATCTCCGCAATGCCTCCCGACCCTCGATCTTGATAGATCGTGACCAAGTTAATGCGGGCCCGATCCAACTAACTTCTTCGCCAAATTTAACTACCTTGTGCCACCTCCAGGAGCGCTACATGGTAGGACACACAAAGTCGACATGTGGTCCAATCAGGCGGGTGATAATGCCACATTTTAACTGTATTTCAATCTTACAACGGTTCTTGACTCACTGACATGTGGCACACATCCCATGTGTCCACGTCATACTTAGTGACATCAACATGCCACAACACTTCAGGACTTCGGGCTTCGAAAGATTTCACCTTTGCATACCCCGTTTCTCCCGAACGCCGAACTCCCGAACTCCGAATTTTCGATCTACTTTACCTTCCGGGTCCACCTGTATGACTGTCAACAATTAAGGTGGTGGCACATGGCCCCACATGTCAGATTTCTTTTGGCTAACAGGGTCGTCAAAGTTCCATTCTGACTGACACGTGGTGGGACTAAGGAAGTCCATGTCATCATGGGGGATGTCATCATGCCATGTCACTTTGGACTTCGGGCTTTGGGACTTCGAAGGATTCATCTTAGCACATCCCGTTTCTCCCGAATGCCAAACTCCGAATGGCTGTGAGATCCACGACTCACAACCACTTGCGTGTAGATCTGATGGCTGAGATTCGCTTTTCACCATGCGTCTTACTTTCTACTCTTGGATTGATATAATGGTAAGGCTTCTCCCCGGATCTATGGTGTAGATCCCCTCTAGGACTTCGAAACTTCAGGCTTCGACCCTTATTTTGCTTCTTACCACCTAACTTTGCCGAAGTCGCGAAGTCCGAGAGACTTCCAGTTTAACCTTCATGCATCTCCTTCTAGATCTGGCGGCTGGAAAATGTTGGTCTTTCCCTTGCACAGATCTTACGGCCCAACTTCAAACCTTGCGATTCCAAACCCATGGTTAGTGTAGTCTCTTTTCTCTGCCACCATTCCATAAACCGTTATACCTCCCGAGCTTCATAACACGACAAAGGTATTCTCTTGGCACTTTATAATGCTTTGCAATTCAATTTTGTCCCTTTCGACAACAATTCACTCTGAAATCTTGTCTCGCTAACCACTAACATGGCCCATCTAGGCTCAATGTTGAAACCTTGGCTCTAATACCAATTTGTAACATCCCTCGACCGAGTAATGCTACCGAAGCAACCTTTGCTTTTCCTTTACTACTCTGATACCATTTTTGTGACATTCCCGGCCTTAAACAATAGGTCGGGCCAGACCACTGAGTAACTTTGTAGAAATAATCACATATAAAACTTAACCGGAAGATAGAGATAACATCTGGTATTCACACACACACACACACATATAATGCGATTAAACAAACGACAATACCCTACTCATACACTTGTTCATGAGGAAGCAACATTAACACCTACATGCAACATATATATACATGCACTACTCATTAATTATAATGCAAATACAAATACACATCATACAACGAACAAAGAATTGGTACTTATCTTTTAATAGGTGACCACCAACTGTGTGCAGACCTTCCACGAACCTCCCAGCCTTGGACCACGCTGCTCATCATGCTTAGCAGTGGGTCACCCCCGAGCTAGGACCAAATTCCATCGGGCAAGGGAATTCTAGGCTTGGCAAGGACAACAAGGAAGTTGCATAGAACAACAGAAATGATCTTTTATCCCAGGAGCCACTTATGCCCACAACTCACAGACCCTCATTCCCCACACACCTGCTCCACCCTAGGAGGGTACACCTTCACTAATACAAGTTCGTCGACTACTACACCTCCCTTACCTTGGGCTTCAACAATAGGCTAGGCCAAAAGTCTCATAGTACTGTAGCTGCTACGGGACTCCCTCCAGGAGAACTCACTTCCCAACAAACTCTCTCACCTGGGAGAGTTGCTCACCCACCTAAAACTTCATGCGCCCAGGTTGACACATGTCTCCCTGAAGCCGCATGAGTTCCACTTAACACTCGTCCCCCCTTTCCCCCAGGAACTCAGGACAACATGGTTATATCAAACCTTAGATTATAGGAAATAATAATATAATATTATTCCTTTAGAGGTAAGCCCTCTAGCTTAGCCCCTATTCCTATACACTTAGCCCCTTCCCCACCTAGTGGAGCTTAGTCCCCCATAACTCTTTCTTTGTGGAGGGTCTACACACAACAATGTAATTTTATTAATGATATGTGTGTATTTACATATACAAGATCGAGCTCATTGGCCTTAGCATCTGGCTCACCAGCCTAATAAACACATAAGTCTCTCAACTTATAACCAATCGGCTCACTAGCCTATAAGCATAATTACAATTCAGCAGGGGCTCGACCTTGGGGTGTTACACATTAGGTCCTTGTTTGTATTCGCCCCTTTGTTATATATAATTGTTAGGGGATGATTTTGCGTGGTTATTGTTACATTCACTATTGCCTTACTCATTTGTGTTGTCTTATTGCACAATGTTGTGTGGGCTCTTGCTTCTCTTGTGGCCATCTTTTATGATGAGGGTGTTCTTGTTGATGTGAGAATTAATAGTTTATTAGGGTCTTGCTTGTTTTGATTGTTTACATGTTACAATATATTCTTATAAAAATAATTGCTCATGTAATAATGACATAAGGTAATGCTAATACATTGTTGACTTTTACTCTTTCTTCTCTTCTCTTTTTGTTTTATATATTTATTGATTAATCAATGATAAAAGAGTTATAAGAAAACAGTAAAGTTGGTAAAAACAAGGTAATATTATATTTCCCATTAATATTTGATTCCTCAAAAAGGTGGTTGGCACACTATTGTAATAGAGTTGCTGACAAGCAATCGAGCTAAATCGAGCTAAGTCAGGTCAAGTGGTTACATGCCAAAAATGTGCAAATGGTGTCTCACTTCTTAATAAGTGATGGATACTTGACACTTAACAAAATCAAAGGAAGTTTTCCATGACTCGATTAAGGATGAAGGTTCATCACCACACACCTTGTGTTAAAGGGGTGATTTAATGATAAAACAAGGTGGAGATTTTCCCTTGCCAAGGTTCAAATTTCCTTGAGACATGTTTTGTCTTTTTTTTTTCAAGGAAATACATATCTTGAGGAAGCCCACCGAGTACTTCCACTCATTCTAAGGATGATACCCAGGGTAAACCAAACTTTGTAGAAGCTCAAGGCTTTGTCAACACAGGGCTCAAGACCATTACAACAATATACTCATCAAGAACTCAACATGTCACTTGTGAGAATTCAACATGAGCGAGGAGGATAACAATCATTCATCCAAATCACCCAAGCTAGACCCAATTGATAGACATGTTTTATCTTTCGTGGACCATATCCTCCATACACGTGGCCATGCAGTTAAAGCCAAATGCAAACAAGCCAAATGCAAACCCTGAACAACTTTAACTGAATAAACACTCCGAGCTATGTCTTCTTAGCCCAAAATTTTTTCATTGAATATTGTAAACCAATCACTATTTTAATATAAGGGATGCACATGCTTTTAACATTATGAAAAAACCAATCACTATTTTAATATAAGAGACGCACATGCTTTTAGCATTGTGAAAAGAGTACATTCACAATTTTTTTTTTATCACACCCCTAACAATCAATGTATACATAACCTATGTAACAAGAAGTTGACACTTAATTTTCTCTTTATTGAATTATTATGAGATTCATAATAGACATTATTCTTCGTTTAAAAATCTTCATACATTAGGAGTCTAAATTCATAAGAAAACTAAACTAAAGAAATGACATATTCTCCAATTCATACACATTACCTTTTTTTCATTAAAAAACTTAGTTTAAAAAAAGAAATGACATATTCTCCAATTCATACACATTACCTTTTTTTCATTAGAGAACTTAGTTTAGTTTAAAAAAAGAATTTTCATTAGAGAACTTAGTTTAGTTTAAAAAAAGAAATGACATATTCTCCAATTCCAATTTTATTTTAAACTTCTTATATTACTAATCATATTACATAGTGAAATTCCGCTCAAAATAAAAACTTAATATAATACATTACTCACTTTTTATAAACCTCAAAATTGCCATAAAAAACTTCTATTCCCATATTTTCTTATAAATTGAAGCTCAACCTTTTATCTACTCTTTTTCCAATCAAGCCATCTACTTCCCTTCTCATCTTTCCCCAAGCCATTCATTCTTGTCCTAAATTTTGCCATACTTCTTTCTTTTCAAAGTTACTTTTCGGTTCCCTTTAACCTTTTTATATTTCTTTTCCGAGTCATAGAATCACATTGCTAAATCTATAAACCTCAATATAAAATTCAATTTAATTAATTGTAAACTTATTATCAAAACATTCTTAGGCAAATCAAATCCCTTGAAAACCCTAATCCCCAATGCCATGATCGTTTCAAATTAGGGTTACGAAAACAGCGTGGGAAATGGAAAACCACCGGTTTGGGCAATATCCTGTTTGGAATGGAGTGTGGTGGCTATTTGAGGGACTGATGTGGGGGTTGATATTCTCTTTGAAACCCTGGCAGCGTGGTGTGAGAGAGAGATTGATACCATATATTCATTCATTCATATTCATTCTCCTCCATTGGCTACTGAATCGATAACATTATTATAGCAGCAGAAAACCTACTGTAACCATTCGGAAAAAAACCCATTTTTTCCAATACGAATCTTAGGGGCTAGCGGCGGACCTTAGCTTTACTCATCCATCTTGTACACGGCTTCGCAAGTCGGTATTTTTTTTCGATTGAGACGCGGGTTTCTTCGACGGAAAACGCTTTTACGGTTGTCTGCGAGGGCGGTGAAGTCGGCTCCAGTTTTTTCTCTTCGGCGGTATGCAGGAACGGCGTAAAAGGGGCTGCTGCTGTGAGTTTTAGTTCGTTTTTTTTTTCCGGCTGTCGATTCGGTATTTCCTGGCCAACAGTCTGCTCTTTCACAAGGTTCTAGGTTTTCGGTTTCTGGGTTTTGCCGTTTTTTTCCACCAGGCAGTCTAAAGAAGCACAAATGGCAGCCGCTTCGTCACAAACAGCTGAACGTATCCATTCCGTCGATACTGGTATTTTCTTCTCTCCGTGATCTGTGTTTTTTATCTTGCAAGAACTTGTAATTCTTGTTTTTGGTTGAGGGTTTCTGGGGGGTTTTGATCTAGACGGGGTTAGATTTGCATCTCGTTAAGGTTGTGTTTTGGTTCCTGTCGAGACTGGTGATTTCAGTAAGAGGTGATTCCAGTCGGTTGGTTGGTCAAGGGTTTTGCTTTTGGGGTTTCCTTTATTTAGAATCTCGATCAGGGTTTCGTGAGCCCTTTTGTATTTTGTGTATTGTTGTGTGGAAACTGTATGTACCGTTAAGATTGAACATTGGCTGTGATCATGCTATACGTTTTATTGTGTCCTCCTAACGGTTCTGTGGCTATTTTTGTTTTCTTGAGTGGCCATTTTTGATTGGTTTATTAGGTTTTGGTTGTGTTTCTGGTTTGTGTATTTTCGCCGTGAATATTAAAAAGAGCTGTTGTCGGGTTCGTAACTTGCTCTATGGCACGGATCTATCATGCCCTGGTGTGTATTCAACCGAGAGGATTTTTAGGATTAGAGTTATGTATTTCTATGCGATTTGTCCTGATCCAACTAGTAAACCGGTCTTCGATGGGTATGCTCTGCTATTTTCATCTTTATTTTTCTGCTAACGAAATTTTGGGCTTTCTCGTTTTTCCGAGTAACGGGTTTTAAACGCCTTTGTTCATGAGGCTTTTGTATTTTTCAGGATCGTTGTTGCTTTCTGTAGCATAGATTGGATGGTTTATTTATGTTGTGCTGTATTTGTTGATGAATTTACCATTCTGTATGTTTTGAGCTCTGAATATGGCAGGAAGTGTATCGATGCCATTTTTTATTAATAAAATGTTGTCTAAGGCTGTTTTATGTTATTCTCAATTTCTACTTTCAGAAGCCACCAATTTACTGCAAAATTTGACTCTGGATCCCCAATCGAAGCCTGCAGATGTTGCAGATGCAACAAAACAGCAGGTACTTCACTCTATTTATGAACTTTTCTTATGTCAACTGATCTTGTACTGCCTTGGTTGCAAGTTTCTTTGTAAGTACCCAATTTAAAAGTGAGATTTCACTATTTTGTGATTTTTCAAATCAGTCTCCCCCACCTCAGTATGTGGTTGGCGAAGGTGCAAACGGTAGTGGTGATGTAGCAGGGACTGTTCCTTCAACTGATAGGACCAGCACTCCTGTTCTACAAGACCTGGTAATGGATCCAAATATGTTTTTTGTTCCAAATGGATATGCCCACCAGGCTTATTATTATGGAGGTATGCTTCTAATTTTAAATTCATGATGTGGTTTTGCTGTTTAGTATTGAAGCGATGGGTGGCAATTATATTGTTCTGAGAATCCCTTCTGTTACCATTAGGTTACGATGGTCCTGTTGGTGAATGGGAGGATTATCGATATATCAATGCTGATGGAGTCGAGATTCCTGGTTCTGTAAGTTTGTTTTTAGTGTGCGTTTATCTCGTGCATTATATTTTTCTAGAGGAAAAGAGTTTTACGCTGCAGTAGGTAGAATGCTAAAGTGATGCTTTCGAGCTATTCTTGCAGGGTGTGTATGGTGATAATGGTTCAGTTGTTTATCACCCGAGCTTTGGGTATGCTCCCCAAGTGCCTTATGGTCCTTATTCTCCAGCTGGCACTCCAGTGCCAACTATGGGGGCTGATGGACAGTTATATGGGCCTCAGCCGTTCCAATATACTGGTCCTTTTTATCAGCAACCTGTTCCTCCAGGTGCACAGTACGTTCATCCTCCTACTCCTCCCCTACCACAGGGAGAAGTGTCCACGTCTGCGGCTTCTGATCAGGCAACAATAGACAGCACAAACGGCAATGCTAATAATGGGAACACTAATGGTGTTCCCCTGGGTCCAAGACCTAGCTATCCAATGCCTTTATTGCCATCTAATGGTGGATATGGCAGGGGTATTTTGCCTGCAAACCATGATGGTATCAGGACTGTTGCTCCTTGGCTTGATGGACCAGTAGTTTCGGATGGTCAGTACAGGCCTCCCACAAGTAATCCGGTGTCATCTGTGGTTTCACAGACTACATCTCCTGGTCCACTTGGGCAAAATATGCGGCCTTTACCTCCTGTAATGGTATGCTATTCATTGTTGCTATTTATTCCTTTTTGTTTGCGTTTCAATATATTTGGGATTATTTCAGATATAAGCTTCTTTGGTGAGACAATTTAGGGTTATTGTTCTGAATTGTTTCTTGTTGTTCACTCTTTCTGAAGCCACACATTCATGGAGTACCACATGCAAGGCCACCTGCTGGGATGGGGCCTGGTCCTGGCTTCATGAACCGAGTGTACCCATCTAACAGAATGTATCCTCACAACAATGCATCTGGTAGATCCAGTCCTGGTTTTGGGGCAAATGGGTTTGAATCCAGACCAAATGGGCGGAGTTGGAATGTTTCTGACAAGGGGAGACCAAGAGGGCGAGGTAATGGTGCAATGATGAACAGTAATGAAAATCTGGATGTGTTAAATGAACAAAACCGAGGACCAAGAACTGCAAGGTTTAGGAATCAACGGGTTATTCCAGGGGCCCCATGGACAGTGAAGGGGCAAAATGCAAATACAAATGGGAACAGCGAGGAAGTTAATGTTGTTCCAAACAGAGACCAATATAATAGACCTGAATTTGTAACCAAGTATCCAGATGCAAAGTTTTTCATCATAAAATCTTATAGTGAAGATGATATTCACAAGAGCATAAAATATAGTGTTTGGGCCAGCACTCCAAATGGGAACAAAAAATTGGATGCAGCTTACAAGGAGTCCCAAGAGAAGACTGGTGGATGTCCCATTTTTCTATTCTTTTCGGTGAGCCATTTCTAGTTGATTACCAATTATTATGCTATTTCTTTTGAATCTAATACATTAAATGTGGGTCTAATTTGTTTTGTTTGTTTCTACAGGTTAATGCAAGTGGGCAATTTTGTGGTGTCGCAGAGATGACAGGGCCTGTAGACTTCAATCAGAGTGTAGACTATTGGCAGCAGGATAAGTGGAGTGGTCGATTCCCAGTGAAATGGCATATTGTAAAGGATGTTCCTAACAATCAGCTACGCCACATTATTTTGGAAAATAATGACAATAAGCCAGTGACAAACAGTAGGGATACTCAGGAGGTAAGTTGACTGGTTGCTTTTGAATTCCGTTCTTGAAATGTTTCTTCTCTAATGCCATGTTTATATTATTTTAAGGTAATTTACGGTGTTGTATTTGCAGGTGATGTTAGATAAAGGTGTAGAAATGTTGAAGATTTTTAAGGATTATGTTTCCAAAACTTCCATTCTAGATGATTTCGTATTCTATGAAGGCCGTCAGAAGGCAATGCAAGAGAAAAGAGCCAGACAACAGGTACAACAACAGCAAAGACAGGCAAGTATTAAAGATCTGTTTTTCTTGTAAATCATGTTTTGTTGAATGTTTATGCATGTTTGGTACTGATATTTTGGGTTGCTGGGTCCACCTCAGGGTTCTCAATTTCGACCAGGAAGTGAATTTAACAAGTTACACCCAGAAGATTCTACATTGAAGATACAGGATGGAAGAACAGGAGAGGCATCTGTTGAAGATAAAGATGTTAAATCTAGATTGCAACAATCAGCTGAGACTTCAGTTGTCACTTCGACAATGGATAAAAAGAACCAAGAAGATGGACAGAATATTTCAGACAATTCTGCCCCTTCAGAAGAGAGGGGCATATCTGCAGGCTCTGGAGAAGCATGGAAAACGACAAAATCATCTTTGCTCAAAAGGGAGGCCAATGGTGACGTAGCTGAGAAACCAGTGCAAACAAATGGTTGCTAGCTTGTAAGTCGTCTCATCTGCTTGCTGCACTTTGGCTGTGAAGCACCATTGCATTCAGTAAGATGGCGGTTCTAATGCAGCGCTGGTAAAGGATGTGCTGGTGTTTATTTCGGCAATACGGCATTCCATTTATAAAATGAGCAGAGCACACAAGTACTAAGGATTTCAGGTCGGTAGAGAATGGCAGGCCAGTGGACCTTTCCAAAATTTAGCAAGAACTACAATACTGACATTGGCTGTCATTTGGTCCTGATCCTCTTTTCCTGCTATACAATTTGGGGACAGGCAGGTTTTCGGCTATGTAGGTAGGTATAGCGTTTAGATCTGTTGCCGGATAGGTTATCTTGGATTTCTAGGTTTTTTTTTTTTTTTTTTTTTGTAAATTCACTCTTAATACTGTTGTGGGGATGTATACCTTTCACAAATTCTCCGTGAAAAGCCAGCAGTTTCCTATCTGCTCTGCTTGAGTGGTCACACGTTTTTGTAAAAAGTTCTGTCTAAATGCATGGATCAATAAGAGAGATCCACGTTTGTGCTACCTGAAGTCCCTGTTATGACAATTGGATGCATCTGAATTTTGCTACCATGCAAGAAATTTGCTTTTCAGTTTGTTTCCCACATGGAATTAGCCAGTCTGGATGTTGCAAAATGCTTGCACCTGGAAGTGCACCAAGTTGTAGGCCGGGCAATCTCTTCTATTCTTGTTATTTTTTGTTTGAACAAGGAACATTTGCATTGGGAAATAAGTTGGACACGAGGTATAAGCAATAGTGATACTAATTGATATTTTGCCGAGGATCCCATGGGCTATATGAATGTCACATGCCTTCATACCCATACAGCACTGAATTCTTCGCTAGTAAAGATACCCATACATCTTTCAAGTTTAAACTCTAAAAAGACGCTGCACTGAAATTAGATACAGTACCCATCAACTAACGAGGGATCCCTTAAAACATTTTCTCAAGAAGAAAGGGACTGGACCATGGAGCATAAAGATTTAAAGAGTTACTGGAGGGTCTATTATAACATTTGCCTATTTGATTTCTTCTTTTAAAAAACGTGTTGTGAATTAAAATAATCAAAGTTTAAGATTCACTGGCAATTCCATTGGGGAAATTCAAAATAACGTGTTGTGAATCGTAAAATGGTAAAGTTTCACTGTTATTAGTGTTCAGTAATTCAAAATCTTGAATTGACAATGAAAATGAGAATAATAAAAAGCTTTTTGAATTTCGTGATCGCTGAAAATCATAAAGGGCATGTGAAAATTTTATTCAAATCAGCAATGGGTGTCTTTCCACAAATACATATTGCACATGGCATCTGTGATGGCAATGACCCGATAGAGATGATGGCATCTGTGGTTGGAAAAATTCATGGCTAATTCTAATCCACGTACAGAAACTTTATCATTCCCTAGGCTCGTGAACTTGGCCTTCTCCTAATAGGACAAGTTGGTATAAAATCAATATGCTTTTCAATTAAGGCGTTTGCCTTTACTTTATCCTTTTATATTTAGTGGTGTCCTTTGCATAAAAGTTAATATGTTTACCTTTTATTTTATTAAAAGGATAATGGCGTGATATATATAATAATAACGGGGTCATGGGTCGCTTTCATGGCTACCTACTACCAATATCCCATATCTCAAAATATTTGATGGGATAGCTAGGCTTTCGAGAAATTGTACACGTGGGTTCCACTTATAATGCTGGACAGAAAAATAATATCGAGGTGGCATGAAATTTTTGCCATATTAACTTCAAGTTTGGTGCGAAATGGTGGAAAGTTGGCTGCGGCATGGATTGCACGGACGGTTGTAATCTCTGGGGCTTTCAAAACGCACTCTTTTTAATCTGGGGCATAGCAAATTGTTAAAATTCAATGTTTTTGCAATTTGTGAAAATTCAATGTTTTGAATTTATTTATCCGATTCAGAGAATGCCCAAAGCGCTTCTATGGCAGGCGAGGAGGGATAGCAAATTGTTAAAATTCAATGTTTTTGAATTTCCTTATCTGATTCAGAGAATGCCCAAAGCGCTTCTATGGCAGGCGGGGAGGCCAGATTTATGCCATTTTTTACCAGAAATTTTTCCAAAATGGAGTTCATTTTGATGGGCCCTTATCCTACCGCAGATAAAGGATAAAAGCTTCTTCGTTGAAGGCCTCGTCATCACCGCTAAGGCGGTGGCACTCTTTGACACGTGGATCAGGCATTCTCCACCACCAAATTAGATAATGAAAAAAAGGGTTCGCAGTGGATTACAGGAATACCCATTATAACTTTAGAACTAACAGGCTTTGCTTTATTTTATAAAATATAAATTATTTGCTGTCACCTTAAATCGAGTTAAAGTTAGTAGGCCCCTGGGCTTTTGGCTTTGGTGTTTTTGAATTTCAAATTGTTGCTAATTCTGATTCTTGAAATTACTTGAAATTATTACTAATTCTACAGATGTTTATTTTAATCATGGTCGCGGTGTGCTTGTGGGAAGATTTTCACGGTGCCTGTTGCCTGTTATTAGATGCTCAATTTTTTAATATTCAATATAGCTTATGAATTTTAGTGATTGAAAAATTTTGAAATCCAATATTTTTGATAGACTGATTTAGTTGACCATATTAACACAGACGTACTCTAAAAGGAGTGTACTTTTGATCGGATCTGGTTTTAAAGGAGTGTAGTTTATATCGGATCTGTTTTAGTACATGACTTAGTGTAAAGCCACATTAACATAAATATGTTTTTTTTTAAAGAATTATCTTTTATTTTGTTTTTACACGAGAGGCGTTAGTATGTGGAGATGTTCCTCCAACATAACTAATAATAAAATATAAATATAATAATAAAAATAAAAGATTAATACTAATTTAAAAAAATGTTTATAATAATAATAATAAAAAATAAAAAAATAACAATACAATAAATAATAATAATTATTAATAAACAATAATAATATAAAAATAGGGGTGGCAGGAGGGGGGGTTTTCTATGAATCCGATGAAATCCGAGAATTGGTCTATTCTCGGGGATTAGGGGAAGAAACCAATAACATGGCGGAAGCCTAGAGTCTTTGGCAATGACTCACTCAAGCCTGAAAGCTAGGAGTCAACCCCATCATGGTGATAGAAGACTCTAGGATTCTAATCCAAAGCAATGGTCACCAACTCGTTACCAAACCAAATGAAACTTCGGCAACTCAAAAAAATTTAGCGGCTCTCTAAACTCTTTTGAAAGATTGAATTTTTCCATGTGCTCCGGCAATTAAATGAAGAAGCGGACTAGGCAGCTAAAGCTGCCACCCCCTTGAGCAAGGGTCATCTTTTCGTCAATGTGACCTTGTCCTACGCCCCTATTCCTCAACGGTCTGTGGCGAGCGGATAGGTGGAGATCTAGAGATAGGTGGCATCCGGACGATTCCCCACGCGTCTGATCCATGGTAACATTTTTCGTCACACAGAGTCATCGCTTCCCTCGGGTGCTGGTACTTCTTCCTCCGGTTTGCGTCACTCCTCTCTTCCTCGCTTGAGTTTGCCCTCATGCCCCTCATGCAGAGTTGCGCTAAACTCATCTCCTTCTCGCATGGCACTCGAGCGAGGCCTCTTTGAATTATGGCATCGCATGCTTGCGCTGCCGATAAATTCAGGGCAGCAGAATCCTGGAGCGCAGCCTCATCTCCCTTGGGTAATCGCTTGTCTCGCTCGTTCCTTTGCGCTTGGCCCCTCACCCCTCAAACTCTCTCTGTTTTTTCCCTAGCCCACCCAATGGCCTCCAACTCCGAGTTTGTTGCTCCTCCCAATCCCCCTCCCTCGCTGGAACAGGAAATCCGTGGCCTGAAGTGGAATTTCAGCGCACACAAAGGATTTATTTAATCGCTTGTCTCGCTCGTTCCTTTGCGCTTGGCCCCTCACCCCTCAAACTCTCTCTGTTTTTTCCCTAGCCCGCCCAATGGCCTCCAACTCCGAGTTTGTTGCTCCTCCCAATCCCCCTCCCTCACTGGAACAGGAAATCCGTAGCCTGAAGTGGAATTTCAGCGCACACAAAGGATTTATTCTCACGCTGGACAGGGAAGGTGGTAGACGGTTCGAGATGCTCGAGGAAGATCTAATTCAACTCAGAGAGTAAGCTGTAGAGGCCCTCACGCACACGACGCAACAGGTCAATGGTTGAATCACGGAATTGGAAACCAAAGTGGAGCTTCAAGCCACCAGGTCAACCCTCCAGAATAACGCAGGGGTGAAGGCTCCGCTGAACGAAGGACCCTCAAACCCTGAACATCAAGTGTAATTATGCTCCTCTCCACTAATGGAACTGACCCAATTTTGGTTATTTGGAGATATTTTTTAATTTCATAGTAGCCAAGTTTTGAAAACTAAAACAGAGTGATTTTTTAGAGTTATATTATGGCACTTATATATGTAATTTTGGAATCTATGCACACGTTGCATGTTTGAACTATGTAGAAGACTGCTATATATATAATAATATAAAAATAAAAATAATAATAATAATAATATATATATTTTTATTTATAATATCAATAATAAATAATAATAATAATAATATAATTTTTTTATTTATAATATTAATAATAATAAAAAAATACAATAAATAAAAAAATAAGTTTTGCTCTCAAATTTTTTTCAGTTTGCTCTCAAAAGGTGAGAAATTTGATCCTCAGCATATTCTTTAAAGAATTTGAATTTAAAAAACTAATTATTTGTTTAAATATAATAAATAATAGTCAATAATAATAATTAATAACTTTTCCTTTAAGTTTTGTTTTCAAAAGTTTTTCAGTTTACTCTCCTTAATCATATTCTTTAAAGAATTTGGATTTAAAAAATTATAATTATTTGTTTATCTTAAAATTTTAAAATAAAAAAAACAAAAACAAAAATAAAAATGAAAGCAAAAATTCTAATTTTATGAATCATTTTGTGAAGAACTCAAATTGTCATAAAGATAATTTTGTTTTTTATTATTCACTTCATAATTACATCAATCATTTTTTTTTAAATAGTGTAATATTACAAACATTGATTATGGTTTGCTACTTAGGTATAATGAAGAATACAGCAGTGGCCGATTGTCATAGTATTCTTAAAACCGTGCTTAAAACAATAAAAATAGAAACATATAATTAAACAAAAGTAGAAACATATAATCTTGAGGAGGTAATAGTTGATTCCTTGTATTTTTAAAATCAGAAAAGCAAAGAAAATTAAACTGGCTGACCATCTCCCTGCTTTTGGTAGAAGCGCTTGGGGCTCCGCTCTTCATCCTCGTCTAGATAGATGGGATTTGTTGGAGTGCCATCTTTTGTTGGGAAACAATGATTGGTGTTAATGCAACTCCTCTTGATCCTCATCCAGGTAGATGGGATTTACATTGGTGTTAATGTAGTGACCTGGCGAGTCCACCTAGTCAGCAATCGTGATTTCTATATTGAATTTATGATCCATGATGTTCAGTTTATGTTTATGGACTAGATTTGTGAAGTTAAGAATAATTCTTAATGTGATGATGAAGAATTATTTGGAGCAGCCAAGTGCTCATTTAGTATTCCAAACATGAGATCAAAGAAGTGTTTAATATTACTCACCATTTCATTTATTCACAATTAGAATGTGCAAAATGTAACTAGATGAAAATGAAATCATCCATCAATAATCATGAGAGTGTAATATGGTTAAGCACTTGGAGTAGATTTGTCTTTAAGAACGTTATGCTTATAGGTTTTAGATACCATTTAAAACTATGATGAAATTGCTAAGTTGTACAAAACCATAAACCAAAATGTTACTAGATGAAAATGAAATCATCCATCAATAACCAAGAGAGTGTAATATGGTTAATAACCAAGAGAGTGTAATATGGTTAAGCATTTGGAGTAGATTCACCTTTAAAAAAGTTATGGTTATATGTTTTAGATACCACTTAAAACTATGATGAAAATGTGAACCATTGTAACATCTAAATTAGCAAAACATTAAAAGCGTTTAAGAGCAGGCAAGTGAAATAATGAAAACCAGAAACCACAACTTGATCTTAAGATTATTAGATCGGATTATTATGAATTCTTAAAAGTGAATCTCATATCATATCAGTTATGTAAAAGCCTCTTATTCAGAAAATATACCAAACTAGATGTTAAGTAAAGAGCCAAATCATGAAATCTTTAGCAATTTGAAACCAGAGTTTTGCCCTTACAATGTTTGATATTGTTAGATTTAGTCACGTATTCACTTCATGTTTATACCTCTTGAAAGATGTTAAAATACATGTTTATACCTCTTGAAAGATGTTAAAATAACAAAGTGAAGAGGTAACCAAGCAAATGGTTTAGAGATATAGCATAAAAAACAAATTGATTTGCTTAAATGCTCAAGTTCAATCAAATATGTAAATTAAACCATTGAACTTGAGATGCAATTTACTTTAAAAATGATAAAACTATTATGAAATTTTAGGTTGCATAAAAAAAATAAATATGAAAATTTGAATTTTAATGCTTCGAAAAACAGTTACTTTAAAAATGATAAAACTATTATGAAACTTTAGGTTGCATAAAAAAAATAAATATGAAAATTTGAATTTTAATGCTTTGAAAAACAGTGGAGAAATTTTGCTCAACCTTCACACAAGTTTTGGTTTATAGTGCTGCATTTTACTTCAGATACTTTGTCTAGGATGAATTGGAGATACTTTTTCTTGCAGGTTTCTATGGAGGAGAAAGGAAGCACAAGGAGGAGAAAGGAAACACAAGGTCATAAGAGGAGCATCATGCTACATTGGAGAAACATATAGTGGTAAGAGAATTCCTATCTTATAGTTCTTGATCATTTACTTTCTAAATCTAGTACAATAGGGATTGGATATCCTTAGATTTCATGCTTTTGTCTTTAGATTAGAGGTAGAGTCTACCTTAGCAAATCGTTTAGAGATTTAACACGAAAAAAAAAAACAATTTGCTTAAATGCTTAAGTTTAATCAAAGATGTAAATTTTAAACCATTATATTTGAGATGCAACCTACCTTAAGGATGATAAAGCTATTATAAAACAAAAATGAGAGAAAAATTTGAATCTAATGGTTGGAAAAGTAGTGGAGAAATTTTGCTCAACCTTTACACAAGTTTTGGCTTATAGTTTTGCATCTTATTGAGGATATTTTGTCCGGGGCTAATTGGAGATATTTTTTCTTGTAGGTTTCTATGGAGTACAAAGGAAGCACAAGACCATAAGAGGGGTATCAGGTTACATTGGAGAAGCACATAGTGGTAAGGTGACTCTTATCCTATAGTTCTTGGTCATTTACTTTATAGATCTAGTACAATGAGCATTGATCGTTCTTAGATTTCATGCTTTTGTCTTTAGATTAGAGGTAGAGTCCATTTTGTGTTTAGAAAATTGAACTCTTTTCTCCATAGGCTTGTGAGTTCTAAGTGTCTTATTGGGGATTGCATAACACACCTTTAAATTGCTTGTGAACCCCAAAGTTGATACTAAGACTAAACCTCAAATAAGATCAATGCTTTGAAGAAAATTGAGGCACTATGAGGCTACCCAACATGTCTGTCTTTGACCTCTTGTTGGGCTCTAAGTTTAGTCTCCAAAACTATTCTTTGCTGCTGTTTTAGGATAGCAAACAGTGAAGGACTTTTCTGCTCATAATTTAATGGTTAATTGTTTTTTGAGGTGCCCTTGCAAGTGTTTTCATAACCGGTGGTTAGCACATGCAATATAATCAAAACAAATAACACTCTTCTAAATATTTACAACTCTAAAGTGATGATCTACACAACGAAGCATGGATGAAAATTTAGGACACACGTATTTTTGGTCAACATGACCCTAGTTAAAACCCCCCTGGGAAAAACAATTTAGAATGAAAGTATATATAAGTGATGTCTAAAGCATGAGATACAACAAATATGCTAATAGAATGGAACCTTGTTAGAATTTTAGGGAAAATTAAAAACAATATATATTTTTCAAATTGTTCACTACTGTAGATAAAGATCAACACTTAAAACAAAAAACTTCTAAAGTAGATAAAATACAGAAAATATAAATCTGAACATGCTAAGAAGAACTAATCTTAAACTAGGACTGATCATGAACAAAAGAAAACATTTTTGAATATTAACTTGAACTAGATGCAGATTAGCAAAACAAGATCTGAACTTAACCTTAGCAAAAACAATTACTAGAAGTACCTGATGTGTAGCTGTCCTCTTTCTTTATGCTCATAAAAGCTATGAAGGTCATGGATCAAACCCTCAAGGGTTTGATCTCATCATGATATAAGTGGACAGTCTTGTCAAGATCTTAGGGTAGAAAACCAATCAACATCAAGTACATGGATGAAAAGGAAAAATCCCAATGACAAACAGGGGGTTGAAAGAGACCCCAAACAACCCCAGCAAAAACTGTCAAAATGTAAGGAATTGTTACAGCAAAATGGACAGCTATGAGTAGTAGCCTTAGGGATGTCTTGACAGGGCCTAGAGGCTGTAAACAATAAGTGACAAAAACCACATTGGAAACACACCAACAACAACCAAAGAAAAAGGCCAACGGTAGCCTAGGAGGGGTAGAGGCAGCCTAGGATAGGCTAGTAACAACCTAGAAGGACTCGTGGAGGAGGCCACGACACATTTGCAGCTAGAGGAGGGTTCGCTCCACTCGAACATAGCAAGAGGGAAAGGCTGCGACACCAACACTTATCAAGGGGGAACCATACACCAGAAATGAAGCTCCCAGCCAACAAAAAGAAGAAGCCTAAGGAGGCCACACCTCAAATCAGAAAGAGAGGAAACTCAAAGGAGGTCATACCCCCAAAAACAAACTGAACAAGATAGCCGCAGAAAATCAAACCAAGAAAAGAGAGTGAGTTTGTGTAATAATGAGTGAGGAGTAGGTTCCTTTTTATAGTTTGGGAAGGGTTAGGATTAGGTTTAATTAAAAACCTAAAAATAAAATAAATAATCAAAATTAATATTTTTAATTAATAAAAATATTAATTAGAAATTCAAATAAGTCAAAGTGACTTATAAAAGGCCATCACCACTTTAAGCAAGATGGAGAACAATATTTAAGCAAGAAGAGGCTACAAGACAAAGTCAAAGGGGTTTTCTTCAATGGAAAACTGTCCACATATGACTCATGATAACTTATAAGCTTTTATCATCCCTGCATAAGAGGAAAAACAATGATGTGGTCATGTCCATCTTCTAGCTGCTCCTAGGTCTCATGGACCATCTCGGGAGAGAAGAAGAAGACCACACATCTTCACATCTTGGTACACAACCAAGAACCACCTGGTCCCAGACCAGATACCCCATAACAAATCTGGGGGCCCTATAACACATTTAGGGTCTTTTATCCACCAAGGTACAAGACTAAGGATCAACCCAAGAATTTAAACAAAGATTCCTTGGAACACATCCAGGGGCCCTGGAACACATTTAGCGACTTACATCATCAACCACCAAGGAACACATCCGAGGATCAATCCAAGGACCGAGGAAGGATTCCCTGGAACACATACAACGACCCTAGAACACCTCTAAGGACTTAATGCTTGGTCCTTGACCAAGAACCTCAAAAATACACTAGGGTCTCTCACTAGGGCCTTTTTCCATGGCTCTAACTGCTTGGTCCCAAACCAAGAACCCCACGAGTGCACTAGGGGCCCTAGATCTCAGTTAGGGTCTTATGCCATCCTTTTGGAGAATGGCTCTTGTAGCTGCTCTAATTTCAACAGACATGATACAATAGAAACTCCTCTCGAGATGCTTTGGAGTTCCAAGAAGAGATATGTGCCCAAGCTTAGTGCACCCTCTTTCCTTGTTGCCTATCTCACTGAAACAATGCGCCTTTGACCCTCTGACCTTAGATGAAGAAACCCTTGCACACAAACAAGATGTTGTGTGCTACCTCCATGCTGAATCTAACAGATATGAAATCCTCCAAGTGTATCTAGTGCCTGCTATGTGTGCGCCCTCTTCCTCAAGTGCACTCTCCTCCAAGCAAATACAAACATCGCAAATAAATGAGGGTCTAGGCCTCCATGAAAGGAGGCACCCAATATTCCCTCATCTAATGCCTCCTTCCTCATCCTCTTGCTCCTCTCCCAACTCTCTTGGTGAACAAAACAAGGAATGAGCCTCCATTTGCCCCTTGTGCCCCTCTTGAACCTCCATAAGAAAACCCTCTTGAACCTCCATAAGAAAACCTAAAGTATGGATGACTAGGATCACCCCATGCCATCCCTAATCAATGGTTGAGATCTCTCCAAAAGAATATCAACTCAAAACCCACTTTGGGTTAAGTTCCCTAAGTTCACTTTATGTCCCCTCATTCACTCACTTAGTGAATAATTAGTCACTTTAGGCTAAAATGACTAAATTTCACTTTCGACTTAAATCTCCTAAGTCAAAGTGAAATTAGACATAAAGTACATGGCACAATGGTACACACATCTCCCTCTTGTGGTGAGAGGCCCAAAAGCACAAGGGGACCACTTTCCAAGGTACCCAAATCTCAACACTCCCTCTTACCGAGGAAAGTGTCATTAACCCCCCAATCTCATCCCTGCAGTGGACATGGTTGCTTGCTGGAAAATACTCTGTGAGTATGGTTGTACCATGATCATCACAAGTGGTCTCTGACACAGATCTGCTTGATCTGCGTGATGTTGATATTATGGTAGCTTCGGGAGGTATCAACCTCCATTGTGACCTTTGAAAAGATTAGAATATTTCGAAAGAAAGAAAAGAAGTGAATGTAACCCTAGAAGAGATGTCGACTAAGAGAGATAATTAATATGAATTAATTAGTACCCATAATGAGAAGTCGACCCAGGCAGTCTGCCAGAACTAGTATAAATACAGGGCACCAATCTTCACTTTACACACAACTCTTAGAATTGTAGAGAGACACTTGTGCACACTGCAGTTGGGCAGTTTTTGTGGGCAAGTCCTGGAGAAGGTGCTGTCGCCAGTTCTGAATTCTATTGTTTCTATCTTTCTGGGTTGGACTCTTTGATCAACTTTGGTTACTTCTTGCTTGGTGCATTAGCCTTGCTTGGCTATTGATTTGCTACCAAGATTCTTCTCTCTGTCAAGGTCAAGGTGCTCGGGGGTGGCTTCGGCCTATGGTTGGGTGACAATAGTGATATTGTCTATGGTTAAACGAACACATTCTAACACATGATCTATAGATGGAAGTGCATCTCCACCTATCCAATATCACCTAGATCTTGGCATCACACCAAAGATCTCAACCTTGGAATCTCACCAAGGATTCCTACCTCCTGGCATCTCACCAAAGGTCACTACTCTTGGTATCTCACCAAGAGTCAAATCTCTTAGCATCTCACCAAGAGTCTCTCTCTTGGCATCTCACCAAGAGTATCTGGATCTTGGTATCTCACCAAGATCCTCAACTTGGCCTCTCACCAAGTGACTTCCACCTGAAGTGGAACCTGAACTTGATCTTCTCGTCTCCATAGCCAAGTGAGGCTCAAGCCTCTATGGCGCCTTGCTCCCACTCATCAATCTATGATGCTCTGAAGCCTCTACACCAACTATCTGTCTGAAACTATGAAACTGAAGATGTCCCGGCTGGACCAGTCACCCATGAATGTGGTGTCCTCGAAAGCTGAGTCTGCTCTCCCTCTGAATCAATACTCTGAGTTAGTGGGACCTCCTCAACTCTGTCTTCCCACCGACTGCTGGATGGTGTATCAAATGACAAACAACAACTGAAAAAAACAAACTCCCTCAAAAAATGAGTAGCAAACTCCTCCTCATCCTATGCTGTCGCTTCCATACCATCCTGTTGCTTCTTCTTCTTGGGACACTGTCTTGTATAATTCCCCATCTCTCCACAAGCAAAGCATCTCACTATGCTCATGTCTCTCTCTTTCCCACCACCACTCTGATGTGGTTTGGCCCCTCCCTTGGGACTCTATCTAGCACCCTTGTGGGTCTTCTTCTTGCCCTTAGTCCAAAGAGCAAGATCCTCATCACCCTCTGAAACACACTGCTGTCCTGAAGATCCTGAGCTTCATATCAACTCCTCCTATACGAAGTCGTCCCAAAGTCTCTCCCAACCGGGCATGACCTCCCTGGCCACAATGCCTCGCACAAATGAACCTCAAGGTTTGTAAAATCCGTTCAAATCTATCCTCACCAAGAAGTCAGGATCCACAATATCTCCGACTGCGGTCAACTCATCTCAAATATGTATAAATCTTCCAAGGTATGATGTAACCAACTCTGAATTGAGCATCTGAATGCTCTTGAGCTTGTCCTGCAAAATCATCTTCTGGCTTTGATTGGGAGTCTGGTAAAGCTTGCACAATGAGGCCCATATCTCAAAGGCATAGTCTTTCCCAGTTAAATGGGGTATGATGTGGTCCCTCACCGCATCACAAATAGTCCTCTTTGCCTTGTTGTTCCTCTTCTTGAACTCTGCCACAAACAAGGGAGTAGTGATAGGAGGAAGAACAATGAGACCTTGAATTATATCCCATAGTTCAAGATCCTCCATGACAAAGATGATCCTGGTATTCCAAGGGGACTAATTTCTAGCTCCAAATAGCCTATCCTATGCCCTCATCTGAGACAATGACATGGCTGACCACTGAACTCACACTGATGCTACAATTGCAAAAGAGTACAACCTCACTTCTATCACCACAAGTGTGAAAAGAGGCTGTCCAAAATCAACCTCACTTCTGTCAACACAGGTGTGATAAGAGACTGTCCAAAATTAGCCTCATTCCTATCAACACAGGTGTGATAAGAGACTGTCCACAAATGTCCAAAACAGTTCCACAAAACTACCCACTGAATGCTCTAAAAATCAACGAAACTTAGCCACCAAGGCTTTGATACCATGAAAAAAATCGAGGCACCTCTTATGAGGTGTGATAAGAGGTATTATGTTGTTGTTTTAGCACAACAAATAGTCAAGTAATCTTCTACTCATAATTTGATGGTTAAGTGTTCTTTGAGGTGCCCTTGCAAGTGTTTTTGTAACCGGTGGTTAGCACATGCAATATACTAAAAAAAAATAACACTCCTCTAGATCTTTACAACTCTAAAATATTGATCTACACAACTAAGCATGCATGAAAATTTAGGACACAAGTATTTTTGGTCAACACGACCCTGGATAAAACCTCCTTTGGGAAAACCGGTTTAGAATGAAAGCATATATAAGTGTTGTCTAAAGCATGAGATATGATGCAGGAGCATTGTCAGCAAAGCCCACGTGGAGGGACAAGTCAACGACACAGTGCGCCTTTTTAAATTAATCAGAATCTAAAAGTTGACGTTTTTTTGTAGATCCGTTTTGAACGGATGATTGAAGAAGAGCGAAACGCTCATAAACTTAATGATCCCAAGAGATTTGGGAGTTTCACTCTTAGTCTTGAAAGTGACAGAGCTTGAGTATTTGTCAGCGATTACTTTTATAGGAGGTATTCGGAGGGAACCCTAGAGGACCTCTTGTATATGTAGATGCATGGTATGCCTAAAGGAGGCTGCTGCAAATTAGATAGGAGATTGCTGTGATTTAGTTATCGTTTTTCATAGCAGTAGCCATTTATATTTGAATGAATATAACAGAGGAAAATTGATCCAATGCATGGAACTGTTATTGTTTGCAATTCCCTGTAATTGTTGTTTTCATGAATGAATGAATCTTGTTACAAGTATATGGAATTGTGAAGTGTTTGCATAAATTTCAATTGTTTCTCTTCATTTGAGCTTGTGCAAGGTGTGCACATAGTCTGCAAGGAGTGCGACGACAGACTCTGTTTCGACTCATAAGCTCAAAAGAGATAGCGTAAAGTTTCCTTTGCAATGAGTGCAAAGTGACCGCTGCAAGTCATGCACAGTCGTCCGCAAGAATGCGAACCTCGCGTAAGAATCTGCTGTAAGGAGTGCACATATCCGAAATTCAACTAAGTGTCGAAGTGACTCTTTACTAATTCAAGAGAGAAGAAGATTAGAAAGCTCATGATAGATAGCGTTGATATTCATCAGCAGAAGTGCAAGGAGTTCACATGAACAACTTTGTGTTGAGTTCAGAGAGAGACAGAGTTATAGAACACGCTGTAAAGAGGAGCTCTGCAAGGTGTGCATCGAGCAAGACGAACGCCAGGAGGGCGAGAATAATTTATTTTCAATAAATCCTTCGGATCTGAGTTTGACGAAATCCCAGAAACACAAGGAGTGCGTGGGAAATCGAAATCCTCCAAGGATCAAGCTCAGAAGGGATAACACTTTTCGTAAGTGAAGAAGAGACCCAATAGATGGACTCGAAGGATGAGCTGTAATATACCAGTTATAAAAAGTATGTAGAACAAAAATAAAATGCTAGAAATGGCAGAATAACAACAATATAACGAGAACAATCACCACAATAACATTGAAATGATATAAGAATAATAAAAAAAATAACACTTTGATTCTGAGAGCAATGTTCACGAGACTCTTCGAGGGGGCAACCTCCAGTCGAGCAAAGCTCTATTACAATAATATCCAAGCTAGGGTTCTCATACCTTTGACTCTTATTTATTCTAAATATGTCTATCAAAAGAGGCATCTAGAGGAAGATCCTTCTAGAAGCGGAAGCTTCTATTAAGTCTTCTTACATTCGACTTATTCTATTTTATTGCAAGGCCTTATTAATATTGACCTTTATTACATCCGAATATATTGTTCTTACATCCGAATATATTATTCTACCTATGTGCGGGTTAGGACCTTAACATGTCCTCCCCCTTAAAAAAATCCTTGTCCTCAAGGCTTGAGATGTGGAAATTGCTGCAGAATGGTAGCTGGTTCCCAAGTGGCATTTGTTGGAGTTGTATCTTTCCACTGCACTAACATTTCCTTGATGATTCTATGATGCAGGAGATGCTCACGCTGGTCCAAAAATGCTTGTGGCTGTAGCCAAATGGATCCTTCGGCTAACTCGGGAAGGTTGGTTTGAATTTGACACTTAGTTCCAATCACCTTCTTTAAGCATGAAACATGAAAAACAAGATGTAGCTTCGATTGATTGGGCAAATCTAACTGATAGGCCACCTGTCCCACATGCTTGAGAATGGTATAAGGACCATAAAATTTGGGCGCTAGCTTCTGACAATGCTCGACCTTGAGGGAATTTTGCTTGTAAGGTTGCAGTCGAAGAAACACCTGATCCCCTTTTGCAAATTGACGTTGAGAGCGACCTTGATATGCTTGTTGCTTCATGCAATTCTGTGCCATGACCAAATTCTCTTTGAGGGTACGGAGAAAATCCTCTCGAACTCTAAGTGTTTGGTCAACTGCCTGGACCTTCGAGACACCAAGTAAGTATGAGAGAACTGAAGGTGGCTTCTGTCCATATACCACTTCAAAAGGAGTCATGCGTGTATTTGTATGGTATGAAGTGTTGTACCACCATTCAACTAGGGGTAACCATTGAGCCCACTGATTTTTCTTTTCCAAGGAAAAACACCTCAAATATGTTTCCAAACACTTGTTGAAAACTTTCGTTTGACCATCAGTCCGGGGATGATAAGCTATGCTGAGATGCAATTGGGTGCCTTGTAGCTTGAACAGTTCTTGTAAAAAATTGCTTGTGAAAGTTGGGTCGTGATCATAAACAATAGAGTGTGGCATACCATGAAGCTTGAAGACCTGATCCATGAAAATTTGAGCCACCATGGATGCTGTAAACGGGTGTTGAAGAGCGTAGAAATGAACATACTTGGAAAGGCGATCAACAACCACCATGATGACTGATTTATTTCCCGATTTGGGTAAGCTTGTAATAAAATCCATAGAGATATCCCTCCAAATAGCAGGTGGAATCGGAAGCGGTTGTAGTGTGCCCGAAGATTTGACTGTTTCTCCCTTGTTGCGTTGATACACATCACATTCAGCGACAAAATTATGAATGTCCTGTTTCATACCATCCCAGAAAAAAAAATGTTTGACCCTATCATAGGTTTTGGTGAACCCGGAGTGCCCTGCTATGGATGTAGCATGAAGCTCAGAAAGTACCATGGATTTAAGCTTTGATTGTTTACTTAAATAAAAACGACCTTTGTATCGAAGCTCATCATGGAGCCAAGAGTACCCTGGGGAAGCTGGAGCATTGGAATACAATTGTTGGATCAGATGCGAACTTTTGGGATTTTGTAGCCATTCTTGGCGAACAACTTGGAGCCAATCTGGTACAATGAAGGAAAGAGAAAAAATGGATCCTTCATCTTCATATTTTCGGGAAAGTGCATCCACAACCACATTGTTTTTGCCTTTCTTGTAAATGATCTCATAATCATATCCAAAGAGCTTAGTCACCCTTTTTTGCTGTTCCGGAGAGGAAATGTGTTGTTCCAGAAAATACTTGAAGCTTTGATGGTCTGTCTTAATTTGTAAGTGTTGCGCTAATAGATAAGGGCGCCACAGATCAACGACATGCATAATAGCCAACATTTCCTTTTCATAGATTGATTTGCCCATATTTATTTCAGATAGTTGCTTGCTGGTAAAGGCCAAAGGCCGACCCTCTTGCATAAGGACAACACCAATTCCTTTCCCTGAAGCATCACATTCCAAGACAAAGGTCTTTGTGAAATTAGGAAGGGCTAGGATTGGATTGGTGCACATTGCCATCTTCAAGGTTTGAAAATCTTGAGCAGCGACTGGAGTCCAAGTGAAAGAGTTATTTTTTAGGAGAGCAGTGAGAGGTGCTGCAATCTTTCCATAATTCTTAACAATCTTGTGATAATAACCTGTTAAACCCAGAAATCCACGCAATCTTTTGAGAGTCTTTGGGTGAGGCCAGTCTTGCATAGCTTCAATATTTCTAGGATCCACCCTGATGCCATCCTTGCCAACCAGATGACCTAAGTACTCTACTTCTTAGGCGCCAAAATCACATTTAGACTGTTTCAGGAAAAGTTGGTGCTGAGAGAGTAGATGGAGAACTCGATCCACATGAGCAAGATGGTCTGTCCAGGTTTTTTTTATAGATGAAGATATCATCAAAGAAAACTAAGACAAAGTGACAGAGAAACAGACGAAAGACATGATTCATGAGGCTTTGGAAGGTGGAGGGGGAATTACACAAGCCAAAGGGAATGACCAAAAACTCATAGTGGCCCTCATGAGTTCTAAAAGAAGTCTTGGGAATGTCTGTCTCTTTCATACATATCTGGTGGTAGCCCGAACGAAGATCAAGCTTAGTAAAGAATTGGGTGCCGCTCAATTCATCCAAGAGGTCATCAATGACAGAAATGATAAATTTTTCTTTAATGATAAGTTTGGTGAGGGCACATAAGTCATGACACATTCACCAAGAGCCTTCTTTCTTTAGGACCATCACCACAGGAGAAGAGTAGGGGCTCGTACTAGGGCGGATAACGCCTGCATTAAGGAGTTCCTGAACCATTTTCTCAATTTCATTTTTTTGGGAAAATGGGTGACGATACAGATAGATATTGGGAGGAAGGCTTCCGGGTACAAGGGGAATGGAGTGATCATGAACACCATGGGAAGGAGGGAGTCCATGGGGAGTGGAAAATATCACTTGATGTTTAGAAAGGATGGCTTGGAGGTCTTGCGGCTCCAAGGGTGTCTCTTTTCCTTGTATGACATGTAGTTGGGAAATAACACCAGAATGACCTTTTTTGAGCAGCTTTTCCATGCGATGGGAACTAATTATCTCAGGTGAACCGACGATGATTCCTTGGAACTTATAGTGGTGGCCCTCCTGGTCAAATTTCATGGTTAATTCCATAAAATCCACGAGAATGGGACCCAAAGTCCTTATCCAGTCTGCACCCAACACAATGTCACAACCGCCCATGTCGATAGCAAACATATGAGATTTCAGGTGGTAGTCACCAATTTGGAGACACATTTTCACAACGTCCTCCACATTTCATGGAGCCACCATTGGCAATCATGATTTGGAAATTATTGACGACATGGATGTAACAATGAGTTTCTTGGGCAATGTAATGATGAATAAAATTATGGGTGCTTCCACTATCAACCAAAATGATGACCTTCCGATGCTTGATGTAGCTGATTACCTTGGGTTTGGGGAGCGGAGAAGCCAGTGAGAGCATTGAGGGAAATGACTGGTTCTACTTCGAGAGGGTCTGAGGGAGGGGTTATGTCAATGGTTTCAGGTAACTCAGAAACAAGGGGAGTTTCAACATCCTCTTCCGAAATATCCTCGGAGATGGCCATAAAAATATTTTGTTTCTTACACTTGTGGCCTGGGAAATATTTGTTATCACAATTATAACAAAGGCCTTTGAGTTGGTGTTCAACCATTTCAACCCTGGTCAATTTTTGGATCTTTAGTGGAGTGGAGGGAGTAGTGAGATTTACTGGTTTAGTGCGAGGGATAAAGGAGGGTTTCCGGTTTTGAGAAGATACAAGCTGATTTGCTTCTTTAGCTGTTTTTGTAGCCTCCACCCAACTCCGAGGCCGAGCCATGAGGACATGGGCCCGAATCTCATCCTTGAGGCCACTAATAAAACACTCTCAGAAAAAGGCATCAGACATGCCCTCTGTCCGAAAAGCCAGGTGCTCAAAGGCAACTATAAAGTCTTCCACTGTTCTTGATTGTTTCAACTTTGTCAAACAACCCAAATGGTTGGTGTCAGTGTCAAAACGTTCATAAATCTCTGCCACAAAGTGTGTCCAAGCAATATACCCTTGACGAGAAGTTTTTCTCCATTGCCACCATTGCCAACGTTCTTGATCTAGATGGAGAAAACCATACCGGAGTTTGGCCAAGTCATATGTAATGTCGTTGTTTGCACCCTTTTCATCGACTTGGTGAGCAAATCAAGGGTGCTTACATGCCCAGTTGGGTCTTGCTGAGCATGACAGCTGTAGAGGAAAGAGTTAGAGAAAGAAAAACAAAACTATAAGCAAGAACTAAACTAATACAAACTAAAAACTAAAAGCATG
>SNQJ01S0003230.1:451541-463188 GCA_010110895.2 Picea sitchensis
AATGTGTTATTGTCAAGGAGTGAGTCCTTAAAACAATCTAAGCAACATAACATTACATGAAATTCCTTGAGAAAATGAGGTTTCTTCATGGCTTTTTATAGCATTGCATTGGGTGATTATGTAACTCCTTTGTAGTGTGAAGAAAGACTCTTTAGGGCTTCATTAGGTCTTTGACCAGCCTACCATGCGGATTCATCTCAGATTTGAGGGTCAAATCGGCTTGGGAGCTGATCCATAAGTGGTTGGGAGGCCGACCAATTCAATAAATGCGCTGTTTAGCAGTTGCGCGGGTTTTTGTGCCAACAGCCGTGCATCGTGCTCGCATGGTACGTTCCTGTTCCGCGCATGTGCGCGCGCACCCAAATTCTGTAAAGCGCTCTTCAATTTTTGGTTACTTTGTATAATTTTTGACCTTTTTGGAATGCTGTGAAATTAATTCAGTGCCATGAATGACTTCATTACTGTTTGACGATGCTGAGTTCTTGTCGCCATGTGCGGACGAAATTTTAGTGATAACAGTCGTATAAAGAGAAATAATGTTCCATTTGGGTTACCCAACCAGTGGGTTTCGAGCCATCAAATTTGGTCACATCCACCCGCGGAAGGCGTAGGTCACGTTGAAAGTGATGGTGCTGAAAGTTATGGGAATGAGAGGAATGTTCAGCTTCAGTATGTGGAGGTGAGTCAGAGGAGGGGTTATCTGTAGGGATATGCAGCTTGGTGCAGAGTGACGAAAAGACAGATTCAAGATGGGTGGTCAGGTCTTGTTTGATTTCCTCCATTGAGGACTGCATGATTGTATTGATGGTGGCGACATTGGCACTGAGTTGTTTCACTTATTGTTGGGTCTCGATGAGACTAGATTGCAAGGTATTGAAGCGAGCTTCCAAGTCTTGGCTACAGGTATGGGCCATGAGGACAAGGGAACCGAAAAGGGGTGGGTGGGGTCAAAACATTTTGCCAAAAAATGATATGTATGAATGTGATAAGGGCGAAGAGATGAATACAATGGAATAGGTCTCAAATAATGGTGAAAAAATTTCCAGATGTTTTTTTTTTTTTTTACACCTGCGGAGTTATACTCCGGTCTGAAGAATACTGTAGTGATGAAATTCCCAAATGGTTATCCAGGAAGAAATGTGTAGTGATTTGGCAACCCAAACACAGTTGCATGGCAATAAATCTTGTCTATTTTAATTTGTTTATGTTTCTATCCCCAAGGGTTAGGTATTCAAGGGTTCTACAAAAAAGGGTTTGCCCTGTGCTATAGCTCTCTGATATACGTGCGGGGTCCAACAGTAGTACTCGACCCAATATCTCAGGGCATTAACTAAGGAGGCTAGACTGTCCCTTAGCCGTACTACCCGACTACCCAGGTACTAGAGAGTATCTTCCCGAGTGCTGTTCTCGGTGGCACTATAGCAGTGAGGCGGTCGATCGGTTTATCTAAAGAGGGATTCCGATAATCTAGGCCAAACCATACATAGGTGTTGTTTGATGCGCTACCACTCGAAGGGGTACCAACATGGGTTACAAGGGTGGCCGACAGATGTGCGCTTAAGTACCACTTGTATTTCCTGTGTGTGAATCCCTCAACCACGAGTTTATGCACGTAACGACAGATCTCTGTGGCTTAACGATGCTGGAATACGTCTCTACCTTGAATTTTTTTTTACCCACAATTTCTGCCAAGGAAAGTGCTCTGATACCACTTGTAATATACCAGATATAAAAAGTATGCAGAACATAAATAAAATGCTAGAAATGGCAGAATAACAACAATATAACTAGAACAATCACCACAATAACACTGAAATGATAGAAGAATAATAACATAAATAACACTTTGATTCTGAGAGCAATGTTCACGGGCCTCTTCGAGGGGGCAACCTCCAATCGAGCAGATCTCTATTACAATAATATCCAAGCTAGGGTTCTCATACCCTCAACTGCTATTTATACTAAATATGTCTATCAAAAGAAGCATCTAGAGGAAGATCCTTCTAGAAGCAGAAGATTCTATTAGGTCTTCTTACATTCGACTTATTCTATTTTATTGCAAGGCCTTATTAATATTGACCTTTATTACATCCGAATATATTGTTCTAGCTATGTGCGGGTTAGGACCCTAACAGGAGCAAAGGTTGAAGCCTTTGAATACTTAGAAAATCTTATAAGTCAGAAGAGATCAGAAGCTCAGGACAGAGGGAAAAAATGGTCGTTGGATCAAAGCACAGAAGATCCTTCATTGTGGAAGAAATGAAAAGTTTGAGATTTGAGAATTCCGAAGTCCGAAATTTCGAAATGACCCCAGCCGTCGAATTGGGAGAGGGAGATCTAAACTGTTGGAGGTAGATCTCGGTCGTTCATTTAGAAGCACCGTCAAGATCGTGAGATGGATGGTCACCTCGCATTGTAGGGATAAAAGGTGCTCGAGCTTTATGAAGTCAAGGGCGGGCTGCAATCCAAACCACGGTTTTGGAGAAAGGACGTGTGGAGGCTCAAGGTTAATTGCGGGACGAAAAATAGTTTGGTCTCAAACCACCTTTGAGCGTGTCGCAATCGCGTGTTTGCGTGAGGTCACCGACCAAGGTCACCTCGAAGGAGGAGCCAAGGAAAAGGGGAGAGTGGACTTGCTGAAGTCCCGAAGTGATTTGGGACCGTCCATCATCTGGAAGGACGCGTGGTGAAATCCATCAGTTTCGGGTGAAGGCGCTCTGAGAGGAACAAGCGCACAAAAGTTTGAAAATTCCGAAACACAAAGAGCCGAAGTAAGTTTCAACCGTCCGATTCAAGCGGACATGTGACAGAAATCCGCATACTTTGAAGGGAAGTGAAAGTTGAGATTTAAGAATCCCGAAGGCCGAAGTCCCGACGCAGATGACAACCGTTGATTTGAAAGTGGATGCGTGGCACCAGATCTAGAACTCTGGGTACATAGTACTCCAAAGGAAAGTAGAGGGCAAAAGTGCCAAAGTCCTGAAGAAGATTTTGATCGTTGATCGAGGGGGGAGCTGAAGGACCGTTGATCTGGTTGAGGAGACTAAAGTCTTGAAGCAGGAGCAGAGCCATCGATTTAGAAGGATGCATGGCAAATGATCTGCCATTTCGGAGAAATCTCTCCGAAAGAAACGAGAGTTTAAGAATTGAAACTCTCGAAGGCCGGATTCGTGGAGGAAATCGTAGCCGCACATCTATAGTGACAGGTGTTAGTATATATTCCACTCCGGAAGATAGCTACTGAGGAGGAAGCGAGAGTTGAGAGTTGAAACTCCCGAAGGTCGGAAATCCAGAATCAATCGTAGCCGTTGGTTTGGAAGAGAGCTACGTGTTGACAGATCATGAAGGTCCGGGAAGGCACGTGAAAGACAAGAAAGGAGGATAGATAACAGTCGTTGATCACAAATAATCACCGAAAGTGAGAGATCGATGGTTGGGAAGAATTGCGGGGCCATAACATACTTGGATCTTAATTTTCCTTGAGCAGGCCGGAATTGAAACCACGATATTGCCGAAGGCATACGTGGCATTTTGTAGTGAATTGCGTGGCGGAAATTCATCAGTTTCGGGTGAAGGCTCTCTGAGAGGAACGAGCGCACAGATGTTTGAAATTTCCGAAACACAAAGAGATGAAGTAAGTTTCAACCATCCGATTCAAGTGGACACGCAACAAAAATCCGCATACTTCGAAGCGAAGTGAAAATTGAGATTTGAGAATCCTGAACGTCGAAGTCCTGAAGCGGATGACAACCATTTATTTGAAAGTGGATGTGTGACACCAGATCTAGAACTCCGGAGGAAAGCAGAGGGCGAAAGCATCGAAGTTCCGAAGAATATTTCGATCGTTGATCGAAGAGGGAGATGAAGGACTGTTGATCTAGTTGAGGAGACTAAAGTCCCGAAGCAGGAGCAAAGCCGTCAATTTAGAAGGACGTGTGGTAGACGATTTGCCATTTCGGCGAAATCTCTCCAGAAGAAATGAGAGTTTGAGAACTGAAACTCCCGAAGGCCGGATTCGCAGAGGAAATCGTAGCCGCACGTCTATAGTGACAAGTGTCAGTAGATATTCCACTCTGGAATATAGCTACTAGGGAGGAAGTGAGAGTTGAGAGTTGAAACTCTCGAAGGCCGGAAAGCTGGAATCAATTGTAGTCGTTGGTTTGGAAGAGAGCTACGTGCCGACAGATCATGGAGGTCTTGGAAGGCACGTGAAATACATGAAATGAGGATAGATAACAACCGTTGATCATGGATCATCGCCGAAAGCGAGAGATCGATGGTCGGGAAGAATTGCGGGGCTAGAACATACTTGGATCTTAATTTTCCTTAAGAGGGCTGCAATTGAAACCATGGTATCACTGAAGGAATACATGGGGATTTTTAGTGAATTGTAGGGCGAAAAGCGGGTTGGCCTAAAACCATCCTTGGATGCCCCCGCAATCGCATATTTTTGTAAGGTCACATCCAGGGCCATATAAAGGAAGGGGCTAATGAAAAAGGAGCCAACGCTTGAAACTTGATGTTTCATAAGTGCGCAGACAGAGGTCATGGGTATCACAGGACCCACACCTTAGGAGAAAAGGGGGCCTGTGTATAATTGTTTTGGGTTCAATAAGGAGCCCGAGGGGTTGATCCGACTCAAAAGGAAGAAATATCCTAGACCGAGAGGTCGTGCAACCCTGAGGAGAGCAGGGGGGGGGGGGTCTGCATCGAGATACAACAAGTATGCTAATACAATGGAACTTGATACGATATAAAATCCTAGCGATATGCTTTGGAGTTCCAAGAAGAGATATGCGCCCAAGCTTAGTGCACCCTCTTACCTTGTTTCCTAACTCATTGAAATAATGCGCCCTTGACCCTATGATGCCAGATGAATAAACCTTGCACACAAACAAGCTGTTGTGTGCTACCTCCATGCTAAATCTGACAGATCTTCAATCCTGCAAGTGTAGCTAGTGCCTGCTATGTGTGTGATGTCCCGTTCCCAAGAGTAGGCCAACAGGGAGTGACTTAGTAGTCAATTTGTTCCCGTAGACTATAGTCAGGAAAAAACAAGGAACAAGAGGAGAAATAAGGGAGATTTGGTGGCTAAACGATGAATTAAGCCAAAAAAGCATAGGAAAAATCACTTAATTAATTAATTACTCACCTTAGGAGGAAAATTGCCTACCTTAAGTGATGTCATTGGTGAATTAGATTGGGAGGAGTATAAATGGAGGAATTCAACCTAATTCCTCATTATGCTATGATTTGATGTTGAGATAGTTCCAAAGGAGGAGGAGATCGACCCCCTTGTTGTTTTGTGGGTTTCTAGAGGAAACCACTACCATTGATCGATTTCGGTGTTGAGAGACACACCTTAGACTACCAGAGATAACATCCAGGTATTTCACAGTGCATTTCAGAGATCCAGTTCAGTGATTGCGCAACTCAGCCAGTGAGGGCGCAAGGGTTAGAGAGAGGGTTTGTGCGGCCGCACAAGACATAGGAGTATTTTGCAGATTCCTTTTGACCCATTTGAGAGCTAGCCAGGGGTCGTCAGTTTCCGATGGTGGAATCTCCTAGGGTGCAACAAATAGTCAGAAAGTGCACAACTCTTGAGGAAGCACATTTGGGGTTCTGGGGGGTATTCTGGGACAGATTCGAGAAACCCTTCCGACCCATTACAAAGGAGGCTAGGACGATTGTTTTGAGACACATATCATCATATTCTGTCAGCGGGATCACTAGGGCGCACTCCCACAATCCAGGAGGTGCGTAAACTCCCATAGGGTGACATCCAAAGCTTTAGAGGTTGGATCTTCAGTCTGACAGTGTTACCAAGATCAACCTAGAGGCTAGGGCACTTCTTTTGAGATAGTTTCCAGTCCATTCCGACGGGTATCACCATTAGGGTGAGTTTTCCAGTATCTGCAGCAGTTTCTGTGAGCTTCCAGACTGCGTTTTGTGGATCTATCTGTGCATGCATAGATCAACCTTCACTCTTATGATCACATACATTTCTTGTTAGTTGATTTGTATTCTAGTGACGATCCACGAGATCTAACTAAGGAATAGTATATATGCTTTCAACTTATTATTGTATTTCCCGCTTTTTCCTCATTATATATATCAGTGAGTTGTGTTGTCCTTTCTTTCACATGCATTATATTTATATTGCTAAAACACTTAATGAATGAAACACACATGCGAAAATCACCAAACATGTTCACACATTAACTCAAACACATTAGGAAACCCCCAGAGTATCATATCTTAATGAATAAACAATAGTTCAATGGTAGATATTTAGATCAGTTGGATCAAAGATATTTCGGTGGTATTAGAGCCTTCTTCCTGCTAGCCTATGAAGAAGTGCTTCTCATGACCCCATGATTCCAGGAATAGGTGAAGAATGCCCAGAGGGTTGAGGACATGTTGGGGACGAGTACATTCAGTACCACAGAGGTCATAGCAGAGATAAGAGAGATAGAAACCGAAGGGATTTAACTCCCTTCCACACCCAGTCAGATACATAGCCAAAGATAGAGGACATAGAGCATATCAGTTCAGACACAAAGGTCGAGATAGAGAGAACTATGGGTGACATGTGTGAGACACCCGAGGGTAGGGGGAAAGTCCCCAAGACACATGTTGACAGTACGCAGACCATGTTGAATGACCTAGCTAGGGGACACAGGGACATGATGAACGCTATACAACAAATGGCTATCAGTGCACGTATTCTCCACCATATCATGAGCACTATAGGTGCCAATGTCGCATGAGGAGCGAGTGGTTAAGGAGGACACCGGGGAGATAGGTCCAGTGGCTCCACTGGATCTTAGGGCAGAGCTAGTCCACACCCTTCACCAGTCCGAGCCTACACATCGTCTGGGAGGATTTCCCGACCTTTATACCCACAGTTCTAGGAAGGACATCCATTGGGACAACTAGGACATGTAGGAGGACAACCAGGTCAGGGACAGGTGGTGCGACAGGATCCGTTCGGGGAGTACAGGAGAGACTACTTAGCACTAGGACTGGAGTTCCATGCAGACATGAGTTTGATGGACTACTTTCCGATCATATATTGAAATAGACCCCGGGAGGCACATAGAGGCAACAAGCAAACTCATAGCATGGATTTCATCAAGAAAGTGGGAAAGATGAACATTCCTACTTTCTACAGATCATCATGTTTCTCAGCTCAGTCATGGGTCAAAAATCTTGACACATACTTCAAGCTTAACCTGATGTTAGAGTCAAAAGATATCAGCTTTGCCACCTTTCACTTAGAGGGGGAGGTCCATGAGTGGTGGTACCATGGGCTGGTGACCTTGGGTTACATCCACATTACTTCATATTTGGAGTTCACAGAGAGGTTGATGGAGAGATTTGATAGGAGAGATCCAAAACTCCACTTCAGGGACCTTACACAGTTGAGGCAGAACGAATCAGTTGAGGCCTTCATCACAGAGTTCCAGTGGAAGGCAGTGGCTATATTAGATATATCAGAGCACAAATTGGTGATGTTGTTCACCGAGGCATTGACAGATCCATTGAGGGGTTGGGTTAAGGCTTTCAAACTTCAAATCTTATAGGAGGCCATTGTGCACACAAGAGACATGGGGGACTCAACGATGAAACCTAAAACCTTTACCAAACCCTTTGTACCACATAGAGACAAGGATCAGATAAATACTCAAAGGGAATGGAAGGGTAAGCCCAAGTTGGATGATGACACGAGACAAGAGTTTATGAGGAAGAAGCTTTGCTTCTCCTGCAGAGACCCTTGGATCCCGGGGCATAGATGCATGAGAAAGGGACAGATCCACTACATTAAAGTGGAATTAGGAAGTGAGGAGGAGGATGAGGATATCATGACACATGCAGACAATGATTCATAGGATGAGATCAAACGTGAGCTAGAGAAATAACTGAAGAAACCTCAGATACTGGCAGGGGCACCGCCCAAGGAGGAGACAAAACCTTAGAGAGAGGTGAAAGGGGGAACCATAACAACCCTTCCAGGAGTACCTAGGTACAACACTCTCAGGATCAAGGGCCTTGTATAGGGGCAACACATTACCACTTTATTTTATGGTGGGGGGCTACATAGATGCGTCTTTGGTAGCCAGGAGGGGGGTTACACACTGAGGAGTTTGAGGGATTCCACGTGGCAGTGGTAGATGGATACACAATGACATTTTTAGACATGATCCCATACCTAGAGGTCAAACTAGGAAACTACACCATGACATATACTTTCTATGTAGTTGACCTATCAGATACTGATGCCATATTGGGGGTACAATGCTTATATTCATTGGGAGAGATTGGGTTCAACTATCAGATGTTGACCATGATCTTCAAAGATGCCAGTGGATCGAGAGTGGTACTGAGAGGCATGTCTACATGAGAACCACAAGAGGTATCAACAAAAAGGATGGAGTATATCTTTCGTCATGGTGATGTGGCCTATGCAGCAGAGTGTTTGATCACCATGTGAAAGGATTCATATGGTAGAGAGCATTATTATCCATAGATCAGAGAGCTTCTGAGTTAGTATGAGATAGTGTTTGGGCCGATACCACTAGGGAGACCACCAGACAGGGGATTTGAGCACACAATTGAGTTGGAGGCAGGGTCTACACCGATGATCACTGCGCCCTATAGGCACCCCAAGAGATTCAAGGATGAGATTGAGAAAACAATCAAATAATTGTTTGCGATGGGGCACCTCAGGCCTAATATGAGTCCTTTTGCCTCTTCATTCATTCTGGTACTGAAGAAGGATGACACATTGCAGATGTGCATTGATTACATAACGCTCAACAAGAAAACGATCAATAATAGGTACCCCATTCCACGTATAGATGAGTTGATGGACGAGTTACATGGGGAAGTTTTCTTCACCAAGATTGATCTATGGTCAGGATATCATCAAATCAACATTAGGGAGCAAGATATAGAGAAGACATCATTCATATGCCATTTCAGACATTTTGAGTTCTTGGTCATGCTGTTTGGATTGACCAACACACCTGCCACTTTCCAGTCTTGCATGAACCACATCTTCGGAGGGCAGTTGAGGAAATACCTTCTGGTATTCTTTGATGATATATTGATCTACAACAAGACGTGGGATGATCATATGGCACATTTGGATGAGGTATTGGGAATTATGCAGGCACAATCATTATATGCCAAGGAGTCCAAATGTGGGTTTGGCATGAGAGAACTACTATACTTGGGGCATATCATCAGTGAGCGGGGAGTATAGGTTCATCGAGAGAAGATTAGGGCCATTTCTAATTGTACAACACCCAAGAACCTCATGGAGTTGAGGGGATTCTTTGGGTTATGTAGTTACTACAGGCGATTCATCAAGGGATTCTCATAGTTGGGAGCACCACTCACATATTTGACCAAGAAGGGTGCCTTTCAGTGGACAGAGGAGTCACAACAAACATTTGAGAAAATGAAGGAGGTTATGAGCACATGCCCTGTTCTAGCCCTTCCAAATTCCTCACAGTCGTTCGTCTTAAAGTGTGACACATCAGGGGTGGGGATTGGAGCCATTTTGATGCAGGGAGGCCATCTCATTGTGTTTGAGAGAAGGAAGATCAACGAGTCAGAGAGACTCTATCCTATTTATGACAAGGAAATGCTATCAATCATGCATGCCTTAACCATATTCAGGCAATATATGGTAGGTAGCATATTTGTAGTGAAGACTGATCACAACAGTCTCAAGTATTTCCTGGATCAGAAAGACCTCAGT
Source organism: Picea sitchensis (assembly GCA_010110895.2). Classification (NCBI taxonomy): domain Eukaryota; kingdom Viridiplantae; phylum Streptophyta; class Pinopsida; order Pinales; family Pinaceae; genus Picea; species Picea sitchensis. The sequence goes on from SNQJ01S0003230.1 coordinate 461,311, forward strand.
GAGAGACATCAAAAGTGGGTCTTAAAGATCCAAGCCTTTGAATTTTACAGGTAGGTAGCAAATTTGTAGTGAAGACTGATCACAACATTCTCAAGTATTTCCTGGATCAGAAAGACCTCAGTGAGAGACATCGAAAGTGGGTCTCAAATATCCAAGCCTTTGAATTTTACATTGAGTATGTGAAGGGAAAGATGAATGTTGTAGCATATGCCTTGTCTAGGAGGCCACCAAGGTGTTCGATGATGGACATTTGCACATATTGAAAAGCTCATTTGTTGGTGGAGTACTCCAAAAACAATTTTTCTTGTGAGGTGATGGATGGACATGTGGTTGATGATAAATACTGAGTTCTAGATGATGTCATTTTCTACAAGGACCAGATCTACTTAGTTCCATAATCTAACTTGAAGGGGAAGATTATGAAGGCATGTCATGATTCTCCTGTAGTCGGGCATCAAGGGTACTTCAAAATGTACAGGCAGATCATGGAGAGATTCTCATGGAAGGATCTCAAGGATGATGTACTGAAACACATCCGGGAGTGCACGACTTGTCAGCAGAACAATTCTGAGCAGACACACCCTGTGGGGTTACTTCAACCTCTACCCATTCCAGAGTAGAAATGGGAGATCATTTCTATGGATTTCATTACATGACTTCCTCGAGTGTAGGTAGGGACTCTATATTTGTGGCGGTCGACATGATGACCAAATTTGCACATTTCTTTGCCATACCCATGGACTACAAGGCCATACAGGTAGCAGAGTTAATTTTGAGAGAGGTATTCTGGTTGGATGGCTTACCCGGGGAAATAGTCAGTGATAGAGATGGCAGGAGATTTTTCATTTGGTGGGCACAGAGCTAGCCACGAGTACCAACTACCACCCACAGATAGATGGACATACATATATTGTCAACAAATGGGTGGAGGGGTATCTGAGGAACTATGTAGGAGAGAAACAACGCACATGGGTGAGAAGGTTGCACATGAGTGAGTATTGTTACAACACGACTGACCATATGTCTATCAAAATGTCACCATTTAGAGTATTGTATGGATACGATGCACCCTCTTTTATGGAGACAATGTTTGGGATAGTAGGGTCCCAGGGGCCAAAGACTGGGTGGAGGAGAGCCAGAGGATTCTTCAAGCACTGAAGGAAAACTTGCAGGTAGCTCAGAGCCAACAGAAGATCTATGCAGACAGGAAGAGGGTAGATTGTAGTTTTGAGGTAGGGGACTTGGTTTTCCTACGATTACAACCATACAAACATTCCTCCTTGAAGAGGAGAAGAGTAGAGAAGCTGAAGCCAAAATTTAATGGGCCATATAGAGTCATCAGGAGGGTAGGCGAAGTGGCATACGAGCTAGAGCTATCAGAGGGTAGCAAGATTCATCACATCTTCCACGTTTCTTTCCTTAAAAAGGTAGTGGGACTACAGGTCAACATTTCAGAGAAGTTGCGACCCTTGGATGAGGAGGGCCAGTTGGAGCTAGTGCCAGAGGAGGTGCTTAAGTAGAGAGAGCGTAGGTTAAGGAGCAGGGTCATCAGGGAGTTCTTGGTTAGATGGATGGGACTTCTAGTGGAGGATGCCACATGGGAGGGAGAGCATATTTTACAACACCCAAGATTGATGTTGCTTGAGGACAAACAATCTCGAGAAGGGAGGATTGTGGTGTCTCGTTCCCAAGAGTAGGCCATCAGGGAGTGACTTAGTAGTCTATTTTTTCCCGTAGACTATATTCAAGCACAAACAGGGAACAAGAGGAGAAATAAGGGATATTTGGTGGTTAAACGATGAATTAAGACAAAAAAGCATAGGAAAAATCACTTAATCCTAAGTCAACGGAGAAATAGAATGAAAAGGTGTTGAGGGG
>SNQJ01S0003230.1:477450-507286 GCA_010110895.2 Picea sitchensis
AGAGGGAGTGTTAAAATATTGTGTAACTGCAAAGAATATTCTTATCCCCTTTTGTGGATAAAGATAAAATATATTTATTATTGATTAGATCAATCCCCTTTTGTGGATTGATCATGTCGGTCATTGTAATTGACCAAATCCCCCTTTGTGGATTGGTCAAACCCTAATTGTAATAGGCTAAATAAGAAGTCGGCCCCAGAATATATTCAAAGGTGGTTATAACCACCCAGAAGAAGAAGTCGGCCCTGCCAGTGAAAAGATACTTCCACACGTGCCAGAATTGTATCTATATTAAGGAAGTTTTGCTGGGTTTTCTTCCCCTTGAGGGTTTCCCAGGATAAATGCTTGCGTACTCTTGTGATTGTGTTTCTCTCAGTGATCCTGTCTATGCTATTGTTATCTAGTAAATTGGAAGTAACCTAATAATAGAAAAAACTTTAACAAGATCATGGGAAATATCCAAAGTAACAATGGTTGTGAGAAGCTAGCTATCCAAGGAAAGTTAAAATTTGGCTAATGATAAATTAATATGCATTTGACAATTGCTAGGATGGACCGAATGAATGCTTTGCAACATTGAAATCCACAAGTGTAAGTACTATTTGTTATTTGCTGTTGGTGTATGAGAATGCTTGATTAAGTTTAAGGACGTTTTGTGATGAATGCCAAGGTTCAAGAGAGTATATTCAAGTGATTTCATTCATGCTAAAGTTTATGGAGATGAACATACCCTATTCTCTCTGGATTTAAACCTGTGATCTTTTAGGAGGAAACATATGTTCTACTTATACAATTCACCATTAGAAAAACTAAAAAACTGAGAAAAAAATCTAAGAACCCTATTAAACATAATAAAGTATTTACACATAAGAATAATAACTCTGTGAAAACTCTACCACCATGGATAAACAAGGATATGCTATCACTATTTCCTTGTTATTGAAGTGGTATAAAGACACTGAATACCATATTTAATTATTCATAAAACAACTATTAAAAAATACCATTATTCATAAAACAACTATTAAAAAATACCATTATTCATAAAACAATGGTTAAAATTTACCATTCAAAAGATAAGATCACTAAACCTTCCCAGACTTGAGACAACAACAACAAGAATGAAAACCATGGACGAATATAACCCACATGGTAACCAAAATTGTATCAAAACTCTTATTAAACCCTCCCTATGATCCCTATGAGCAATAGAGAACAACTTGCTATTCTATACTAATTTGGCTAAGATTAAATGTTAAAATTTTTCGATTGGGTCAAAGGGTTTCGAACAACGAAACTCAAATTTCAGTAGTGTTATGTACCATTAATTTTATTTTTCAAATTTTTATTTATAAAAACAAAAAACTCGGTGAAAAGTAAAACAACTAATATCGTAGCAAGTGTAATAAGAATTTTATAATTCAATAAAACTATAAAAATAAGCTACTTGTGACACTCTACATATTTCATACCACGAGAACAAGAAACAATTAGAGGTGGTGGATAGGTTTAGATGTTAGCACGAACAACATCTAACAACTATAACACCCTGTTTCCCCTAGTCTGTCAAAATAACTATATTGGCCAAGAACTATGGCAAACTCAAAGATGTGAATGTTTGATTTGACAGACCTTTGTATAAAAGGTCGATGAATGCAAATTATATCATGAATATGTGTCGCATGATTGCTGGGAGGGGGATGTGCTGAAAGAGACCACGATGGATGATGAGAGGTGGTGGAAGGGGCCGAGAATGGCTGAGTTAAATTTCACCAAACCGAAACCGTACTGGTTTGTACGTGCTCAGAAAACCAAAGCTCACTCTCTGACCTCAGAATGAATTACCTGCCAGGATGGTAGGTGGGGAGGCTCCTCAAGAGTAAATGAGGGGATGGGGGTGAACCACCCATCCGTAGAAGCTCTTAGACTTGACCACGGACAGGGAAATTCGTGCCACACACAATATTGCAGGGATAAAGGCAAGAGAGGAAGTGTGGTAGGGGAGAGGAGGAGCACGCACGACAGGAATCACAGAAGGAGAACCAGAGGAACTCCGAAAATATAGAGAGTCATGAACATAGGAGAAGGGGAGTAACCTTCGTTCTTGACTTCTGTTGAGCTGGAAGCAGGAGGCAGAGTCTCAAAGCATCGTGGTCTAGCTCAGGGGTGGCTAGTGGTAAATCTGGTTGGAATCACCGAGCCTATGGTTGGGTGGAAACGAGCACCCCTCTCAGCATTCACATCACGTCCGAAATTTTTGATAAGTGTTATATCTTGCATTTGGAATTGAATGTCATGATCGCATGCTCATTTTTATACACTCGTAAATAGTTTCTGTATCGAAGTGTTTGCCTTGTGCCTTGATTGGAAATAATGGATGCATGCTTATATTGATATAACTACAAATCGGTTAATGTATAGAATGTATAAGTTCAGGACATGAGTTCGTTTCCCAGAGGATTGACCCATCTAACTTGAAAGACTACCATTGTAGTAAATCCGCAAGTTTACCTTGCCCCTGTTGCGAATTAAATGGTCTTTAGAGTTTCAACTCCCGGGAAATCCAGGTGCAAGACCTCTCGTCTTCGTACATCGCGAAATCCTGACTTGCGAAACCCCTAAAAGAGCTTAGTGTAAATGGGATTCGAAGTTTCGGCTCCCGGGAAATCTAGGTGCGAGACCTCTCGTCTTCGTACATCGTGAAGTCTCGACTTGCGAAACTCTGAAAAGAGCTTAGTGTAAATGGGCTTCGGAGTTTTGGCTCCCAGGAAATCCAGGTGCAAGACCTCTCGTCTTCGTACATCGCGAAGTCCCGACTTGCGAAACCCCAAAAAGAGCTTAGTGTAAATGGGATTTTGAGTTTCAGCTCCCGGGAAACCCAAGGGTATGAGCCCCTCGTCTTCACAAGTTGCGAAATCCCAGTATGTGAAACTACGAAATCTTGATTTGCGAAACCCCGAAAAGAGCTTAGTGTAAATGGGCTTCGGAGTTTCGGCTCTCGGGAAATCCAGGTGTGAGACCTCTCGTCTTTGTACATCATGAAGTCCTGACTTGCGAAACACTGAAAAGAGCTTAGTGTAAATGGGCTTCAGAGTTTTAGCTCCCGGGAAATCTAGGTGTGAGACCTCTCGTCTTCATACATCGCAAAGTCCTGACTTGCGAAACCCTGAAAATAGCTTAGTGTAAATGGGCTTCGGAGTTTCGGCTCCCGGGAAACCCAGGTGCGAGACCTCTTGTCTTCGTACATCGCGAAATCCTGACTTGTGAAACCATGAAAATAGCTTAGTGTAAATGGGCTTTGGAGTTTCGGCTTTTGGGAAACCCAAGGGTATGAACCCCTCGTCTTTGCAAGTTGTGAAATCCTGGTACGAGAAATCCTGGTATGTGAAACTTCGAGTCGGCTTAGTGTGAATAGGATTTCGGGTTTCGGGGTTTGAAGAGTCGAAGAACTCGACTCTCTTACATTTCAAAATCCCGGTTTTCAAAGTCCCAATACGGCCTGGACCTTCGAATCAGGGTAGAGATTCGCAGGCGTCGATCTCAGCGAAGGTACGATTTCGAGTTTCAAGGTTTGAAGAGTCGAAAATGCGAAAGGCGCCTCTTGGCTTAGCCCTGGGTCATAACCAATGATCACATGGAGGTGAAGCCTGCGCTTGGTACTTGAGTTGTACACGATGGATTTTCAATAAAAGAACCAGTGGATTGGTTTAGTGAAGGTCCCGATTGGAAGACCTAGCCCATGCTAGGACCTCGTAGGAATTCAGGACTCTATCCCTCGATAAAGAAAGAGAAAGAAAAAGATGAAAAATTATTATGCCGTAGTGGGTGTGTGACAAATTGGTATCAGAGCATGGTTACAACACTTGGCCTACTTGGGCTCATGAATGGGTTGCGCAAAGACAATATTTGAAGTATTCTTAAAAGGAGTAACCCTCTATCTTGACCCCCTTAATCACAAGTCGAAGTTAATAATGAAAACTTTTATTGTGTGTATGCATGCGAAAAATATGAACTATGTGTTGGTTATGAATGAATATAAATATTGACTAACAACAAGCATTTTTCTTTTGCACACAAGCGGACGATCAACCGCGGGAAACTGCAGACGCATAGAATGTCGACTCACCACGAAGTGGGATATGGCTCCCACAATAGAGAAGAAAGGAGGGCGGTAGGGACCCCTCCAGATCTAGCTGAGACTATGAGGAGCCTCGTGGTCGAACTACAGAGCTACAAGGCAGACAATGAGAGGATGATAAAAGAGCAAGAGAAGCAAACGAAAATTAATGCAGTCTTACTACAAAGTTTATCTGACATACAAAGACAATTGTAGCATGAACCTGACACCAGTCCAGTGAACCGATGACAGAAAAAGAAAAGTCGAAGTCCACCTGAAATACATAAACGTGGTCTTTTAAGTGGCCACTCTGGGAAGAGCACCTCGAGGAAGGTCCACCCCAGAGATAAGGGACAAACGTCAGATGATTCCTCTGGAAAGGAAGATGGTGACTCAGAGGGATCTTCTAGCAGCAGAACTAGTTCTTAATCTCGAAGAAAATGGAAGAAGCGAAAGCATTCCAAGAGTCATAATCTCGAAGAATTCAGGAAGGTCAAACCACCCTCTTTCGATGGTGAAATAAAGAAGGGAGAGGAAGCAGAGGCCTGACTGCTTGGACTAAAGAAGTATTTTAGAGTTAATGACTTCTCAGAAAATTTGAAGGCCCGAGTAGCCACCTTCAACTTGAATGGAAAGGCTTCCATTTGGTGGGAAGACCTTAAGAATGTAAAAGGGGTTCACAAAGAGGGTCTGTCTTGGGAACGGTTTGAGAGATACTTCAGGAAGAAGTATCTGTCGGAAAAGTATTTCGACGAAAAGACTAAAGAATTCTATGAACTCAAGATGGGGCAACGCAGCATAGAGGAATATGTTAGAAGATTCCTCGAGTTGCTGAGGTACGTACCCTATATAAAAGAATAAAAGGCAAAGGTGAAATGATTCATCAACAAAATACCTAAGGACTATTAGAACATGATTGAGTTTGATGATCCAAAGACCCTAGAAGACACTATTCGAAAGACAAGATATTGTTATGAACAACTTGGGCATCGGACATAACCTCGTGAAGGCTGGAAGCAGAAGAATAGTTCAGGATTCCAGAAAAAGGGGTTTAAATCCCCAAGATTTAAAAATTATAAAAGGACCCAAGGATGAGCTTCCCCACCGGAAGTGTATACCAGCAAAATTTTCCCTCCCAGAGCGAAAATAAACCTCTTGGATCTACCCCAGGAAGGATTGATAACCCAAAGAAAGAACCCTTGAAATGTTGGGGTTGTGGAGAAGAGAATCTACTGAGGGACTGACCGCACCGACAATAGAACATTCAGAGAATTTACAACGTTCAAGAAGCTACCACCGTCAATGACGTGGCCAAGAGTATGCCACAAATTTATGCAGCCGTGGATAACAAACAAGCTGACCACCAAGCTTCAGTGGTGGAGATGGAAGGTATGATCACCAACCATCTAGTGTCTATTCTAATTGACCTTGGTTCAAATTTGAGTTATATAGCTCCTAAGGCTGTTGATAAGTGTAAATTATAGCCACATAAACACGCCAAGCCATGGTTGGTATAGTTAGCCATCGACACCAAAAGAAAATTAATGGAAGTCATACCATCTTGCCGATTCACTATGTGTGAATTCCCCACCCAAGCAACCCTTAACATATTACCCCTAGGATCGTATGATCTGTTGATTGGTATGGACTAGCTAGCCACATATAAAGCCAAACTAGACTGTTACCATAAAACCTTAGAATGTGTAAGTGAAGAAGGGAGAAGGATAACCCTTCAAGGGATCCAAAAACCTGTCTCAGTGAGGCGAATATCATCCCTTCAAATGAGAAAGTATTTCAGGAAGGGATGTCCACTATATGCGATACAGGTGTTGGAATCAGTTAAAGGTGACAAACCAAGCCTCAAAGACCACCCCACACTAAGAGAATATAAAGATGTATTTCCAGAAGAGGTACCGGGTCTACCTCCAAGAAGGGACATTGAATTCTCGATAGAACTTGCACCAGGAGCGGTGCCAGTGTCCAGGACACCCTACAGGATGAGCACACCCGAACTAGTTGAGCTTAAATTACAATTAAGAGAAATGATGGATAGAGGCTATATCCGGACCAGTGTGTCACCATGGGGAGCACCAGTCCTATTTGTGAAATAGAAATATGGTTTCCTTCGGCTGTGCGTAGATTATAGACAACTCAATAAGGTAACCATTAAGAACAAGTACCCCTTACCTAGGATTGAGGACATGTTCGATCAATTGGGAGGTGCTTCCACATTCTCAAAGATTGACTTGAGATTTGGATACCATCAAGTTCGAATCAAGGGTGAAGACATCCACAAAACTGCCTTCAGGACGAGGTATGGTCACTATGAGTTTGTGGTAGTACCATTTGGATTAACCAATGCCCTTACCACTTTTATGTGCTTGATGAACAATGTGCTCAGCAAATTCCTAGAAAAAATTGTACTGGTTTTTATTGACGATATATTAATTTACTCCAAGAATAGAGAGGAACATGAGCAACACCTTAGGCTTGTACTTCAAGTGCTAAGAGAACATCAACTCTATGCCAAATTTAGCAAGTGCGAATTTTTCCAGAAGCAAATACATTACTTGGGCCATGTCATATCTAAAGAAGGAGTAGCAGTAGACCCTCACACGATCAGGTCTATCATGGAATGGCCTACCCCAAAGGATGTTTCGGATATCAGATCCTTTATGGTCTTAGCAGGATACTATAAGAGATTTATAAAAGGATTCTCCAAGATTGGTTGTCCAATCATTGCCCTCCAAAAGAAGGGAGCTAAATTTACATGGACACAAGAATGTGAAGAAAGATTTCAATCCCTGAAACACCTTTTGACCCATGCACCTATGCTGAAGATTGCTAATCCCGAAAATGACTTCCTCGTGTGCACATATGCCTGTAAGGAAGGTCTCGGAGGAGTCCTTATGCAAGGAGGAAGTGTAGTCTGCTATGAATCCAAAAAATTGAATGAGAACGAAGTCAACTATGTGACCCATGATCTAGAGCTGGCCGCCATAGTGCATGCCTTAAAAATGTGGAGACATTACCTCCTGGGAAGGAAATTTGTACTTATGACAAACCACTGTGGATTGTGATATCTGTTTGACCAACCAAAGCTCAATGCTAGACAATCTAGGTGGATGGCCCTCTTTAGCGAGTTTGATTTTGAAGTCAAACATATTAAAGGAAAGGAAAATAAGGTGGTCGATGCCCTTAGCAAAAGTATGAAAACAATTCACCTGACAACGGTGAGCACCTGCGAGATGGATGTTAAGGAAAGAGTCAGGAATGCACAAGAAACATACACATTCTTCCAGACCGTGACCTCATACTTGGAGCAAGAACCCACAGGGATAAAGTATGAAGGATACCCGATGATAGATGGAGGTCTGCTAGCTTACATAAACAAATTGTATATTACGGATTGTGACAACTTGAAGAGGTTCATAATGGATGAACTACATAAAAGACCCTATACTGGTCACCCTGGATACCAGAAAATGATCACGACCACTAGGAAACAATTCTATTGGCCTGGATTGAAGAAAGACATATCTGAACACTTAGCCAAATGCATAGAGTGCCAACAGGTTAAAGCAGAACACCGACACCCAACATGATTTTTACAACCTCTACCAATTCCTGAATGGAAATGGGAAACCATCTCCATGGATTTCATCACCAGATTACCAACCTCAACCAAACAGAATGACGCCATCATGGTAGTGGTGAATAAATTGAGCAAGTCCGCTCATTTTATCTCTGTCAAGTCAACTTGCAAGGCAATAGACATCACCAACATATTCATGAAGGAGATATTCATACTACATGGTATGCTTAAAGAGATCATGTCTGACAGAGACAGGAAATTTACTTCCACCTTTTGGAAATCCTTGATGGTTGGTCTGGAGACCAAATCACTGTTTAGCACCACCTATCATCCTCAAACTGATGAATAGATGGAAAGAGTGAACCAAATATTAGAAGACATGCTAAGGATGCATGTAATGCATCAACCCAAAAAGTGGGAAGACTACTTGCCACTGGTGGAATTTGCCTACAACAACAACTACCAAGAATCTCTGAAGATGAGTCCTTTCGAAGTCCTCTATGGTAGGCCATGCAACACTCCAGTCAGTTGGAGTAACCTCGCAAACATAATTACTATTGGACCCGACATGATGAAAGAAATGGAACAATAAGTTATTCAGATAAAACAGAACCTGAAGGTCGCTAAGAACAGACAAAAAAGTTACGCCGACCGAAAGAGAACTCCAAGAGAATTCAAGACAGGAGACCACGTATATCTCAGAGTTAGGCCCAGGAAGATTTCCCTGAGGATGGGAGCTTGTGCCAAGTTGGCACCCCAATATTGTGGACCCTTTGAAGTTCTAGAAAGAGTGGTACATGTAGCCTATAGGCTAGCCCTCCCTCCCACAGTAAAAGCACATAATGTTTTCCATGTTTCATTATTGAAGAAATATGTACATGATTCTAATCATATAATTGACTGGTCTATGATCCAGGTGGAACCGGAGGGAGAATTCCTACCAGAACCTCAATGCATACTGGACAGAAAGGAAACCCCACTGAGGAACCGAATCATTACACAGGTCAAGGTGCAGTGGAAACATTTTGGCCCAGATGAGGATACATGGGAAATGGAAGATGCCATGAAACATGCATACCCAATTTTGTTTACCTCTGTACATACACGTCGTATTGATAGATAGAATATCGAGGACGATGTTCCTTTAAGGGGGAGGGAATTGTAACACTCTGTTTCCCCCAGTCTGTAAAAATAACTATATTGGCCAAGAATTGTGGCAAACTCAAAGATGTGAATGTTTGATTTGACATACCTTTGTATAAAAGGTCGATGAATGTAAATTATATCATGAATATGTGTCATATGATTGCTGGGAGGGGGATCTGCTGAAAGAGACCACGATGGCTAATGAGAGGTGGTGGAAGGGGCCGAGAATGGCTGCGTTAACTTCCATCGAACCGAAACCGTACTGGTTTGTATATGCTCGGAAAACCAAATCTCACTCTCTGACCCCAGAATGAATTACCCGCCAGGATGGTAGGTGGGGAGGCTCCTCAAGAGTAAATGAGGGGATGGGGCGAATCACCCATCCGTAGAAGCTCTCAGACTTGACCACGGATAGGGAAATTCATGCCACACACAATCTTGTAGGGAAAAAGGCAAGAGAGGAAGTGTGGTAGGGGGGAGGAGGAGCACGCACGACAGGAATCGCGAAAGGAGAACCGGAGGAACTCCGAAAATACAGAGAGTCATGAATAGAGGAGAAGGGGAGTAACCTTCATCCTTGACTTCTGTTGAGCTGGAAGCAGGAGAGAGAGTCTCAAAGCATCGTGGTTTAACTCGGGGGTGGATAGTGGTAAATTCAGTTGGAATCACTGAGCCTACGGTTGGGTGGAAACGAGCACCCCTCTCAGCATTCGCATCACGTCGGAAATTTTTGATAAGTGTTATATCTTGCATTTGGAATTGAATGTCACGATCGCATGCTCATTTTTATACGCTCGTAAATAGTTTCTGTATCGAAGTGTTTGCCTTGTGCCTTGATTGGAAATAATGGATGCATTCTTATATTGATATAACTACAAATCAGTTAATGTATAGAATGCATAAGTTCAGGGCACGAGTCCATTTCCCAGAGGATTGACCCATCTAACTTGACCTAAGCTATTCCTTGGTTTATCCTCTCGAAGGTACCCTTTTTCGAGGAAGTTCCTACGCATTCCAGAGTCAGAGTGAGCCCCTTGAAAAGACTACCATTGTAACAAATCCGTGAGTTTACCTTTCCCCTGTCGCGAAGTAAATGGGCTTCGGATTTTCGGCTCCTAGGAAATCCAGGTGTGAGACCTCTCTTCTTCGTACATTGTGAAATCCCATCTTGCGAAACCCCGAAAAGAGCTTAGTGTAAATGGGATTCAGAGTTTCGGCTCCCGGGAAATCCAAGTGCGAGACCTCTCGTCTTTGTACTTCGCGAAGTCTCGACTTGCGAAACCCCAAAAAGAGATTAGTGTAAATGAGCTTCGGAGTTTCGACTCCCAGGAAATCCAAGTGCGAGACCTCTTGTCTTTGTACATCACGAAGTCCTGACTTATGAAACCTCGAAAAAAGCTTAGTGTAAATGGGCTTCAGAGTTTCGGCTCTCGGGAAATCCAGGTGTGATACCTCTCATATTCGTACATGGAGAAGTCCCGACTTGCGAAACCCCGAAAAGAGCTTAGTGTAAATGGGCTTCGAATTTTTGGTTCCCGGGAAATCCAGGTGCGAGACCTCTCGTCTTCGTACATCGTGAAATCCCGACTTGTGAAACCCTGAAAAGAGCTTAGTGTAAAGGGGCTTCAGAGTTTTGGCTCTTAGGAAACCTAGGTGTGAGACCTCTCATCTTCGTACATCGCGAAATCCCGACTTGCGAAACCCCGAAAAGAGCTTAGTGTAAATGGGCTCTGGAGTTTCAGCTCCCGGGAAATCCAGGTGCGAGACCTCTCATCTTCGTACATCGCAAAGTCCCAACTTGCAAAACCCCGAAAAGAGATTAGTGTAAATGGGATTCGGAGTTTCGGCTCTCGGGAAATCCAAGTGTGATACCTCTCATTTTCGTACATCGCGAAGTCCCCACTTGCGAAACCCCAAAAAGAGATTAGTGTAAATGGGCTTTGGAGTTTCGGCTTCCGGAAAACCCAAGGGTATGAACCCCTCGTCTTCTCAAGTTGCGAAATCCCGGTACACAAAATCGCAGTATGTGAAACTTCGAGTTGGCTTAGTGTGAATAGGATTTCGGGTTTCGGGGTTTGAAGATTCGAAGAACTTGACTCTCTTACATTTCGAACTCCGGGTTTTCGAAGTCCCGATACATCCTGGACTGTCGGATCAGGGTAGAGATTCGCAGCCGTCGATCTCAGCGAAGGTACAATTTCAGGTTTTAGGGTTTGAAGAGTCGAAATTGCGAAAGGCGTTTCTTGGCTTAGCCTGGGGTCATAACCAATGATCACATGGAGGTGAATCCTGCACTTGGTACTTGAGTTGTACATGACGAATTTTCAATAAAAGAACCAGTGGATTGGTTTAGTGAAGGTCCCGATCGGAAGACCTAGCCCACGCTAGGACCTCGTAAGAATTCGTGACTCTATCCCTCTATAAAGAAAGAGAAAGAAAAAGGCGAAAAATTATTATGCCGTAGTGGGTGTGTGACAACAACTCTGCAAAATATTATTAATTAGAAGAATTGTTTTATATCTCAAATATTTAAAAAAAAAAAAACAAGAAAAAACAAACAATTTATTATAATTTAGTATTTGATTGGTAGTGAGAATAATTATTATTGGTAATTATTTGTGAAGACTTTGATTCTTTACTATTTTTTAAGGAAAACTACACCATTTAAAATGGGGTATATTTTCACTTTTGTTGAATGTTTTTAGATCTTTGGTTGTTTACTTGTTTCTTTATGTTTGAGACAAAAATTCTTGGTGCAGTTGATAATTGAGACAAATATCTTTTGAATCTTCTGATGGGAGGACGAGAGTAATTATCCAAGCTAAAGACCCTTGGAATTCTTGTGTCTGGGTGCCTGCAATTCTGAGTGAGTTACTGTATAATGTTGTATTTGAACCTAATGATGCCATATCATAAATAAATGTTCACTCCAAAAAAAAAATAACATTATTGGAAACGTCTAATTCAAATGCATAATTTTTTGAAAAGAGGAAAGGCATAGGTATTGAAAAATGGACCTTGAAAGCAACAAAAGGCCAAGAACAAAGTTTTTACTTGTAATCCTTTTTTTTGAGTTGCTTGACAACTACCTCAACTTTGACATGGGGATTGTCAAGGCTCTTGATCAAACCTCTATATACAAACTCAAATCCACCTTCTCTAAGCGTGAGGATTCCATTGAAATTCCTCGTTGCAACCCTTATATCAACATAGTTGAACACCCAAAGATTTTTTGGGGACCCTTGTGACAAGTTGGAATTTATGTTGGGGCCAGGGGAATCAATGCTTGCATCTAATGAAATTGTCGAAGAGTTAATGTCAGAACCAAACCTCCTCTCCTCTAGGAATGAAAAACCACTCAATGATCACGTCCATATTGATTTCTTGTTGATCCTCACATCTTCCTTTCCCTCTTCGTATATGAAAAAGGAAATCACTTCATCCTACATAATCCCTGGATTGTTGTCCTGAATCTTTGCCTTCAAGTTCAAGTTCAGTTTACAATTATTTTTTATCCTAGAAAACAAATCTACCCAATTGATTTCACGAATTGGGTAATAGGCCCAATTGATTTCATGAAGGGTACATTTTCTCTATAGTAATAAAAATCGAAAGCAGAGAAACAATGCTTGCATGTTGAATCCTCAAGGGTTGTCCGGGCTTAAAGCCGTGCAAGGAAAAATCGGCTTCATCCATGTGTTCCATCATCTCATCGGACTACTGGGTCCCATGCCTCCATGAGAGTGGAAGTGCATATATCAATTGGGGTGTTTTCCCTCACATTTGGCTCCCTTGAGGTCAATAATTTTTTTCCACTATTGTGACTATTCCACATTGCAATTTTGTTATTCATGGGCTATTCTCAAGCATGTATATTCTTCTTTAAATTGTGACCATAAAAATATAATATCCAAAATATTTTTTCTTTTCTTTTGCAACATATTTACTTTATATTTTCTTAAAGGTTACCTTTCCCGCTTTAGGGGTGTGCTAGTTTTATCCACTAACAATTGAAATAATTATAATCATAATACACTCAGCTTATAGTTTCTAATATTTCCTAAGGATGATTTAGGCCACAGTTCTTCAAGATACTTCTCTCCTTTTTGCTTTTGATTTGAATACAAGCAATGGTAAATATTCTCCCACACATTTTTGAAAATTCCATTTTTATGGAACCCTAGAAAAGTAAAAAATCTATTTTTCTTTTTACCGAGTGCCAATGTGGAAGAACAATATTCTAAAATGTGATTAAGTACACTATCTATTTTTTTGATTGAATGTCAACATGGAAAAAAATAATGTGAAATGTGATTAAGTATATTTACAAAAGACACCAAAATATATTTTGAAATTTCATCAAATTATATATATAAACAAAATTTTAACATATCTATATAACCATTAAAAATAATGCTCAAATAAATTCCAATGCTCCCATCAACATGCATACAATCCACACTCTAAAACATAAATAATGTACTTGTGCAAAAAAAAATGTCCAAACACCTTTAACATCATTTACGTTTAACATGATTTACAATTAAATTAATTGAGTTACAGTGCCCTCTAAACAAGTAACTCAAGTACGTTTCATTGTTGGTAATATGGATCCAAATATAAGGGAAAACCTTCAGCATCAAACATAGATGCCACGATAATACTTTATGGACTATTTGGAAGTATGATGTTATCATGGCATTTTTAGCATANATTGTTACTGTGCTTAAACAATTATGCCCATTTTAAACTCATTACAAAACACTCAATGATGATCACAATAATTCAGGGAAGTAAGAAATAGAGTATTCAACATCAATCACACACATGAAGTATACATAAACAAATATTCCTGAGGAAACCCATAAAGGGAGAAAACCTCTTCTTCTTCGAATGATAAGAAGTCTTTTTATGTTCTGTACATCATCTATCTTTAAGCACGAACTCAATGTGAGGCTACCACCTCTGTTTTACAAGATGCAACTTGCTAAGATCACCAACTCTCTGGTTTCTCTAGCACCCACTAGAAGGAAGCACCAACTCCTTGAGTGTTCCAACACCATCTGGATGGAAGCACCAACTTTCAGTCACACATGCACCAACCTGTACAACAAAGAACAATAGTTCTCCCTTTCACCACCCCATCAGCCTGGTTTTTCTGGATGCAACCAGATGGAAGCTACAACTCCCTATGTTCAAGCACCCACTTGAAACTCTCAGGACAAGAGTCCTCCCTAGCACCACCCTACCACCCTGAGATATAAATATTTTCTTTCTGAAATTTATTACAATGATACAATATTTATCAATGGCTTACCAGTCTCATCACTGTTCAACTATACTGCTCTGCTCTGTCTGCATCAATGTGTTCCTGCTCACATCTTCTTGCGCTTAAGTTCTCGTATAGTCTGCTGTTTTCACCATTTCTTCTCTGTCCAGCTTATGTTCTTCATCTTTGCATTTTATCCCTCAGTTCATTTCTTACAGTTAGACTACTTTTTTTACAGAGAAACAACAACCTTCCTCTGTCATGGCATCTTTATTTTATTCATGCCCTCATTATCCGTTACTCTCCAAATCTCCAACGCCCATGTCAGGAATCTCAGACGCGCAAGAGCCATGATTCCAACGCCCCAGAACAATGATTCAGTTAGTGTAATTGAATCATAACTGATCAAGAAACCATGAAGTGAAATAATAACCCTTCGATAAGATTCGATTTGATCAACACCGTTGGATTATACACGCAGAGGTTTGTTTGTTTTTTTTTTTGAATTTTCAATGCGTAACCTCCGATGTGGAGCCTAGCAGTGCTATCTCCTTCCCCTATCTTCTGCTGATATGACCTTGGGAGATTCTCTCATGCGACCTCGTGATTGTGGGCATGACCAAAGGTGTTTTAGGGGCAATTCTCTTTTCGCCCCGCAATTCACTACATAGCTCCATGTATGCCTTTGGTGATACTGTGGTTTTGATTGCAGTCCTCTCACGAAAAATTAAGACCCAAGGATGTTTTGACCCCGCAATGCGACGGGCCATCGATCTCATGATCTTGACGGTGCTTCTGAATGGACGGTTCAGATTTTTTCTTTCACGATCTACGGATCAGATCCAACCTCCCTAAATCAATGACTAAGATTTATTTCGTGATCCAGGCTTCAGGAGTTTCAAATCTCAAACCTTGCTTTCTTCTGTTCGCCAATCTTCTGAAGTTGATGATTCGTGGACACCTATCCTTCTCAATCAACGACTCTGCCTCTACTTCGGGAATTTTACCTTTCAACCAGATGAATGGTTCTGCGTCTCCTTTCTCGATCAATGGTCGAGATCTTCTTCCGGTCTTTGGACTTCTAAAATCTCAAATATCAAACTTACGCTCGGGACCAGACAACCCAGATTCAATTCGGACGATCCAACACTTGAGGTATTCTTAAGACGAGAGATCTTCTTCGAACGATCCGACGGTTGAGAATGTATTTCGACTCTCCGTCTCTCCAGGCTTCAGGGATTTCAAATCTCAAACTGAATTCTATTCTGACCCTACAATGTGACGGGATCGTCGATCTCATGATCTTGACGGTGCTTCTGAATGACCAGTTCAGATTTGTTCTTTCAAATCTCAAACCCTGCTTTCTTCCATACGCCAATATTTCGGAGTTGATGATCCACAGACACCTGTCCTTCTCAATCGATGGCTTTGCCTCTACTTCAGGAATTTGACCTTTCAACCAGATCAATGGTCGGTTCTGCGTCCCCTCTCTCGATCAACGGTCGAGATCTCCTTCAGGTCTCCAGACTTATGAAATCTCAAATATCAAACTTACGATATGGATCAGACTTCCCAGATTCAATTCGAACGATCCAACACTTGAGATCTTCTTCATATGACATGACGACTAAGATCTTCGAACGATCCAACGGTCGAGAATGTATTTCAACTCTCTTGCTCTCCAGGCTTCGGGGATTTCAAATCTCAAACTAAATTCTTGAAGTGAGATTTTTCCGGAGCGTAACCTCCTCACATATTTAGACCCAAAATAAATGATGTTCATTGGATCAAGATATTAGATCAACGACTTGATCTGTCTGCGATGCAACTTTTCGTTGGATTAAATCCAACGAATATCCATCTTTTCTTATCCTATTCTTCCATTAAATTCGATCCGACGTTGACGAAAATTCGGGTGATCAAGATCTCAGATCTCAACCCTTTCTTATCTTTTCCTTCCATTTAAGGTGATCCAATGGTCATCACATTTTCTCCAGATCCGATGGTCCTTATTCATTTTGGATTTTTGGGCTTCGGGTAATTCGACTTTTAAGTTGCCAATTCTTTCGAAGTGAGAATCCCTGAATAGTAACCTCCTCGCAACTTTTAACATGAAACAAATGTTGTTCATCGATCATGTTCTTAGATCGATGGCTCAATCTATCTTCCGTGTTGCTCTTCTAGCTTATCTTGTCCTTCCACTTAAAAGTGATCCAACGGTCATGAAGACACTCGAAGCAGATCAATGATCAATGATGGTTGGAGAACCACAACTTGAAAGTGATTTCGCAATTTGAAGTTGTGCGTTGTTGGTGAGTGAACCACAATCATCGATCTTCGAGGCTATAAGATCTAACGATCCCGACTAATTGCTGGATTGGGAATAGCACAATATTTAAATATCCTTTCGATCTCTGCAATCTATCCATGCCGTTGATCTGGCGATTACGTATCCGACGATCACGACTTAATCCGTCTTTATCTCATCGTTTGATAGATCAACCACAATCATCGATATTTGGGTTTATGAGATCCGACGATCTAGACCCATTGCGGGATTAGAGCTAGCGATTTGTTTAATTCTTCTTTTGCTCTCCGCAGTTCATCCATGTTGTTGATCTGGCTTGTAGATCCGATGGCCACGATCCTCCAACGGTCCTCATGCCCATGATCACTCATATGATCGACATCCATAATATTAGATAATCAACACGGTCAGTTTCTTGATCGTACAACTGCTGAGGCTTCTCACCCTGAGCTTACGCTTTTCCTTTCGAGCTTTGATCTCTGCATATTGTTCGCTTCTCCTCCTAAGCTTATGATTTTCCTATTTGCCATCGTCACTACTGTTCTTTCCATTAATGACAAGCGCACTCTTCCTATAAAAAAATGCCAAAAATCTCCCCCTTTGGCACTGATGGCAACCCTTAAAGGCTACGCTATTCTTCTTAGACCTCCAACTGTAGCATCCAGACCACACATTTTCTCCCCCTTTGAAATCAATGTCAAAGAAAACATGCTCCCCCTGAGCTGTTGCAGTATGTTTTCAGATGTATCATATATTCGACCAACACACAGTCCCTCTGATAGGATGGAATCTCTTAGGTGAGAGAAGGGATGACACCCAACTTTTGACAAAGATATTCAAATGGTGTCGAGGCTAGGGGCTTAGTAAAGATCTCTGCAATTTGTTCTGTGGAAGGAATATAATTCAGTTGAACAACTGTGTTTGTAAATTTCTCTTTGAGAAAATGATACTTTATTGGTATATGCTTCATTTTTGAATGGAGAAAAGGATTCTTGGAGACACTAATGGAACTGGTGTTATCACAGTGAAGTGGAATTGGATCAGTATAAGTGACCTTTAAATCTACAAGAGTTTGTATCATCCATAATATCTGAGTTCAACAAGTAGCAACAACAATGTACTCTGCCTCTGTAGTTGATAATGAAATAGATCCCTGATTCTTACTAATCCATGCTACTAACGAATCACCTAAGAAGAATGCAACTCCATTGGTGCTCTTTCTCTCATCCAAACAATTTTCCCACTCAACATCTAAATATGCAGTTAATTGAAAATTCTGATTTTTAGGATACCAGAGATCATAAGTCATTGTACCCTTCAAATATTTGAATATCCTTTTGACAATTGCTAAATGAATTTGTTTAGGAGCAGACTGATAACGATCTACCATTCCAATAGCTTGCATTATATCAGGACGAGATGCTGTGATGTACACAAGACTTCCTATCATTGATCGATAAGTTCTTTGATCAACATCAGGTGAAATATCATCTTTACTGAGCTTGCAACCAAACACCATAGGTGTTCTCACAAGTGTAGAATATTCCATCTGAAACCTCTTTAACATATCTTTCAAATACTTTTCTTGAGAGATAAATATCCCAGCAGAACTCTGATTGATTCGTAAACCCAAAAAATATGATAGTTCTCCTATCATGGACATCTCAAACTTAGTCTGCATTGAATTAGAAAATCACTGAACTGAAGGGTCATTAGTGCATCCAAAAATAATGCCATCTACATAAACCAAAACAACTAATAAATCATCACCTTCAAACTTAATGTATAGATTACTGTCAACAATACGTTTCTTGAACCCTTTGTCCTGTAGAAATTTGTCCAGTCTATAATACCAGGCTCATGGTGCCTGTTTTAGTCCATATAATGCATTTTTCAACTTACAGACATAGTCATGATTATCTGTCAGTGAAAATCCTTCAGGTTGATCCACATATACATCTCCTTGTTGAAATAATGTAACTGCAAAGATTATTCTTATTATTATTGATATATTATTCATAGGATCAATCCCCATTGTGGATTGATCATGTCGGTTATTATAATAGGACCAAATCCCCTTTTGCGGATTGGTCAAAAGATAATTGTAATACGTAGAATAAGAAGTCGGCCCCAACAGATATTAAAGAGACCCAGAAATATAATAAAGGTGGGTTTACCCACTCAGTTTGAGAAGTCGGTCCTTCCAGTGAAGAGAAACTTTACACATGCCAGACTTGTATAAATAAAGGAGGCTAGTGCCTCACTTAGACACAACTCACTTTCTCAGTTTGAGAGACAAGATTTGATCTGTTATCGGAGAAGAAGGAGAGAGAGTGGCGAATATGTAGGAGAGGAATTTCTGTATTAGCACAAGAGATCTCTTGGCATTGTATTGGCTATCTATATTAAGGAAGTTTTTCTAGGTTTTCTTCCCCTAGAGGGTTTCCCAGGATAAATGCCGTGTCTCTTGTGATTGTGTATTTCTCAGTGATCTTGGATTATACTATTGTTATCTAATGAAATGCAAACTGATGCAGACCCCCTATCCCTCTTAAGGGTTGCGTGACCTCCCGGTTAGGATCTTCTGGTTTCGGAGCTGAAATGGCTCTTCTGGTTCCAAACTAGAACCCTTCGAATGAACACACATGTCCCCAAAAAATTCTCAATTGACTTTTCCAAGCATCAAGCGTGAGCTCCCATAGCACACGACCAAGAGCCGTAACCGCACACTTATCCTTCCTGCCTTACGTGAATCACGATTTCAGGTTTCGTGAAATCAGGGTACAAGGGATATCTCTGCTCCTTGGAATCTCCAGTTGCCGAAATGTCGAAATGTCCCAACACCTATTCTTTCAGGTTTTTGCGTTTCAAGAAATCAGGGTACAAGGGATATCTCTTCTCCTTGGAATCCCCAGTTGCCGAAATGCCGAAATGTCCCAACGCTTATTCTTTCAGGTTTTTGCATTTTGTGAAGTTAGGGTACAAGGGATATCTTTCCTCCTTGGAATCCCCGGTTGCCAAAATGCCAAAATGTCCGAGCATCTATTCTTTCAGGTTTTTGCATTTCGCGAAATCAGGGTACAAGGGATATCCCTGCTCTTTGGGATTCCCAGTTGTCGAAATGCCGAAATCTCGAGGTGCTTGATCAACGACTCACAACACCCTCCAGATCTATGGTTAGATATCTTCCCCATCACTGACCTCCTTGCAACTCCACTTGATCCAACGACTTGCGGTATTTCACGAATCTCCTTGAGAGTTCTCCACTGCCCGTTCAGATCTTGAAGATCTCCTCTCCTGGATCTACACAGTGTTAAAGTCTATGCTCCTACCTCAAATCAGATGGTCCACGAGATTCTCCACCATTATCCAATGCTCGACGACGTTCTTCCTCCTAAGCTTTTACTCGCTCCAGACTTAGAATATTTTCTAAGTCTTCAAAGACTCGGTCTTCGCTTCTTCCAGGGAATGAGTTCCTGGATCGCGATAACACTTTCCGAAGTGTTGTTCCTCCTGAGATTTGTCTGGTTCAGACTTCAATTTCTCGTGCACTCCTTGCGTCTGAGGGATTTTGATGCCTCAGATCCATGGTATTTCTCACAGATAAATTCCTCCCGATTTCCTTACGTTCCTCTCTGGCTCGATGCACACCTTGAAAAGCTCCCAATGAAGAGAAACAATTGAAACTAGAAAAACTCACAGTTCCATCCACTTGTTCATGTAAACAGAAATGACAGAAAAATGCACACAATCCACACACCATACATTTGGATCAATTTTCCTTCTTTTATATTCACAAGTGCCCAATTGCTACATAATACATTCAAAATTATAGTAACTCAAAAACTGAGATCTCCTGCTTAACCCGCAATTCTCTCTTAAAACTAATTTCTCTCTGTATTGCAGCTCTCCCAATTGGGGGTACAAACTTCTACTTAATTCAAAAACGTTTCTAGGGTTTTCCCTGGCTACTTTCCTACTCTAAAATTCATCCTATGCTATCCTAGTTCAGTCGCATTCCAGAGCCATAGTGGAAACTCTTGCTCTGTTTACGATTTTCAAAACATGCCTCAAATGGTAAAATTCGGCACTGGTTCAAGCATGCCTCCAAAGGTAAACTTCGGCACTGAGTGAAGGTGGATTTCAAAATTGGTTGTAACTTCCCACGTTGAAGTTCTGGAAGAACTCTCATGTGTGTAGTGGTCCCACCTCTGTGCACTTGCCAACGATGCTCCTGCATCATACTCCCCTTGAAAAAAATTCATGGACCCCTGTCCATGAGCTCCTCTATTGACTTTCCCTGCTTATGGATAGAAGCTTCGTTTTCCCAACTGGCATATTCTATTGGGTGTCCCTTCCATTTGACCAGTTACTCAAAATAAGTCTTCCTCCTGGTCTTCTTTCCAATCCTTTGATCAACAATTTTCTCCATTTGCAGCTTTTCTGCCACATGCATCTGTTTCTCCCACTGAAATTTTCCTTGAGCTTCTGACCCTTCAGTTTCATCTTTCCTGTATGGATACAGGTCTGAAACATTGAATATGGGTGAAATGCCCACACCATTTGGCAGCTCAATCTCATAGGCGTTTTCATCAAACTTCCTCAAGATCTTACAGGGTCCTATCTTTTTCATCTTCAACTTGTTGTATGTTCCCCTAGGGAATATTTCCTTCGTGTTGTATGTTCCCCTGGGTTGCATTCCATATAGTATTTGGAATGGGATCCTTCCAGTGCTCCTGTTTGGTGAGTCATTGTATGAAAATTCCACTTGTGGCAGAATCTGATCCCACTGGTTATGATGTTCAGTAACTAGACTCCTTAATAAACTCCCAAAACTTATATTTACCACTTCATTCTACCCATCTATTTGAGGACGATAAGATAAGTTGAAGGACAAATTCATCCCCATCTTCTTCCACAACGTCCTCCAAAAGTGACCAACAAATTTTGTGTCTCTGTCTGAGACAATGCTCCTGGGTAGGCCGTGAAGTCTCACAACTTCTTTGAAAAACAGATTTGCAACATGCGTTGCCTCACTGGTCTTCTGGCATGGGATGAAATGTGCCATTATTGAAAATCTATCCACCACCACAAATATGGAATCAAATCCTCTTTGTGTTCTTGGCAATCCCAACATAAAATCCATGCTTATTGCATCCCAAGGCCTCTCTGGTATTGGCAATGGTTGATACAACCCTGTGTTCTGCCTTTTCCCCTTAGCATGTTGGCGGATTCTACATATGTTCACCAACTTTATCACTTATGTTCTCATACCTGGCTAATAGTATGAGTTTCTCAACTGTGCGAACATTTTATCGTGGCCGAAATGTCCAGTCAATCCTCCGCTATGTTTTTCCTTTAGAAGATTATCCCTTATTGAGCATTTTGGTATGCACAACTGATGTCCTCTGAACAACAGTCGTTCTTGAATCATGTATTCTATCCACTGACTTCTATCTCTCAACACAGGATTAGCACATGCCTCATATGCCTCCTTGAAATCTACATCATCATGATACATGTCCTTAAGGTGTTCAAGCCCCAAGGTCTTCACCTGAAATTTTTGCATGATCAAACATCTCCTGCTTAATGCATCAACAACCTTGTTAGCATTCCCAACAATATGTTTTATGACAAAAGTAAAATTTTGCATAAATTCAACCCATTTTTCATGCCTCTGGTTCAGTTTTTCCTGTCTGGTTATGAATTGTAAATCTTGGTTATCGCTATACAAGACAAATTCTCGCGGGACAAGATAATGCCTCCATTTATTCAAAGCTTGAATTATGGCATAAAAATCCTTGTCATATGTGGAGTATTTCTTCTTGGTCTCATTCATCTTCTCGTTGAAATAGGCAACAGGTTGATTGTCCTGACTCAGAACTGCTCCTATTGCAACTCCACTTGCATCACATCTTAGCTAAAATGTCTTCCCAAAATTCGGTAAGACCATAATTGGTCATTCTGTTATCTTCTCCTTCAGTATATTGAAGCTCCTTTCAGCCTCCTCTGTCCATTTAAAATATTTGTGCCGCTTCTTCACTGTATCCATCATGGGTGCACAAATCCCACTGAAGTCTCTAATGAACTTTCTATAAAAACTTGCTAAACCATGAAAGCTCCTTACCTCGAATATTCTCCTTGGTGACCGCCACTCCTTGATCGATTTCACCTTCTCTGGATCCATCTTCAGTTCATTTGAAGAGATCAAAAAACCCAAATAAATGAGTTTTGTCTTCATAAAAGAGGACTTCTTCAAGTTGATCAATGATTTCTTCTGCTGTAGCCTCCTCATTACTAGCGTTAGGTGCCTCACATGCTCCTCTTTAGTCCTGCTAAAGATCAATATATCGTCCAGATATACAACCACGAACTTGCCAATGAAATCCTTTAGAATTTCATTCATCAGCCTCATAAAAGTGCACGGGGCATTCGTCAAGCCAAATGGCATAACCAACCACTCGTATAGACCTTCGTTTGTCTTAAAGGCTGTTTTCCATTCATCACCTTCTCTCATTCTAATATGGTGATATCCACTTTTCAGATCTATCTTAGAAAATAAGTTTACTCCACTTAAGCAATCCATTAAATCATCCATTCTTGGTAAGGGAAATCTGTACCTAATGGTGATCTTGTTGATGGCTCTCGAGTCTCTGCACATTCTCCATCCTCCATCTTTCTTTGGGCTTAACACAGTTGGTACTGCGCATGGGCTCAAACTTTCTTTGACCAAACCCTTATTTAGCAATTCTTGGACTTGGTTCTTCACCTCCTCATTTTCTTGAGGTGTTAATCTGTACGCTGCCTTGTTCGACAGGCTTTCTCCTGGTATCAAGTCGATATGATGACTGATACTCCTGAGGGATGACAATGAGTTTGGCATCTCATCCACCACTATATCAACAAAATTATCCAACAACTCCTGAACCTCTTCAGGTAAATCATCCATTGATGTACTCGTGAGGATGACTTTGGGATTCCCCACCACAATGAACTGCATCTCCTGTTCTTCCTTGAATTCTTTCAGGAGTTCCTTCTCACTCATGAGAAGTACGCTGGTGCTGGCTTCCTCCTTTTCTCTCGTCTCCTCCATTGGCAACAACATATGCGTCCTACCATTCTTCTCCAATGTATATGTATTCTTCCTTCCATCGTGAATGACATTTCTGTCAAACTTCCATGGTCTTCCCAACAAAATGTGGCATACATCCATGGGAATTACATCACATAGGATTTCATCTTTATATCCTCCTATTTTAATTTCAACCAGGCATTGTTTAGTGATCATTACCTGGTGTCATTTTTGCAGCCATGAGACTCTGTATGGCCTTGGATGTGCAGTTGTCTTCAGCTCCAATTTCTCCACCATTTCTGTGGATACTAGGTTGTTAGTACTCCCACTATCAATGATCACCTTGCATACTTTATCCTTAGTCTTGCAAGCTGTCTTGAAGAGACTATTTCTCTGCACTGGCTTTTAAATTTCTGCCACTGGTTTCAAGAGAAATTTTCTCAACATTAGGGATGCTCCATCCTCTACTCCTTATGCCTCAACATCTCTTCGTTGTGCTTCTGAAATGTGAGCTTCTCCTCCTTCCTTCTTCTTCTCGGGACATTCCCAAGACATGTGCCCTATCTTTCCACAATTATAGCACCTTACTCCTCCTTTGCCCCTCCCTCTATAAGAGTTTATTCCACCATTCTGTCTCCCTTGTGAACTTCCTCCTCGTTCTGAGTGATTGTGCAGTTTCTTAGCCTCGTCCTTAGACTTATGTGCTCTGTCATAGTTAAATCCCTTGATTTTTCTTGGGATTGAGCCTTTAACTCTTCCTCGCTGGTTCTATTTTCTGGCCAGCTTATCCTCTGCCTTCAACGCAAACTGATAAGAATCTTCCACAGTCCTAAATGACATCAGATTGAGCTCATCCTGAATCTCATATCTCAAGCCATTTATATATCTGGCGACTTTCTCTTCGTCTCTCTCCTATTGTCCATTTCTGATGTTCAGCCGGTAGAACTCCTCGGTGTACTCCTTGACTGTCATCCCTTTATGTCTCAGGTTCTGTAGCTTCCTGAACAGATTGATCTGGTAGTCTTTGGGTATGAACTTAGCCTTCAGTTTGGCCACCATCCTGTCCCAACTTTTTATCCTCTGTTTTCCTTTACTTCTCCTCTCAGCCTGTAGTTCGTCCCACCACAGTGCTGCATGCCCTTTTAGCCTGGTGGCTGCCTGCTTCACCTTCTTCTCCTCATCAACATCTTCATAGTTGAAGTGTTTTTCCATGGACCTTATCCAGTCCAACAGTTCTTCAACATCTAGATTTTCCTCATACATGGGGACCTCTATCTTAGCTCTGCCTCCCAATCTGGAAACTGCCCTCAACAAACATTCTTCTGCAACATCCTCTCCTGCATCTTCTTCAACTTCAACCTCTTCACTTTCTGCATCACTAACATCCCCAACGTCAGGTGATCTTCTCTGTGCTTCTTCCATTGTTTCCAATCGGGCGTGAAACTCTCGCATCTCCTTCTCTACAACACGGTTGGCTAAAGGCGGATATCGTCTTCTTGGCGACATTATGTTGACTATCTGTCACACATAGAGGACAACTCCAAGTTCTCTATCTCCTTCTTTTCCTCCTTCGCCTGAAGTCTATAGACGAAAAAATTAGGCTCTGATACCACCTGATGTAGACCCCGTATCCCTCTTAAGGGCTGCGCGACCTCCCGATCATGATCTTCTGGTTTTGGAACCGAAATGGCTCTTCTGGTTCAAAACTGGAACCCTTCGAATGAACACACAGGTCCCCCACAAATGCTCAGTTGACTTTTCCAAGCATCAAGCGTGAGCTCCCACAACACACGACCAAGAGCCGTGACCACACACTTATCCTTCCTGCCTTTTGTGAATCACGATTTTGGGTTTCACGTTTTCGCGAAATCAGGGTACAAGGGATATCTCTGCTCCTTGGAATCCCCAGTTGTTGAAATGCCGAAATGACCCAACACCTATTCTTTCGGGTTTTTGCGTTTCGCAAAATCAGGGTACAAGGGATATCTCTGCTCCTTGGAATCCCCGGTTGATGAAATGCCGAAATGTCCCAGCGCCTATTCTTTCGGGTTTTCATGTTTCGCAAAGTCAGGGTACAAGGGATATCTTTGCTTCTTGGAATCCATGGTTTCTGAAATGTCGAAATGTCCCAACGCCTATTCTTTCTAGTTTTCGCGTTTCGTGAAATTAGGGTACAAGGGATATCCCTGCTCCTTTGGATTCCCGGTTGCCAAAATGATGAAATGTTGAAAGCTCGAGGCACTTGATCAACGGTTCACAACGCCCTCCAGATCTACGGTCAGATATCTTCCCCGTCACTGACCTCCTTGCAACTCCACTTGATCCAATGGCTTGCGGTATTTCGTGACTCTCCTCGAGATTTCTCCATTGTCTGTTAAGATCTTCAAGATCTACTCTCTTGGATCTACACAGTGTTAAAGTCTATGTTCCTACCTAAAATCGGATGGTTCGCAGGATTCTCCACCGTGATCCAACGCTCGACGACGTTCTTCCTCCTGAGATTTTACTCGCTCCAGACTTAGAATATTTTCAAAGTCTTTGAAGACTCAGTCTTCGCTTCTTCCAGGGAATGAGTTCCTGGATCTCGATAACACTTTCCGAAGTGTTGTTCCTCCTGAGCTTTGTCTGGTTCAGACTTCGATTTCCCATGCACTCCTTGCATCCGAGGGATTTCGATAACTCAGATCCACGATATTTCTCACAGAGAAATTCCTCTTGATTTCCTTACATTCCTCTCTGGCTCAATGCACACCTTGCAGAGCTCCCAATGAAGAGAAACAATTGAAACTGAAAAAACTCACAGTTCCATCCACTTGTTCATGTAAACAGAAATGACAGAAAAATGCACACAGTCCACACACCATACATTTGGATCAATTTTCCTTATGTTATATTCACAAGTGCCCAATGGCTACATAATACATTCAAAATTACAGTAACTCAAAAAATGAGATCTCCTACTTAATCCGCAGTTCTCTCTTACAACTAATTTCTCTCTATAATGCAGCTCTCCCAACTGGGCGTACAAACTTCTACTTAATTCAAAAAAGTTTCTAGGGTTTTCCCTGGCTACTTGCCTACTCTAAAATTCATCCTACGCTATCTTATTTTAGTCGCATTCCAGAGCCGTAGTGGAAACTCCTGCTCTGTTTACGATTTTCAAAATGTGCCTCAAAGGGTAAAATTCGACACTGGTTCAAGCGTGCCTCCAAAGGTAAATTTCAGCACTAAGTGAAGGCAGATTTCAAAATCGGTTGTAACTTCCCACGTTGAAGTTCTGGAAGAACTCTCACATGTTGAGTGGTACCACCTTTACACGCTTTCCAACGATTCTCCTGCATCACAAACATCGATAATAATGCCTTAAACATTAACATGGTATCAGAGCCAAGCTGAAGGAAGCATCTTTCACAAGTGAAAAACATCACTGTTACCATACATGAAAATTAGGGATTTTTGATGGTGAAGCTTTTCAGCCCCAAAACCATCTAGAAAAGTGCACCCTCCCCTAAAGATCATTTTGTCACTCTTAGCACACCTTTTGAGTGGCTGCATTTCTATGAAAGTGAAACCCTAGTTTGACAAAGTACCAGAAGTACTAGAAAACCAGTGTACCAAAAGTACTAGAAGTACCAGAGGTACAAGAAAACCAGAAGCACCAGTCCAGAAATCCGCATATCAAGTTTGGAGGAGAAAAAGTTGGATTTTTTCAGATCCAACCACACCAGGCTACTTGCCTCAGCCAAGCGCACCTCCTGGTAAGTTCAATTTTTGATTTTGAGCACTTTCATTTTTCGGTCATTTTCCTAGCTCTAGGTAAAGATGTCTGCGAACATTAAGCTTGTTGACAAGTTAGAAGGAGTGGAAAAATTCTGTTCCCGGAAGTATAGGATTGGCCTAATTCTTGAAGAGAATGACCTAGCAAGATTCGTCAAAGAAGAATTATTGGAACCCGACGATGCTGCAGAAAAGGCAAAGCATCAAAAGGACAC
Organism: Picea sitchensis; assembly: GCA_010110895.2. Lineage (NCBI taxonomy): Eukaryota > Viridiplantae > Streptophyta > Pinopsida > Pinales > Pinaceae > Picea > Picea sitchensis. The sequence goes on from SNQJ01S0003230.1 coordinate 504,950, forward strand.
AATAAGGGCCAAAAGAATCATTGCACATTCAATTAAAGACCACCTGATTCCTTATGTGTCATCTAAGAAGACTCCGAAAGATATGTTTGATGCTTTGACCAGACTATATGAAGGAAAGAACATAAACCGAAAGATGAATCTTAGAACTCAACTGAAGAATACAAGGATGTAGAAAGGAGAAATGATTCAGGAATACTTCTCCAGAATATCAAAATTCAAAGAACAGATAGAAGCTATTGGAGATACCATAGATGAATACGAATTCATAATGACGGCCCTAAATGGTCTCACAAGACCTTGGGATGCTTTGATCCATACGATATGTGCCAGAAAGGAGAAACTGAAGTTTGACAGTCTATGGGAAGAATGCATCCAAGAAGAAACAAGAGTAGCGAATCAGGAAGCGTTACTAGCTAAGGATGATGATAAAGCCCTAGCTACTCACACCAAAGGAGGAAGGAATAAACCCTACTTCCAAAAGGAGACTCATAAAGATCCTCAAAAATCAAATAAATTCAATCATAAAGAATCTCATCCAAGGAGATTTCAGAAGAGAGGACAATGAAAGGAAAGAGACTACTCATCTGTACTATGCTATCATTGTGACAAGATGGGACACATTGTGAAGTTGTGTCTAGATAGACGAGAATAATACAATAGAAAACAAAAGAGGCTCCATGGCCATGTAGTCGAAGATGAAGAGCCACCCGCAAAGATGATAAGAGAGGAGATCAAAGACCATGTGTTGATCTCAGACCTCTCAGGATCTGTAACACCTGGAGAGGACACTTGGATCATTGATAGTGGTGCATCCAAGCACATGAAGGGACAAAGAAACATTCTCTCTTGTATCTTATAAAATAAGTTTTCTCAGAAAGTGACACTTGGTGATGATTACCAATATCCCATCAAGGGAGTGGGAGAATCAAACCATAAACTGAATTCAGGGAATTCACTAAAAATGAAGGACGTACTATATGTACCAGGCTTGAAGAATAACCTACTCTCCATTTCATCTTTAGAGAAGAAAGGCTTCAGAGTTGCCTTTATAGATGGAGAAGTTCTTATGTGGGCTAAAGGAGAAACCTTAAATAAAGAAATCATCATTGGAAATGAAGAAAATGGCTTATATAAACTAAAGGGTCACTCAGAGGATACCATGACCCACGCCATTGAAGACTCATGTGATATTTGGCACATAAGGTTAGCCCACGTCAACTACAAGGCACTACCATAAATATGCAAAGCAGTCACAGGTTTACCAGAACTCAAAGGTGACCATAAATGCATATGCAATGGATGTGCACAAGGGAAGAATATCAATAACCTATTTCCGAAGAGGGACAACACATCAGAAAGAGTCATAGAACTCATCCATTCAGATGTGTGTGGACCAATGCCATCATCCTCCATTAGTGGGTATGTATATTATGTATCATTCATTGATGATTACTCTCGTAAAACCTGGATATATTTCTTAAAGACTAAAGATGAAGTGTTCAGTAAGTTCAAGGTATTCAAAGCCTTGATAGAGAACCTTTTTGAAAAGAAGATTAAGATACTCATGTCAGATAATGGAGGAGAATATACCTCAAAAGAGTTTGTGAACTTCTGCAAAGATGTTGGGATCAAGAGGGAACTCATTACTCCATATAATCCCCAACAAAACAGTGTAGCTGAACGGAAGAACATAACCATATTGGAAGCTGTGAAGACTATGATCCATGATCAAGATCTTCCTATGTGCTTATGGGCAGAAGCAACAATGACAACTGTTTATGTGAAGAACTGATTATCCCATAGTGCACTTGGGCTCAAGACACTGGAAGAGATGTTCACCAGAAATAAGTCAGAGGTAAGCCATCTCAAAATATTTGGCTGTCCAATGTTTATTCATATACCTAAAGAAAAGAGAAACAAGCTGGACCCTTCAGGAAAGAAGGGAATATTTGTGGGATACTGTAAGGTATCCAAGGCCTTCATAATCTATATACCAGGTCAACATCACATTGAGATCAGCAGGGATGTGACCTTTGATGAAGATGCGGTGCTCAATAAATCTAAAATATGCCAGCTTGAAGAGGTATATGAAGAGGAACCCGTAATCCCCAATACTGCAATGAGGGAGGTTCCTAGAGCTGTAGAACCAGTGCGGGAAGTCGTAACTTCCTCTGATGAGGAACTTATAGAATACCATGATATAGTAGAAGTGAAAGAACCTTCTTAAATGACGATTCTCCATAAAAGAAAACCAGCTTGGGCTAGATATCTTATTCAAGATGGAGAGAAGTACGGTGTTCCCCAATGAACTACGAGATAGGTGAAAAGACCAAATCC
>SNQJ01S0003230.1:513878-540290 GCA_010110895.2 Picea sitchensis
ACAGCTGTGAGTGAAAGATTGGCCCAGATGATACAGTTTTTATCATAACATTGTTTATATGCAGGTTGCTATTTGTTATGAAGGACAGTTTGTGAATGTGGTTCACAAAGTCTGAGTAGTTGTGTACTACTGGAATAGACACATGTGTGTTCTATAAATTTATATTGTACCAGTTGTCATAGGAGATTATCCAGTCGGATAATAATGACAGGTGCTCATGGTGCTACCAGTTGAATGGTCTGTTGTGATCAAGACCATACCTCCCTAGCTAGGAGGGAGTGTTAATATTATGGTAGCTTCGGGAGGTATGAACCTCTATGATGACCTATGACGAGATTAGAATCCTCCGGAAGGAAGAAAAGAATTGAAGGAAACCCTAGACAGGTTGTCGACTGAACAAATATATTTATATTGAATTTATTGATGCCCAGAAGGAGAAGTCGGCCCAGTTGGACTGGTCAGGTCAACCCCAGTTAGACTGGCCAGTCCACTATAAATACAGGGTTCCAGTTTCATTATTACACACTCTCAGAATTGTAGATCCAGTTGTGTGCACTGCAGTTGGCAGTTTTGTGCGCAGGTCTCTGGGAAAGTGGTGCGCTAGTTCTGGGTGGGATCATCTGTTCAGTTTTGTTTCTATTCTTTTGCTTGGTGCATTTAGCCTCTCTTGGCTATATATTGCAGCCATAATTCTCTTCTCGGTCAAGGTCAAGGTGCTCGGAGGGTGGCTTAAGGCCTGTGGTTGGGAGACGAGGGTATCATTGTGGTTAAACGAGCAAAATCCTTTATATTCTAACAACTCTTACACAGGTTTCGGTGAAAAGTGTCCTGATGGATGTAGTTATCGCTGATATACCTCCGAAGTATGGCTTGCTACTATCTAGGTTGTGGGGAGCCAAAATTGGGGGGTATATTTAGCTAGACACGATTCCTGTGTTTGGTGGGCAATTTACTCGGCTATACAGGGAAACAAGGCTAGCATACACACTGAGCGACCCACAAAATCCTAACAATTATCCTGTTTATGTTGCCAATCAAGATCTAGGGAATTGTATTTTGTCTTTTGATGATGGTGTAAATAGCTGTACAGAAGAAAATTACATAAATGAAAATGAATCAAGAAATATAGACGAAAATATGTATAGCACTGGAATTTGGAAAATATTTTTTGACGGTGCCTTTTCATATGAAGGAGCAGGTGCAGGAGTATTGTTTGTAGCACCTGAGAATGAATTTGTGATTCCTTTCTCTTACAGGCTTCAGTGGGATATAGACTACACCAATAACTTATGTGAGTATGAGGCCCTGGTCTTAGGGTTGGAAGCTACCAGGAAGATGAACATAAAAAACTTGGAAGTATATGGAGACGCAGAGTTGATAGTGAAATAGATAAATCGGCAATACCAGGCCAAACACCCAATATTGAGATCTTACAGGAATTGCGCCTAGGATTTAATAGAAAATTTCTTCTCATCAGTAAATTTTCATTTCATCCCGCACGCTGAAAACATGCAAGACAATTCATTAGCCAAAGCAACCTCAACGTTTCCCCCCCCCTACAAATTTCAAACTAAGGTACCACATAGAGGTGAGGAACAAACCTTCCATACCAAACAACATCCAACACTGGCAAGTGTTTGAGGATGACGAACAAATCAAGAAGTTCCTCGAAATGGTGGACGACTTCGCTAAAACTCACACTGACCAAGAAAACCAAAACAACTACACATGGATCATGCTAGAGGGAGAAGATACTCAGGGGTTCTAGGAAAATATCACTAATCATCGCATGTTAGTTTTAAAGAACAATCAGATTCCAAAGGGACTAATCCCTCTAGAGAGGCTGTTCGACCAAAATGATATGCCCTTAAAATCGACTTTGCAACCCCAACCTGAAGAGGTTGAAGACTGCGACATAGGGATCGAAGAGGAGCCTAGGATAGTCAAAATATCAAAGTACCTTCCTCTCGAGGTAAAAAGCAAGTATAAAGACTTACTCGGGCGGTATAAAGATGTTTTCGCTTGGTCATACGAAGAGATGAGAACCTATGACACCATTGTGATTGAACACAAGATACCCCTAAAGCCTGGTGTCAAACCTTTCAGACAAAAACTTAGACAAATCAATCCTATTTTATTGCGCATGGTCGAAAGGGAAGTCAAAAAACTCCTGGATGAAAAAATAATCGTACCACTGAGATACTCCGACTGGGTAGAAAACCTCGTCTCGGTTAGAAAGAAAAGTGGGGAGATCAGACTGTGTGTTGATTTTAGAAATCTAAATAAGTCCTCCCTCAAGGAAAATTACCCTCTACTCAAAATGGATCACATTTTAGAAAAAGTAGTTGGGGAAAATAGGATGTCGATGATCGACGGGTTTTCTGGGTACAATCAAATTACTGTCAACGAGCACGATAAAGAAAAAAAAGCCTTCACCACCCCTTGGGGTACATTTATGTATGACAATATGCCTTTTGGTTTAATGAATGCAGGTGCTACTTTCCAACATGCTATGGATATTGTTTTCATCGACGAAAGGGACAAATTTATGGTTATCTATCTTGATGATCTGACCATTTTTTCTAAATCCGATGAAGATGATCTGATACATCTCGAGTAGATGTTTGAGAAATGCCGCAGGTTTGGTTTGTCCTTAAACCCCAAAAAGTCTCACTTTGCTATGCAAGAAGGTAAACTCTTGGGCCATATTGTGTCTTGATATGGAATTAAAATTGATCCTAAAAGAGTTGAAGCTATAGACACAATAAATATCCCTAGGAATGTAAAAGAGATTTAGTCATTCTTAGGAAAAATATTTTTTTTGAGGAGATTTGTCCCAAACTTTGCTAAAATCATGAAAATGATCACAGATATGCTGAAGAAGAATAACGAAGTGAAATGGACAGCAAAATCCAAAGCATCGTTTGCACACATCAAGAAATTTATAAGCGAGGCACCCATACTAGCTAGCCCTGATTATCTAAAGGATTTTCTGATCTTCTCATTCGCCTCCAAACACACACTTGCCGTGGTACTCCTCCAAAAAAATGAAGAAGGTTTCGAGCAACCAATAGCCTTTTTTAGAAAAAGTCTTAGAGACGCTGAACTCATATATGATATAATGGAAAAGCAAGAGTATGCTATGGTGAAGGCGTTAAAGTCTTTCAGAACCTACGAGTTACATTCCAAGGTAATTGCATATGTACCCACCAGTTTTGTAAAAGACATTTTGGTTCAGTCCGACAGTGATGGGAAAAGGGGATGGTGGCTTGCTAAAATTCAAGAATTTGATCTGGAGATAAAACCAACGAGACTAGTAAAGGGACAAGGTTTGGCTAAGCTCTTAGCCAAATTCAATTTCAGAGCCCTTGGGATAAATGGCCTACAGGGATGTGAAGAGTGCGTGGACACGAACGAGCTCGATGAACAATTAACTGCCATCAGAATCGAAGGTAAGTTTGCTTCATCAGATTGGTATAAGGACATAGTGTCCTACCTGCTGACCTTGAAGTGCCTGAGTGACTTATCTCCATCTAAATCCAGGATGCTAAATATGCATGCGGTGAAGTACTGTATATCCAAAATTCAATTGTATTGGAAAGACCCACTAGGCTTCTTGTTGGTTTGTTTAGTCGAATTAGAAACAAAGAAGGTCATAAATGAATTTCATGAAGGAGTGTACGGAGGACATCACGCCTGGAGGGAAACGGATTATAAGATCTTGAGAGAAGGATATTATTGGCCCAAACTATTCTCAGACGACAATGCCAAAGTCATAGCCTGTAACCCTTGCCAATTGTTCTCAAGCAAGCACAAACTCCTAGCGCTACCGTTGGTTCTGGTCAAAACGGAAGCCCCTTTTCAACAATGGGGACTAGATTTTATAGGCGAAATTAACCCTCATTATAGCGCTTAACATAAATGGATCCTGAATGCTACATATTACTTCACCAAATGGGTGGAGGCTATTCCAACTAGAAAGACAACAAATTCGGTGGTAATGGATTTCCTAGAAGAGAACATTTTGTCTGGATTCGGCTGCCCCCGAAAGATAGTCACAAATAACGCCCATGCTTTTAAATCTATGGCTATGGTCAACCTTTTCCAAAAGTACAATATCATACTCGGTCATTGCATGGCATATTACCCCCAAGGAAATGGGCTAGCCGAGTCTTCAAACAAGAGTCTAATCTCTATAATTAAGAAAGTGTTGAGCGAAACAAAAAATCTTGGCATGTGCACTTGAAATACGCTTTGTGGGAAAATCGGATAGGTACAGAAAAATCTATTGGCACTTCTCCTTTCCAAATGGTATACGAGACCGACGTAGTATTACCTATAAATCTAGTGCTTCCCGTAATGAAACTTTAGCAAGATGAGAAAGAAGAGCCAAATCATGTCACAAGAAGAATAAACCAGCTGATTGAAGTCCAACAACATAGGGCCGAAGTGGACGAAAGGCTGCAGAAATACCAGGACAACATGAAAGCGTTATTCGATCGTAAGGCCAAGGACAAATAATTTCTCCCCGACGATTTGGTTTTGAAATGGGATGCTATGAAGGAAGACTCGACAAAACATGGTAAACTTGAGCATATCTGGTACAGACCGTTCAAAGTCATAGCTCCTGAAGGAAACAATTCGTTTCTATTAGAGAATATGGATGGTAAAATCCTCAATGCCCCTATCAACGGGCGTTATTTAAAGCACTATATGCAATAAATGGTTTCCAAATTTTCCATTGTATATACCGGTTTGTGTTTTCCTTTTTATTTGAGAATTGGTCTTTGGTAAGTCTACTTTCATCACAAATAAAATAGGTCAGTGTTTTTCTAGAAGTAGGGATACAAAGTTTTCAATGCATTCAATTCTTTTATAGCCCTAATACTCTTCGTGTTGTTCCCTTGCACGATCTTGGCTTGCAGCCCAAACAAGAGAAAGGAATAAACAAACGGTCATATACCGGAGAATCAATTCGCTGAAAACAAGTGATAGAATTTTTTTTCCGTTATTTTAGAAGAGAATGAAATGGTAAGGAAAAGGTACAAGTTCCAGAGATGTCTATTTTTCAAACAAGTATCACTAAAGTGCCATGACGATCTCATAAGTATGTTGTTTTCGCCTGATATGTCATTAAAAGAACGAATTCTTACTCTGGGTCCTAAAAGTTTCACCCGGATAAAGATAAGAGGAAATTAAATTAAGTAGAGGGAGTAAAGCATCTCCAAGAAAGGGTTCCAAGAGTCCGGTGTAATCCATGACCTCTATTTTTTTGAAGTCCAGGCCTTTCTCCGTCACCCTTTTTTTGTCCTTGGATTTACCTTCTTAAAAAGCCAAGCACCTTTTCGGGTTTCCTACAGGGGAAGAAGGGGTTACGTTTTAGCTTTGGAAGCTGGAAAATAGACCTTGGAAAGTAAGCCGATCCTCATAAAATCCTCAGTATCCTACTAAACAAAGTTATGCGTAGGTTGATCCTGACTCTTCTAGGTTTTTTAACAGTCTTCGAAGGATTGAGGCTTGCTCAAAGGAAGGCCCCTGGAAGTAATTTTTCCAATTTCCCCCTGCGGTCTAAGGTGTTTTGAAAGTTAAGAGAAGGTTGGTCCCGAGTAATCAAAGCAAGTTGACAGACCTCCATTGAGAATTTTACACAGATATCATCCCTGGTATGCCTTATATAAACTGACGGCCCCCACTTCATTTTTTAAAAAGTAAAATATAAGACAGATGGTGAAAGTAAATTCATATTTGATTGCCCCCATCTAGTCCAAGAAGACGATGAAAGAAAATTCATAAATGATTTCCCTCGTCTCAACATTTAAATACATAATTACGATTCAAAGTGGTGAAAGGAAATTAAGTAAAAAGGCCCAGATAACTTCACCGGGGTAGTGAACAGGTTCATTGGCAGTGAAGCAATATCTGAGATATCTGTAAGGTTGTCGTACGTAATTTTCAATCTACTCTGGTAACCAGCCTTTTCGAAACTGAATCTGCATCCCAAGTTCAGACAGGACCCCCCCCGATTAAAAGCATGAAGTCTACTTCATTTGATGCAAGCTAAAATCCACAAGATCTGTTGAATTTCCTAGGACTGTTTTGATTATCTTAAAGTAGACCTGAATTCAGTATCGAGAAGGAGAAAGTCATCGAAAGGGATGCAAATGAGTTTAGAATGCAATTGAATGTTGATTTTTTTTTCAGAGTTAAAGGAGAAATCTCTTTTTCCCGATGTATCCCCTTCCTAAAGCAAGTTTCGCAGAAAGAAACCAATGACTCCATTTACCCAATACAGGCATGTGGTCTACTATTCTTCCCGTCTCACAGGAAGATGAGATCTCTAGTTGGAGCCTATGTTGGAGCTGCCTTTTACAAGTTGTTGAAATGTGATTCTTGAAATCAAAAGTTTACCCCGACATGCGAAGTGGCGATAGCTGCTATAGTCCTAAGTCACCGTCACCTAACCATTAAGAAAGTCCATCACTTGTATTACCTCATGCTATCACACTTCGGGAGTTACAATTTGTAAGGTTTCCAAACTCTGATATGCGAAGTTGCTAAATAGTTTTAAAATTTTACCCAGGTTAGTGTCAGGGGTAAGTCACTTTAAACCCTAGTTAAGTACCGTCGAGGTTTCGCGACTTGACGATCGCTCTCCCAAAAAAATATACCTTTGTAGCCCTGAGTCGTGAAGTCGCGATTTTTATTAATTAAGCAAGGTTAATTAAGAGTTTAAGTCAGATCACGTTTTTTAAACTAAATCGCATCATCGTGATTTCGGGTTTTGGGGGATCAACGGGCAAGAGTGAATTCTACCGATACGGTGAACGCCGAAAAAGGGGGATTAAAGACTAAAACGTGCTTAATTAAAGGAGATAAGAAGTATTAATCGATGCATGAATCAAAACTTTAATACGCACCATCTGCGGAGTAATTTTAAATGTTTTTTACATTGATTCATGCTATGACTCGTCAAACAATTATGGCATTTATTTGGACTACAACGAGGTGACAGATAGTAGGATCTTGCTTTTACTGCTAAATCTTTCTTTAAACGATTTGATCGTTTGGTTCGCAAGGACACCAGGGTTTTAATTGACTAAGATAAGGGGTTGTTTTATTATTTCAGTTTTATTTCTATTTTGCGCGCAGAGCTTTTTTCATCAGGATAACTTCTGTCTGTATTTACAATTCTTACTACAAGTGATCTGTGCACATAATTCTCTTTCATGGCTCCATGAAAGGCGTTCAAGGTGGCTGCTGAAAGTTCAGGTCAGGGCTCCAATGCTGTTTCCGATACTTCACCCCGAAGTATTAATACTCTCAAAACTTGGACATACATCTCTGACATTTTTTAGTCCGAATCGGTGAATTGTTCAGATGATTCTAGTGATAATGAGAAGGATGATTTGGCCACCAGATACAAAATCGTCATTCAGTCAGAAATGTACAAAATAGTGGCAAGACCACGAATCCTCCCCTATTATGATATATGATCAGATGGGTGCTAGACCATGTGGATATCTCGACCAGAACTTTCATCAGTGAGAAGAAGGTGACGATTGAGACTTTTAGACCAGAACATTTGCAGGCAATGTATCAACTGTCACACACACCAAACTTTCCACACAATGCTGAATTTATGGAAGGTTTCAAGGAGAAGGAATGTGAGTAATATGGCAGAAACTTGTCCGATCTGATCAAGGATTGGGTTTCGGACCCCACAAAATTCAGGGCAGATTCTAATGGAATTTATTCAGTCTCCTCCTTAGAGCCACCATTCAGGTATATAACAATGATGGCCTATAGGTTGTATGGGAGGGAGGGAACCACACATTTGTTTCTCCCATGGGTGCCTCTGATTCATACAGTTGCTGAAGGTATTTCTTTCGACTGGGCCAAACTATTGTTAGACAGTTTAACCAGTCGAATTACCGAATATCGAGCGCAGAAGGGGAGTGGGAAAGAAAATTTGTTTTTCATGTCCGCCTACATCATGGACGCCTTTCCCTCTAATGAGATGGAGCTGGACTCCATTTAGTACAGAGACTATACATTTCTACCACTCGAAGGTTTGGGAGGATAAGGCCAGAGAATTTATCTACGAGATCTTCAACTGGGTAATGGTGCCACTGCATGTCGCCATTTTTGGCTAACCGTCTCCCAAGATATCAGATAGCGTCGCGACCAACCTAAGTAGCATGGCATATTGGTATCTATAGGTAGAATTTTTGTATATTAGGGTTTTTGGCACCTCTGTCCCTCCATATGCCCTCCCGCTATTCCTGTTATATAAGCTATTGTGCCATGAGATCGCCAGACAGTCTGTGCTCGGCAGAATAAGCAAGGAGCTCAAAGGAGTATCAAAAAAGGTATGGCTGCCCTTCCCTATTCGTATCGATGCATATTCCTTGTTAGATTTTGGCCACGCCAAAGCTGAGGCTACAGCTCTGGAAGAAATGAAGCTGGTAGACATTGATTTTAAGAAGCATGACCCTAGTAAGGTTGTGAGCAATCACCTGACAAGTTGTGGCCTGAAGAGGTATGAACACGAGGACTCCCTGCATGACGAAATATTCCTGGGCGTGAGGTCCTTCGCGGAATTCCTAAGTCGAATTCAAGCCTTGGCACCTGGAGACATGGCCAAATTTTTTTAAATTTCGGGAACACCGACAAAGTTGTCTCCCCCAGATTCTACAGGGTGAAGCCCCAAAGCTTCTAGTTACAAAGTAGATGGGAGCCAAAAGTGAAAAGGACTCAAGTCCTAGCGGGGAGAAGGACCAAGGGAAAACTAGGGAGGCTAGAACCTCAGAGCTAGGAGCCGAAGTCCCCCAAAAGTAGGAAGGAAACCCCAAAAAGGGCGCACCAAACGAGCCAGCTACAGAAGTCACCCCGAAACAAACGTCCAAGCAAATCGACAGTGCGATTGCTATTGTCACACCCTTGCATTTCACAAAGAGGAATCCTGATGAGGGATGGATCTTCAATGAAGAAATGATGCCTATTTCTATAGAGGAGCTTCCTCCCAACGAATTTTTCTTTGAAAAGAAAAGAAATGCCGTGGTAAGGCAAGGATTTTATCAAAAAGAGGGCGCAGTAGCTAAAAAAATTAAAATCATGACAGATGGGAAGGTCGCGAAAGAGAAAAAAATTGCAGAGGAGATAGCCGGGACACTAGGGGATTATGCTACAACTAATCAATACTCAGTTGGGACTTTGGTGGCCCAGTTGAAACGAAAGAACCTCATGATCAGTAAATTGGAAGCTAATGTAGCTATTACCGAAGCGAATGTCAGGGATGAGGTGAGCAGGAGCCTTGAGGAAGCCCGAACAACCGACCTGCATGAAATTGAGAATATCAGGTCTGACCTCGAGCAGGTGTTCCAGTCGGTGCAAACTAGCCAAACACAGGTAAGCCAACAGGGGCAACAGATTATAGAGTTGCATTCGAAATTGGAGGAGGCCGAGAAACAGGTTGTAGACATAGAAATGTTCAGATTGCAGGCCGCCGAAATCCGACATAAGGTACTTACAACTCAAAAAAACTTGCTGGCAAAGGTGAGAACCATTCAAAACCATTTTCGGATGATAGAGCAGATATTAGAGAACATTTCTTTGAGAGAAATAGAAGCTGTGGTAGCACGGGTCACTTTCCAAGATGCTATTATAGCTACAATGAAGATAGAGACGACCAACACCTCAGAATTATCCATCGCGGAACAAACCAGGGGTAATATCCTGCTGAAGGTCTGGGAACAGAACATATCGGAAAGCAGGGAGAGAGCTAACGAAGTGAAGAATTTTTGTGAGGAAACGTTCTCTTTAATAAGTAAAGGTTTGCTAGATCTTGATAAGGAGAGCATCGCTAGGAAACTGTGCAAAATAAATATAGCTAAACATCTGTTGGACATCAAAGAAAACATGGAGGAGCAACAAGTGGAGATATCCCAGATCAACCAGGTTGATATGACCTAAATGGACAAGTGGTTAGTACAACCAAATTTACAATTATGCTCCATCATCACAGAGGACCGACAAGTGGGAAAGAGTTTACCACAACTGGCGAAGAATTGTTACACTCTTGAAGCGAGCGACCAAGCAGAGCCTTCGAGGTTGATATCCCAGTTGGTGGAGAGGTGCATCACTTGCATCGAGCAAGCGAAAGGGCAGGCTTCTGGTGTCAAATAATGACATATGTCTACTTGTTCTATTTTTAGAACCCAAATAGTAAGGAAAGGAAGGTTCTCTACCCACAGGAAGGAGGACAAAGACAAAGAAGTGAAACGCATAAATTTCCCATTTTGTAACCGAAAACTTCTGGAACAATTGAGATGCTAGCGTTTAGAAGTTTGTATAAATATGAATTTTGAAGTGAGAATAGGGGCTGGACCTTTCTTGGCCGATTGTAATAGAGACTTCCTCCATTTTGGAATTTAATACAAAGCAATACAAAGATTCCTGATTCCATGAAGACCGAGTTATGAGTTTTGTTTTCTCTGTTATCTTATATTAAGTTTCATTTGACATATATATTTCTGATGAATGCTTAGCCACAATTTAGTACAACTTCTACTGTGGTGACCAACTTTTAGTCATCTAATCGCTTGTAGTTTTTCCTCTATATCGACTATCAGTAGGTACAAGACCTGTGAACTTTTTAGATCTCTATATTTTATGCTTCGTCAGATTACTTCTTGCCTTTTTTCTTCTTTTGTTTACAGGGCGAGATTCTCCCTTGATAGGAGCCTCGCATTGTCGACTGCTTAATGTTTTCTCACATTTCATACATGATTCTTTAAAAAGTTAAATCAATTATGGAAGAAGGCCTTTCGTTTGTGTTCTATCTGTAACATCAGATTTCGAAAGTTCTCTTTTATATGGTTAAAGAAAAAGTTGAAGTGGCATTTTAAACCTCAAACTTTCTTTTCATTTTATGTTCCTCCATGACTGTGCCCTTTGCAAGACAACCCAACATTGAACCTGACCTATTGGATCAAACTAGCATCGCTTTGAACCTATTCGACACCATACTTAAAACTGCCATCACCCGGGTCGAACTCAAATGTTCGTGGGCCGCAATTGAATGGGATATAAGCATCCAGGAACGTTTGGAATCAAGACAGAGACAACTTAGAAATCAACCTTAGATTCCTTTTTTCCCGAAGGTTGTTTTTTCCCCTTTTTATCTTTTACTCACTTTCGGATGCCTAGACCCTATACTTTTTAGCCTTAATTATAGACTCTGGAACAATAGAGAGAAACCTCAAGGATTTGAGGTTGAAGACATGAAGTCTCATGTCTACGGATTGAAGAAAGCCTTATACGGATTGAAGCAAGCTTCTAGAGCTTGGTATGGATGTATAGACAGTTTCTTGATGAGCTTAGGATTTACCAAGAGTAAAGCAGACTCAAATCTCTACTTCAAAATCATGAATAATGAGCCAGTAAACTTACTGCTATATGTGGATGACTTATTCTTAACTAGAGAAGAAAAACTCATCAATGAATGCAAAAAAGAGACTTGCCTTGGAATTTGAAATGAAAGACCTTGGCTTAATGCATTATTTCCTAGGTCTTGATGTATGGCAGAGTCCTGAGAGGATGTTCCTTAACCAAGGGAAGTATACAGTCGAAATCTTGAAGAGATTCAACATGTTGGAATGCAAGCCCATGAATACACCCATGGAAGCGAAGCTGAAGCTGCTGGTCGATACATCGTCAGAATTGATTGATGCCACACTGTATAGGCAAATTATTGGATTGCTAATGTACCTGACGAACACCAAACCAAACATTTGTTTTTCCATGAACACCTTGAGTCAGTTTCTGGTAGAACCCAAACATGTTCACCTAGTGGTTGAAAAACATGTGATGAGGTAGCTTAAAGGTACATTAGATTATGGTCTCAGCGATGATGGAGATCATAATTTCACATTGAGTGGATATACTGATGTAGATTGGGCAGGAAGTGTTTCTGACAGGAAAATCACTTCAGGATGCTGTTTGAGTTTGGGATAAGCTATGATCTCGTGGTAGAGTAGGAAGTAATCTAGTATTTCTCTCAGCGCAATGGAAGCAGAATACATTGCTGCATGTTCTTCTAGCTGCGAAGCTATATGGCTTCGAAAGTTGCCGACTGACCTATTTGACTTAGAGATGAGAGCAACCGTGATTCTATGTTACAACTGGAGCTGCATAAAGATGACAGAGAATCCTATATTCCACGATAGGTCGAAGCATATAGAGATCTGTTATCATTACATCCGTGACATGGTACATATAGGAGCCTTGAAGCTCCAGTACATTAGCACAGATGAACAGGTTGCTGATGTGTTGACCAAGCCCCTATCTTGTGTGAAGTTTGAGTACTTCTGAGATAAGATTGGCATAGTCCGAAAGGACCTTCCTCGAAAGGGGGAGTAGATATGATGTTCCTTTCTTCTAACCTAGTTGTCAGATGTAAAACAAGATGTGATGTTCCTTGCTTCTGACCTAGTTGTCAGATGTAAAGAAAGATGAGATGTGTACCTTGCTTCTGACCCAGTTGTTAGACGTAAAGCAAGATGAGGTGTTCCTTGCTTCTAACCGAGTTGTCAGACGTAAAGCAAGATAAGGTGTTCCTTGCTTTTGACCGAGTTGTCATATGTAAAGCAAGAAGAGATGTTCCTTGCTTCTGACCGAGTTGTCAGACGTAAACAAAGATGAGAAGTTCCTTGCTTCTTACCAAGTTGTTAGACGTAAAGCAAGATGATATGATGAGACTAGCACTGAACTTTCGGCTGGATAGATGTGACGTAAAGCTAGTCTAGTATCCTGCTTCCAACTTGATGGTTGTGACGTAAATAATGACAAGTATCTTGCTTCTAGATTGAGTGTTGTGACGTAAAGCAAGACGATGAGATGGGACAAGTACTGAGCTTCCATCTTGAGAGCTGTGACGTAAAGCCAGTCTTGTATTATGATGAGCCAACCTTGTGTTGTGATGATGATGATGTATCTGTTTTTATACCAATACATATTGATGCAGATGATGATGGCATTCCTTTGAGAATGACGATGTTGCTGATGAAGAAAATTTTTGATGATTTATAGATACGCCAGCCAATGTTCCAAGATGATATTGATGATGCTTTCCTCTCACCCACTTGATGCTATTGATGATGTTGTCCTCTCTCTCTCTCACATGATGCTGCTAAAGAATACCCTTCTTATTAAGGGGGAGTGTTGAAATAATGTAACTACAAAGAGTATTCTTATTATTATTGATATATTATTCATAGGATCAATCCCCATTGTGGATTGATCATGTCGGTTATTGTAGTAGGACCAAATCCCCTTTTGTGGATTGGTCAAAAGACAATTGTAATAGGAAGAATAAGAAGTCGGCCCCAACAGATATTAAAGAGACCCAAAAATATAATAAAGGTGGGTTTACCCACCCAGTTTGAGAATTCGGCCCTGCCAGTGAAGAGACATTTCACACGTGCCCAACTTGTATAAATAAAGGAGGCTAGTGCCTCACTTAGACACAACTCACTTTCTCAGTTTGAGAGACAAGTTCTGATCTGTTACTGGAGAAGAAGGAGAGAGAGAGTGGCGCATATATAGGAGAGGACTTTCTGTATTAGCATAAGAGATCTCTTGGCATTGTATTGGCTATCTATATTAAGGAAATTTTGCTGGGTTTTCTTCCCCTAGAGGGTTTCCCAAGATAAATGTTGTGTCTCTTGTGATTGTGTATTTCTCAGTGATCTTGGATTATGCTATTGTTATCTAATGAAATGCAAACATCTATAATAATGGATGAAACATTAACACTCCTTCTAGATCTCCATTAAGAATTGATGACTTAACATCGATCTGATATACTTTAAAGTTCTTATGACATGCATAGGCAAGAAACATTATGATGGCTTCCAATATCTCCACTGGTGCAAAGGTTTAATCAAAATCCCGTCCTTCAACTTGTGCATAGCCCCTACAGACCAATTTTTCTTTGTTCCTGACAATTTGTCCTTGCTCATTCAATTTATTCTTAAAGACCCATTTGGAACCTATGACATTTTTACCTTCAGGTCTAGGAACCCTCTCCCAAGTATTGTTTTTCTCAATTTGGTCAAGTTCATCATTCATGGCTTTAACCCAATGGTCATCTTTGCTAGATTCATTAAAGTTCTTGGGTTCCACCATGGATATGAAGGCTATATGTGATTTCTTGATGTCTTTGATTATCCTTCTCCTGGTTTGTACACCTTTGTCTTTCTCACCAATTATCTGACTTGCAGGATGATTCTTTTGAGTAATTTCAGAGGAAGTATTTGATGTTGTCTACTGATTTGAGTCTGCATGATTATTTGTATCTTCATTTGACTCAAAGTATTCTTTTTCTGATTCTTGTACATGTTCATCTTCAACTTCAGCTGTGTCCTCTGTAGCAGACTCAATATTGCTCACCTCTCTTACTGAGACTCCTTCATCAAACTTTAAGTCAATGCAATCAACTAACTTAGACAATCTTTTATTAAAGAATCTATATCCTTTACAATTGGTAGCATATCCTAAGAAGATGCCTTCATCAGCCTTGTCATCATACTTGCCAAGGTTTTCATTATTATTCTTTATGTAGCACTTACTCCCAAAGACTTTGAAGTGTTTGATTGGAGCAGGTCTTCCATACCACAGTTCATAAGGTGTCTTGTCACTGTGTGGTCTAAGGTGGGCTTTATTAAGAATATGGACTGTTGTGTGTATTTCTCCTACCCAGTAGGTTTGACCAATGTTCTTCTCATTCATCATTGACCTGGCCATTTGCTAAATTGTTCTGTTTTGCCTCTCAACTACTCCATTTTGCTGTGGAGTTCCTGGGATTGTGTATTCTCTCTTGATCCCATGTTTATCAAAAAATTCCTTGAAATCACTTGACATAAATTATCCGTCTCTGTCTGATATTACTGCTTTTAACCTGTTTCATGTTTGATTCTCAGTTAAAGCCTTAAATATTTTAATGTTCTCAAATGCTTCAACTTTTTCTTTGAGAAAAGAAACCCAAGTGAATCTGGAGTAATCATCAATGATTATCATGAAGTAGTTTTCCTTCCTTGTGCCTTCCTATCTTGATGGTCCACATAAATCCATATCAACTAATTGGAATGGTTTCTCTATTGAAGTAGAGCTCTTGGATTTAAACTGTGTCCTAGTTAGATTTTCTACTTGGGATGGTTTACACACAAAATCTTGTGGCTTTGATATTCTTGGAAGATCTTTTACTGCCTCAATATTTTTGAGCGTGATTAAGTGGTCAAAGTTTAAATGTCCAAGTCTCCTATGCCATAACCAAATTTCATCACGTTTTCTTAGATGACACTCTTCTCTATCTTTTTTCAGCACATATACATTATTATTTGTCCTTATGCCTTTAGCCACCACTTGTCCTGAGTTTACAAACTTTATCTTACAATCTTTGGAAGTGAACACCACTTCACATCCTCTATCACACATTTGAATTACACTGAGAAAATTATGTTTCAACCCATATACAAGAAGAACATCATGGGCTTTTCATTTACCATTACTCAAACTCACCATCCCTTTACCCTTGATTTTACCTGGTTCATCATTTCCAAAGGTCACATTTCCTGTTTTGCTTTTACTTATAGAAAAAAACTTATCCTTGTCTCCAGTCATGTGCTTGGAACATCCACTGTTTATATACCAGGGGTCTTTTTGTTTTTGAGATGAAAGTACTAGACCACATTTTTCATTATCTTTCTTTTTCCATGTGCTGCATTGCTAGCTAAGGGATTTATCCTTGGATCTGCTTTGTAATTATTCAGATGACAATTTACAACTTTGTGGCTGAAGTTATGACAATTATAACATTCAAGCTCATTGTTCAATAGGTCAAAGTGATTGGTGCAACTTTTTCTACTCGTTGGCCATTTAGTTCTATGTTGCAAATATTTTTTATTTCTTGATCTCAGTTGCATGTCTCTAAATTTAATTTGACAATTTGCAATCTTATGACCAAAATTAGAGCAGTAAAAAAAATAACCATGGAAGAAATTTTGGTACCTGAAGGATGGCCTTCTTTTTGGAATTTGTTGCTCCATCTTTTGATATCTTTGTTTTTGATCAAGGATCATCTTGCCTTTATTATATTTTGGTGGTAGAGTACTCACATGGTATGATTTTCTACTAACTTGAAACTTGATCATCTTTACTGGCTCTTTGCTTTCTGGCTGTTTGCTGCTTGAACCACTTACATAACCTAACCCAGTCTTCAACACAGGAGATCTCTGTTTGCTCAGAATGTCGTTTAGTTCTGCTGAGGCTTTAATGCTTGGAAGATTTTGGAGATACAATGCTTTAAACTTCTCCATCTCTTTTCTTTTTTTTACTACCTCTTCTTCCAAGGCTTCACATCTTGCCTTCTTCTCTGATAACTGCTATTTCAGAATGTCCTCTATTTTCTTTGCTTCTTCTAATTCCACTTTTAGCAGGGAAAAGTCTTCATCAGGTTTTTTACTGTCTTTCTCGAACTGTATCAACAATTGTTTTTGTTTTTTCTTCTTAAATCCGAGTCTAGCCATTTCTTCTAGGGAACTTATCAGTTCTCCTTCCAAGTCAACCACAACTTCTTCATCATTAACATCACTTCCTATGATTTTATTATCATAATCATCTTTGGCCATAAGAATAAAGTCATTAACTTTATCTTCACAAGAAGAATCACTATCTGTGTCTCCTGAAGAGTCATCGTTGTTTACACATAAACTTTTCTTTTTACCAAATATCTTGGATTTGTACTTCTCTTCACCTTCAGAGTTCTGGTCCTTCTTCTTGTGTGGAAACTTAGATGCAAAGTGACATATCTTTCCATAGTTAAAACATTTGAAGGGAAACTTGCCTTGGTACTTTCCTGATCCTTTCTTTAGTCTTCTCACAAATTTTGCTTCAATTTCATCAGGCTCATAATCCTCATCCTTATCTTCTTTAATGATGCTTCTCTAGAGGTGGGTTTATCTTTACCTATCCTCATCTCATAATCATTCAGAGTTCCTAGGAGTTAGTCAATAGGTAGAGCTTTTAGATCATTAAGTTCTTCTATAACAGAGACCTTTGGGTTGAACCTATCTGGCAGAGATCTGGAAATTTTCTGGACTAAAGAGACTTCCTCAATTTTTTCACCAAGTCCTTTCATTGCATTTACTAGTTCTTCAACTCTCAGAAAGTACTTCCCAATAGTTTCATCCTCTTTCATATTTAGATGTTCAAACTGTAATATGTAGGTTTGAATCTTGGCACCCTTTACCTTCTCATTACCTTCATAACTGCTAATGAGTTTGTCCCACATTTCTTTGGCAAATTCTAAGTGCACAACTTTTACAAATTATGATTTTGCAAGCCCACTTAGAATAACATTTATAACCTTAGCATTGAAGCTGAATTATAGCTTGTCATCCTTAGAAGCTAGTACAACTGGATTCACATAACCAGTCTCTACCACATCCCAAACATCTGCACCTAAAGCTATTATGCAGGTTCTCATCCTAACTTTCCAGAAGGCAAAGTTTGTTCTAGTGAACATGGGGGACTTATTGGTTGAAGTTAATTCATGGATAGTCATGTTTAAGCTCTAGGATCTACCCTTTGATAAAAGAAACCTTCTTTGATACCAATTGTTAGACAACTGAGAGGGGNGTGAATCAATTGTTACTGTGCTTAAACAATTATGCCCATTTTAAACTCATTACAGAACACTCAATGATGATCACGATAATTCAGGGAAGTAAGCAATAGAGTATTCAACATCAATCACACACATGAAGTATACATAAACATATATTCCTGAGGAAACCCATAAAGGGAGAAAACCTCTTCTTCTTCAAATGATAGGCAATCTTTTTATGTTCTGTACATCATCTATCTTTGAGAACCAACTCAATGTGAGGCTACTGTTGATATTATGGTATCTTCGGGAGGTATGAACCTCCATTGTGACCTTTGACAAGATTAGAATGTTCTGGAAGAAAGAAAAGAAGTGAACATAACCCTAGAAAATATGTCGGCTCAGAGAGATAATTAATATGAATTAATTAGTACCCAGGATGAGAATTCGGCTCAGGTAGTCTTCCATTATTACTATAAATACAGGGCACCAGTGTTTCATTTTACACACTTCTTATAATTGCAGATAGGCACTTGTACGCACTGCAGTCTGGTAGTCTTGTGCGCAAGTTCTAGAGAAGGTGCTGCCACCAATTCTGAATCCTATTGCTTCTATATTTTGGGTTGGACTCTTTGATCAACTTTGGTTACTTCTTTCTTGGTGCATTACCCTTTCTTTCCTATTGGATTTCTAACAAGATTCTTCTCTCTGTCAAGGTCAAGGTGCTCGGAGGGTGGCTTCGGCCTATGGTTGGGTGACAATAGTGATATTGTAAATGGTAAAACGAGCCGATTCTAATAGGTTATGGACCCACACCTCCTTCACTTAGTCTAAGAACTAGAAGGAAGCATAGACATTAGAATATTAATATCGCTAAAGGATTTTCGGTAGGGTTACTAGCAGGAGCAACTTCCAAGACACTGTCGCTAGGGTTACTAGCAGGAGCAGTTGCAGAAACCCTAAAATCTTGATCCAATACCTTGTGATGGAAATAATCATTCAAGAAGAAGGTATTCAAGTGCACCTTAGTCCAACGCATCTCCTTTCACTTTCAAAAGGCAAAAAAGTCAAAGTTGAAGTTTTGGATCAAGGCATGACCAATCACCAGTCAACCGAAGACATGAACGAAAATACTAGTTACCTACACTACTCATCACTCACAAGAATGATTGAAGATGACACGTAGATAATTGATAGTGGAGCTTATAGGCACATGACGAGAGATCAAGCTAGACTCTCAAGTCTAAATGAGATGAAGACATCATACAAGGTAGAGCTTGGAGACAAAAGAACTTACCCAGTCGAAGGATTTGGACAAGCCTCCATCAAGTTGAAAACAAGTAACAATGTTCATTTGAGCAATGTCTTATATGCACTCGGTTTAGAAAAGAATCTTGTATCCATATCTTGCCTAGAAGACAAATGAAACAGAATAGCTTTCGTAGATGGAAAAATGTTATATTTTCATAAAGACTCCAACATAGAGAATGTTAGGGTTATTGGAACCCGTGAAGGAAATCTATATAAACTACTAGAACAAAATGAAGAAGCTCTTGTACATGATGAAGTCAATCCCAATGAACTTTGGCACAAAAGGTATGCTCATATTAACTATCAAACACTACCTTTTCTCAAAAATATGGTTGAAGGAATACCAGAATTGCAGTCTACACATTAAGGAATTTGCAAAGGATGTGATCTTGGAAAGAATGTCAAGAAACCATTTCCAAGGAGCAACAATATATCTAAGGAGATTCTAGATCTAATACACTCAGATGTTTGTGGTCTGATGCCAGTCAAATCTCTAGGAGGTTCTCTTTACTACGTAATCTTCATAGATGATTATTCAAGAAAGACTTGGTTATATCCTCTGAAGACAGAGGACAAAGTATTCAACAATTTTCAAGAATTGAAAGCAGAGATAGAGAACCTCATGAAGAAGAAAATCAAGACCTTAAGAACATATAATGGAGGAGAATACACATCAAAGGAATTCGTTGCATTCTGTAAATCAACAGGGATTAGGAGGGAGATGATTGTTCCTCATAATCCTCAATAAAATGGTGTAGCAGAAAGAAAGAACATATCTATTGAAGAAACCGTGAAGGCACTACTAAACAATCAAGGTTTATCCATGTTATTATGGGGAGAAGAAGCCATGAAAACAATATATGTCTAGAACAAAATTCCTCATTGCATACTAAAGGACATGACTCTAGAAGAAGTCTTCTCATGTAAGAAACCTAATGTGGAAAACCTAAGAATATTTGGATGTCCTGTTTACTATCACATTCCCAAGGACAAAAGGAATAAATTAGAACCCTCGGGAAAGAAGGGCATATTCATGGGATATAACAAATCATCCAAGGCTTATAGAATCTATATTCCATAACAACATAAGATTGAAGTCAACAGAGACGTGACCTTCAATGAAAAGATGGCTTTCAATAAATCCATAGAAGAAACTATAGAAGAAGAAGAGCATGAAGAGCCTATTGAAGAAAGCATAGGAAACTAGAATGACGAAAAGGAACAACCTGATCATCCTATGTAACCATGTGAGACCATTGATTTAGACACCATACCTAAGACCAAGAAACAACCGGCTTGGCTTGAAGCTACCTTACAAGAAGAATAAAGACTCAAGAGCCCAGATGGGACATTTAGAAAAAGTAAGAAGCCTAAAATATTCTCAAGATGAAGAACCTACCACGCTTGAAGAAGCAGTTCAAAAGAAACAATGAAAAGAAGCTATGACGGAAGAACACCAATCCATCATGAAAAATGATGTATGGGAAATTGTGCCTAGACCTAAAGAAAAATCAGTGGTAACTTCAAAATGGGTAGATAAGATCAAACATGCAGCAGACAGAAGCGCGGATAAATATAAAGCAAGGTTTGTATCTAGAGGGTTCTCCCAGAAGGAGGGAGAAGACTATGACAAAACATTTGCTCCGGTTGCTATATATACTTCCATTTGAGTTATCATATCTTTTACTGCTTCCATGGGATGGAGTTTACATCAGATGGATGTAAAAACAACTTTCCTCAATGGATAAATCGAAGAAGAAGTATATATTGAACAAACTCAAGGGTTTAAAGTACATTCCAGAGACACTCATGTTTTCAAACTAAAGAAATCCTTATATGGACTCAAGAAATCTCTAAGAGCTTGGTATGCCAAAATAGACAACTATCTAATGAGACTTGGTTTCTCCAAAATTCATGTAGATCCAAACCTTTACTACAAAGTTATGAAGATTGCACCTGCGATTCTACTACTATATGTTGACGATCTATTCCTAACAGGTGAAGAGTCTCTCATCATCTAGTGAAAAAATGAACTAACTTCTGAGTTTGATATGAAAGATCTTGGTCTCATGCATTATTATTTGGGACTAGAAGTATGGTAGAAGTGTGGTGAAGTATTCCTTGGACAAGGAAAGCATGCAATAAAGATTCTCTAGAAGTTTGGAATGATGGATTGCAAATCCATGGACACTCCTATGACTACAGACATAAGAAAATTAAGAGATTCAAATTCTGATCCAGCAGATCCATCACTATATTGACAATTGATTGGGTCATTGATGTATTTGGTAAATACTCGACCAGACATTTGCTTTTCCATGAACACACTAAGTCAGTTCCAGGTGGAACCTAGACATGAGCATGAACAATGAGTGTGTATTTGGTAAATACTCGACCAGACATTTGCTTTGCCATGAACACACTAAGCCTGTCCTAAGATATATTTGTGGGACAATAAACTATGGTCTAAGATATATCGCATCCAGTGATATACAACTTCATGGATTCACAGATTTAGATTATGCAGGAAGTGCAGAAGATAGAAAGAGTACTTCAAGGATGTGTTTCAGCTTGGGCTCCGCTATGATATCTTGGGGCAGCAAGAAACAGAAGTCTGTCACACTCAACACAACATAAGAAGAATATATCACATCATGTGAGGCATGCACACAGTCAATATGGATGAGAAATCTAATCTCCGATGTATTTGATCAGGTTCCAGATTGAACCATAATACACTGTGACAATCAAAGTTGTATAAGGCTATCAAAACACCTAGTGTTTCATGAACGGTAGAAACATATTGAGATCAAATACTACTTTATTCAAGATAAAGTCCAGGAAGGAGAAGTAAAGCTTCAGTATATCCCCACAGATGATCAGACAATAGATATCTGACAAAGCCTCTGTCCAGAATAAAGTTTGCATATTTTCGAGACAAACTGGGGATCGTGGAAATAACTCCCTTAGTTGAAAGGGAAGAAATGACTCCCCAAGTTGGGAGGGAGCACTGGCATTTTATTGAATTAAGGAAAATCATTTTCAATTTTTAAAAATGGTCCATCTTGGGCAGTTCCTTTCTAGATTCAGAAAGTGGTTTCAGATTTCTGACGGACAGGCATTTTCCAGTTCGGAAAATGGTCCAGATTGAACGATCATTTTTGTAATGAAAATGGTTCGATGGATTGCTGATGTACCATAGACAATTATTTCCCATTGTGGTTAACATGGGGAATGGTCTAGGGCAGTCTCTCTTCTTGAGGTTACTCAAAAATACTGGCCCGCCTCTCCGGACATCGATTTCCCATTGTGGTTAACATGGGGAATGGTCCGTTTTGGAGGTTGGTGCAGAAAAATCATTTCCTTAGGAAATGGTCCGGACAGTCATTCCTTAGGGAAGATTCATTATCTCTAGGTTGAACTTTGTTTAGTGCCGAAGGAATGGCCCAGGGTGGGGAATGGTCTAGGTTCAACAATCTGGGATGGGCATTCCTTAGGGCAGACTCATTCTCTCTAGGTTGCACTTTGTTTAGTGCCGGAGGAATGGCCTAGGGTGGGGAATGGTCCAAGCTCATAAATCAAGACAATTATTCTTCCTTGCTTGAGAATAATAGTCAAGATAGCCCATCATTGATGTTCTACTCTGAGGGCAAATGCTCTTTGAGATCTCACAGATGTGAGTGAAAGAATGGCCTAGACAATTCAATTTATATCATAACAATATTTTTTGTGTAGATTGATATGAGATGAGTGTTATGGAGACTTCATGTCTCCAGATAATAGAGATATGCTATTGTGGTGGATATGTTACACTATTTGGAATCTCATAACGCTCAAGAGACATGATTCCAACACCCCAGAACAATGATTCAGTTAGTGTAACTGAATTGTAACTGATCAAGAAACCACGAAGTGAAATAACAACCCTTTGATCAAATTCTGTTTGATCAACGCCGTTGGATTATACACGTAGATGTTTTTTTTTTTTGACTTTTCAATGCATAACCTCTGATGTGGAGCCTAGCAACGCTAGATCCTTCCCCTATCTTCCACTAATGTGACCTTGGGCGATGCTCTCATGTGAACTCGTGATTTTAGGCGCGACCAAAGGTGTTTTGGGGGCAATCCGCTTTTCGCATTGCAATTCACTACAGAGGTCCACGTATGCCTTTGGAGATACCGTGGTTTTGATTGCAACCCTCTCACGAAAAATTAAGACCCGAGCATGTTTTGACCCCACAATACGATGAGACCGTTGATCTCATGATGTTGACGGTGCTTTTGAACGAATGGTTCATATTTTTTCTTTCACAATATATAGATTAGATCCAACCTCCCTAAATCAATGGGTGTGATTTATTTCGTGATTCGGGCTTCAGGAGTTTCAAATCTCAAACACTGCTTTCTTCTGTATGGTAATATTCTAGAGTCGATGATCCACGAACACCTATCCTTCTCAATCAACGACTCTGCCTCTACTTCGGTAATTTGACCTTTCAACCAGATCAACGGTTCTACGTCCCATTTATTGATCAACGGTTGAGATCTCCTTCGGGTCTCTGGACTTCTGAAATCTCAAATCTCAAATCTCAAACTTACACTTTGGATCAGATGACTTAGATTCACTTTGGACGATTTGACGGTTGAGATCTTATTCAGACGATCTGATGAATGAGATCTTCTTCAGACGATCTGATGGTTGAGAATGTATTTCGACTCTCCATCTCTTCAGGCTTCGATGATTTCAAATCTCAAACTGAATTCTTGAAGTGAGATTTTTTCGAAGCGTAACCTCCTCACATATTTATACCTGAAAGGAATGACGTTCGTTGTATCAAGATCTTAGATCAATGACTTGATCTGTTTGCGATGCATCTTTTCTTTGGATTAAATCCAACGACTCTCCATCTTTTCTTATCTTATCCTTCCATTTAATTCGATCCGACGACTGACAAAAATTTAGGTGATTGAGATCTTAGATCTCAGCCCTTGTTTATCATGTCCTTCCACTTAAGGTGATCCAACGGTCATCACATTTTCTCCAGATCCGATGGTCCTTATTCATTTCAAATTTTCAGGCTTCGGGTAATTCAACTTTCAAGTTGCCAATTCTTTCAAAGTGAGATTCCCTGAACAGTAACCTCCTCACAACTTTTGACGTGAACCAAATATTTTTCATTGATCATGTTCTTAGATCGATGGCTTGATCTATCTTTCATGCTTCTCTTCTAGCTTATCCTATCCTTCCACTTAAAAGTGATCCAACAATTGTGAATACACTCGAAGAAGATCAACAATCAAGGATGGTTGTAGAACCACAACTTGTGAGTGATTTAACTCGTCACCAAAACTCCGCAATTTGAAGTTGTGTGCTATTGGTGAGTCAATCACAATCATCAATATTCGAGGCTATAAGATCTGGCGGTCCTCACTAATTGTGGGATTGGAAATATCTCAATATTTAATTCTCCTTTCGATATCTGCAATCTATACCTGCCGTTGATCTGGATATTGCGCATTTGACGATCATGACTTAATCCAACTTAATCTAATTGTTTGTTAGATCAAACACAATCGTCGATATTTGGGTTTATGAGATCTGACTATCTAGACCAATTGCGGGATTAGAACTAGCGAGTTGTTTAATTCTTCTTTCACTCTTCACAATTCATCCATGTCGTTGATTTGGCTTGCAGATCCAATGGTCATGATCCTCCAATGGTCCTCAAGCCCACGGTCACTCATATGACCGATGTCCATAATATTAGACAATCAACACGGTCAATTTCTTGATTGGATGACTGCAGAGGCTTCTCACCCTAAGCTTACACTTTTCCTTCCAAGCTTTGATCTCTGCATACAGTTTGCTTCTCCTCCCGAGCTTATGCTTTTTCTGTTCACCATCGTCGCTGCTGTTCTTTCCATCAATGACAAGTGCACTCTTCCTATAAAAACATGCCAAAATATACATATGTATTAGTTGTAAAATTGTTTTTAGGTTTATGGGTAAGATTGTTTATTTAAAATTTGTTTTTAGGTTTATGGTGTAATGTTCCCAAGACATTATGCCAGGAATATCACAGTTTTGGGCGTCTTTTAAAACTTTTATTGGTTGTGGCATTTCGTCAAACACTTTTCTTACAATGATCCTTTAGGTTACGCTTAGGGTTTTATTGATGGTTTATATGTGTGTTTGCAACAATAAACAAGAAGATAGAATCATGGAGCATACCTCAACCATATGCAAAATCAACAATATGATAGACAAGCCAAAACATCTCAGATATGATTTTATTCATGAATAGAAGAACCTGCTACAATGAAGATGCCGATGTGGAATGCACATTAGATGGATAGAAGATAGGATATACTACAAAATGATCCAATACAAGACTACAAGACTCCAAAGGCTGAATATCCAATGAAGACTGATGCAAGAGTAGATCTGGGCCGTTTGAGTGCCAAACCCCCAAGCTAGAAGATGCCACGCTCTAGTAGAAGATTGAAACCCTCAATAATTTGGCCCTACTGTCAAAGACATCCATATTCTATGCTGAAGATGCTGAACTGTAGATCGGTATGAGTAGAATCCCCTCCTGAAATCTCAAACCAAAATACCAAGGGAAACTCCTCCAAATGCTAAATCCTCCAATTGAGTTGCGCCCTCTTGAAACTGCCAAACCCTATAATTTCGGCCTTGATGAAGGAGGCCTCCAAATTCCCTGAAACTTTCTAGAAATATCGATCGGGACACTACAAGTGACCAGGTGAAGTCTCAGGGTCAGATTTGAAGTATAACCCCCCCAAACATAGTAGATCTGAATCTCAAAATTGCCTTCCTTCTCTCCAATTCGTCCAATGCATCCAATAAACCCAATGGCACATGAAACTCATCTTGAATGAACTATATCTAATGTCCAAGCACTTGCAATGAAAACCTAAGTGCTATAATCTTCCGAATCTCTTCCAATCCCTTGGAACGAACTTCCCTCAAAGAACGGTGCGTCCCCCTTGCTGGACACCCTCAATGGTGCACCCTCCTTCTCTTCCTGTGCCTATGGCTAGTGTAGAACCCTTCTGCACTAATGTAGATCTGAACTAGAATGGTGTGGGAGAATATTGCATCTCTGAGACCAATCTTGGGACAAGCTAGGTGGAATATTTCACCACTGAATCATCCTCTAGGGTTTGTTAAGTCAAAACTCTCAAAACCCCCAAGAGATGGGCCCTCTAGCTAGAAGCCAAATATCAAAATGATAAACATACATGAATGAATGAATAGAGGCACTTGCATTTCCTTTATACTTCCTGCTCACCTTCTCCCTCCAAAGTGACTTTCATTTTATTAATATTTAATTAATTAATTAAATCACTTTAATTAATTAATTAACCTTTTTACCTCTGAAAAGCGCCTTATCTCTCCTTGTGGCTTCCCT
>SNQJ01S0003230.1:540300-552287 GCA_010110895.2 Picea sitchensis
TGAGCTATTACACTGAGAGGTTCCTCCAAGTAATGTGCCCAAAATGACCTCTTCAGTGAATTTAATTAACTTATAGCTCAAAATACTCAAAATCATGGAAATCGTCGGAATGTAACGAAACCAAAGACAACCTATACATAATGGATCATAATGATGAATTGGGATGAGCGATGCAAGATGAACCCCAAAATGCCTCTCAATAATCCATGTACTCGCTATAACATCCATCTAGCTACTCTGGTCATCATACACCTCTACAATGTAGTGATGTCCCAAAGTGGGGACATTACAGTCCTCCCTGCTAGAAAATTACTTGTCCTCAAGCAATAACTAAATCCCCTTAAGTATAATACTAGGATCCCATGTCCAACAACGGGATACATAGTAGAACCTATCCAAAGATGAACTAACATGCACTCTACCTCCCGAGTCACATATCAAGACATGAACTACAATCCCCTGGGAAGCATAATACTGAAATGTATCAACAGCGTGAAACTCCTGCTCATGACTCATGGCCTCATCCATGAATGAGTCCATCCTCCAAGATACTACCAAGATCAACACGGCCTCCATAAACTACCCATGCTGATGCCAAAATGAGGTACTTCCAGACCTCCGTGAGACACCCTCAAGTGATGTGCTCTCGTCAACACTGAATCTCAATGGAAAGTTAGAATGAATTCCCCCTGCAAAGGTCCACCCACCCCTGTCAGTTAGTGAAATGATCAATCCTGCAATACCTGGGTCCCATGCTAGCCTCTGTTGAATATCACCATGATGATACTACACTATGCCGACCATGCCTGACTTCTCCCTGTATATATACCAGATCCTCCACTCATGGATCCTCAAGCTGAAGTACCTGTGGCACTTGGACCTGTTGTCTAGAACTGCATTTGTAAGAACATATATGTGGAAGTGGTACCTGCCCAACCTTCTCCATGCCCGATCATGATGATCAAGAGGGAGAAAATGTCTCTCCCCATAGGACAAGTACATGCAGGCTCACTCCAAACCCACCCAAGGTGGGGTGTGTGGCTCTCTGGCGCAACCTGGGTCAACATGAAGTAAAACATCCTGCTAAAAAAATGAACTCCCGTATCCCATGGAAAACTGGGAAGTTTATCATTTTCAGTCTTCGCTAGCTTCTCCTGTGTTAGACTAATCACTGTTGAAGTCCCTCTGTGCTCATCTGTTGTCACCTGGCCTATGATGCTCACCATTACACACCAAGTCTCAACTATCTTCCTAACATAGTCCACATCTGACCTACTGTGTGCCGTAAAAGTACTCCTGTCAAGTGGTCTCGACCTACTCACTCTCCATTCCCTCTGCCACTGTCTGTCTCTCCTCATGCTGTTGTCCATGATAAAAGTGTCGGGAAAGGATAACAGAGACATCTGTAGCTGACCGTAGGATTGGAAAATACCACCTGCCTCGGTCAATCCAAAGGATTCGACCAAAAGCACGTCTACCTGTATCCATGATAACTACTCGCGTGTAGTCATAACTAAACCCCAATCATTACAACCAGAAGTAACTCCTCCAACTAGTGGTCACCCAACCTCCATCCCTCATCTCTCATGCAACTGCTGATATGGTGAAGGTTATCTTTCATAACTATGTGATCTTGCAAAGGAGTGAAATTTGCATGCTCCCCTAAGTGTGTCTCCTCCATGCAAGGCAATATACCCATCTGAATCTCATCGTACATCTCGACATGTCTCTGTGAGCTATCACTCATCACTGTATGCTCCAACATACTCATGTCGTCTCCTGTAGACTCATCCTACGTCATAGATCCTAGGCGTATTGCTAGTTCAACCTCTACATGGAGGTCAACCGCTATCGAAACACAAATAGGAGTGTCCTCCATCAACTTGTTCCCCTCATCTAGATAAACAACATCCTATAGCAAGGCCACTGAATGATATATCTGAGTATCCACTAATACAGATGAAGTGGATCTCTAACGAATCTTCTCAAGAGGCTCATTTGGCCTAGACTCTAATTCTTGAAGGGTTGTCTGTGTGCCTCTCAAGAATCCTCGAGTGCTCTCCAACTCTTGAGTAAGTCTGTCCACCTCCATATCCTTCTCCCTAAAGGCCCTGTGGTACATCTCGGAAATCCCTAGTAGGTAGTCCCTGTCTGTCAACAACTACTGGTAGTCATTCCTCATCATAGACACTCTCTCCCTGAGAGTGTGAAAATCATCCACGAAAAATCCTCCATCTGAACTACCATGTGCCACTGATTCTCTCCAGCAGTAATTTGCCATCAATGTATGTGTGTTATCAAAATGCCTAGTGGCTTCCTTGATCATATCCTCACTGACTCTCATATGTCCTACTAAGTGGTGTGGCTCCTGATCATAGTCATGCTGAGGTGCCACCTCACATCTCTCACTGCTAGTGCTAGCCCCAGAATCCCCAAAAATACTCTCTGCAAAAGATGAAACACTAAATTGATCCCTATCTACTGTGATACTGGGTCCTCCTGTATGTGACTGCATAACATCCCCAACTCCTAGATCTCTCTGAATCATACTGTATATGGTGTGAGAAACTGTATCCTCTTGTGCACTACCCCTGCTACTATCATATGCACCCAGATCCCATATAGATGTGTCCAAACACGTGCTATGGTCATCATGACTAATAAAGAGTGCATCCTCACCAATGAAGGTTGATCCTAGAAGTAAGTGCCCCATCAACCTGTCAGTCTCCACAATCTTCTCAACTAATGGAGTCTCCAAAAGTGGTGACTCCATCTCCCCATGATGATCTGTATGTGTAAGTTCCACCGTCTGTACTTCCTGTATCTCCTCCTGGATATGTGGATCTACATGTCCATGGTGTGCATCCATCACACAAGTCTCATCCATCACACAAGTCTCATCCATCATATCTGACATGCCATCGATATACTCATGTGATGTGGCAGTCATAGGTGTATGGAAAGATGACATATGTGTCACAACTATCATATGAAGCTCATCATGACTAGGTGCTAACACGTGTGAATCCTCACTAGTGTCACCACTTTGCTGAGGTGTAAGGTCATGAATGGTATGTGGTAGGTCTTCTGAGACACTGGTGCTATCGTCCTATCCATCCAACTGTCCCTCCAACGTGCAAGGTTCACTATCCTCCTCAAGTGCGCAAGAATCACTAGTCTCTGTGCAAGAGTCACTATCACTAGCCTCTATGCAAGAGTCACTATCATCATCTAAATTCTCTAGATAAGCATCTATCGCTCCATCCTCACACACCTCATCATCACTATCATAGTGCACCTCAATAATATGCTTCTTACCCTTACCCCTACACCTATGATCTGGTTCCCAAGTCACCTTGCAACTATAACAAAGTTACATGCTCCTAATGGGTGTGGGGTTTTTCTATGCTTCCTTCCATCTAGCTGTTTCGACCATGTATTCCATTGCCTGATTGACCCAGAATGTAATCTCATCTATGCTCCACCTAGGATTTTTTATGGATAAATACTGTTGGAATGTTATTTGAGCCCTAGTGCTCTCACTAAGGTCGTAGTAATATTCCCCTCTACTATGTATCGTCTCTCTAGGAAAATACCCAATATCCATCTCCTCTTATGGAAGATACCTCTATGGCTTTGCATGCATGTGATAATTCCCACTGGTTGGCAGGAATCTAAGCTCTGATACCACTGTAATGTTCCCAAGCCATTATGCCAGGAACATCACGGTTTTGGGCGTATTTTTAAACTTTTATTGGTTGTGGCATTTTGTCAAACACTTTGCTTACAATGATCCTTTAGGTTACTCTTAGGGTTTTACTGATGGTTTATATGTGTGTTTTCTGCAATAAACAATAATATACAATCATGGAACATACCTCAACCATATGAAATATCAACAATATGACAGACAAACCAAAACATCTCAAATCTGATTTTATTAATGAATAGAACCTGCTACAATGAAGATGCCGATCTGGAATGCACATCAGATGGCTAGAAGATAGGAGCTGATACAAAATGCTCCAATAGAAGAATACAAGCCTCCAAAGTCTGAATATCCAATGAATACCGATGCAAGAGTAGATCTGGGTCGTATGAGTGCCAAACCCCCAAGTTGGAAGATGGCACACTCTAGTAGAAGACTGAAACCCTCAATAATTTGGCCCTAATGTCAAATACCTCCAAATACTATGCTGAAGATGCCGAACTATAGATCGGGATGAGTATAATCCCCTCCTAAAATCTCAAACCAAAATACCAAGGGAAACTCCTCCAAATGCTAAATCCTACAATTGAGCTGCGCCCTCCTGAAACTGCCAAACCCTTTAATTTTGACCCTGATGAAGGAGGCCTCCAAATGCCCCGAAACTTGCTAGAAATATAGATTGGGACACTGCAAGTCACTAGGTGAAGTCTCAGGTTCAGATATGAAGTATAACCCCCCCAAACAGAGTAGATCTAAATCTCAAATTGCCTTCCTTCTCTCCAATTCGTCCAATGCATCCAATAAACCAAATGGCACATGAAACTCCTCCTGAATGCACTATATTTAATGTCCAAGCCCCTGCAATGAAAACCCAGGTGCTAGAATCTGCTGAAGCTCTTCCAATCCCTTAGAATGAACTTCCCTCAAAGAATGGTGCGCCCCCCTTACTGGACACCCCCAATGGTGCGCCCTCCTTCTCTTCCTGTGACTGTGGCTAGTGTAGAACCCTTCCACACTAATGTAGATCTGAAATAGAATGGTGTGGGAGCATATTGAATCTTCGAGACCAAGCTTGGGACAAGCTAGGTGGAATCTTTCACCATTGAATAATCCTCTAGGGTTTATTAAGTAAAAACCCTCAAAACCCCCAAGAGATGGGCCCTCTAGCTAGAAGCCAGATATCAAAATGATAAACATATATGAATGAATGAATAGAGGCCCTTGGCTTTCCTTTATACTTCCTGCTCAATTCTCCCTCCAAAGTGACTTTCATTTTATTAATATTTAATTAATTAATTAACCTTTTTACCTTTGAAAAGTGCCTTATCTCTTCTTGTGGTTTCCCTGGCCATTGAAAGTCACTTCTCACCATCCCATCCTATAGTATTTCTCCTCCTGATTCCAATGAGCTATTACACTAAGAGGTTCCTCCAAGAAATGTGCCCAAAATGACCTTTTCAGTGAATTTAATTAACTTATAGCTCAAAATTCTCAAAATCATGGAAATTGTCAGAATGGAACGAAACCAAAGCCAACCTGTGCGGAATGGATCATAATGATGAAATGGGACGAGAAATGCAAGCCAAACCCCAAAATGCCTCTCAATAATCCCTGTAGTCACTATAACATCCATCTGGCTACTCTGGTCATCATAAACCTCTGCAATGTAATGATGTCCCAAAGTGGGGACATTACATATGGGTAAGATTGTTTATTTAAAATTCATTTGTTTAAACAAAATAAAATAAAAGGAAAAGAAAAACAATAAACACACACACAAAAAAAACAACAAACATTATATATAGTTTCTAAAAAAAATTCTATAATCTATAAATAATGTGGGCAATTTTATTTAACATATTTTTCTCCATATTTAATTTTTGTTAAATCCAAAAAAAAAAGAAGTATTATCCTATCTTTTGGAATTTCAGATTTCTCTCCATTTTTAATTTCTGTTAAATTAAAAAAAAAATATTATCCCACAGTTTCTAATTTCCTTGATTATAAAAAATTCAATAACTCATAACTTCAAATTTAGTTCAAAAATAAAATTAATTTACTTCATGTAAGATGTTTTCTACCGTTGAATTCCAACGGTAGTGAAAATGGAAACCACCAATGGATGGATGAGAAAGAGGTGCTCATGAAGTAACCATTTCTACCTACCCAACACGATATATACAAATGAGGGAGATTGTGTATTGGTAAAGTCCACGACAATACATCTAACATAATCTCAAAATTCCAATTTCTAAAAGAAAAATAAATAATCGTGCAAGATAATTTTACATCCTTGAGTATTCAACTTATTCAGTTTGTTCACCAAGTAAAATAACTTATGAATTTGAAGTATGTGGAAGGTCTACTCATCATGCTATAGTTATGTTGTAATAGACTTGTAGAGTCCTTTGTGAAGCTGTGCGCACTGGAAACTAAAAGTGGTGCAAGAAATTCATGGTAGAAAACCTGCAAGAAATTTAGAGAGATTCGTGTACAAACAAGGTTTGACCGAGGAGCTTAGTTTTTATCAACACTTAACCAACTATATATAGAATATAATGAACCTTCTAACTCTGATATTGCTACAGGGGTTTTGAGCACATCTCTTGTTCCTTTGCAGAGCCAGATCTGTACAATGATCCTAGCTTCCTCCCCAGATCTATGGTTGGATTTTTTTAGGTAGGTTGCCGAAGAAAAATGATATTTGGATTTTTTATGTTGCGAAAGCAAAGAACTGACCATGATGAATAAGAAACCTGGAAGAAGCCACCCGAGATGAAGAAGGAAACCTGGAATTGGTAGCCTTGGAGTCAGTGAAGGAGAAGATACAAGTAGACAACTTCCACCTGGGATGAATCCTTGGAGTCAGTGAAGGAGAAGATAAGGAGAAGATACTCGGAGACAACGCCCACCTGGGATGAAGAAGGACCTAGAAGACATATCCTTGGAGTCGGTGAAATAGACGAAACGCCGAGACATGAGATTGGTCAATGGTTGATGAATAGGCGACAATTTTGGACAAACGACGAAGCCTCTAAATGAACTTCCCCTTAAAAACACCTTCAGTGTAACTAATTTCATTATTTAATGTCCATTTCCCAAGTTGAGTACCACTCAATTTCTCAATAATACAAATATCCTAAATTCATTATTTAATGCTAATTTCCAAGTTAGTTATTGCTTAATTTTTTCCTCATGAGTATTGTACCCATGCTAAATCCTAGAATCTGTACTTAGGGTAAAAACCTATAATCTTGAGGGCACGAGGCTAGTCAATAACATGGCTCAAATCTATTACAACAGTCTTCAGGGCACAAAGCTGGTTAATAACAGGGCTCAAATTTGAATTTGATATGAGCAACAAATTTCTCTTGATAAAACTGTGAGAAATTTTGAAATGTCCAATTTTTTGAGTGGACACTCCACCCATCATCAGGGACATAAGAAGCTAATATGATTGGAAACAATTGCTGAGAATTGTATTTATAGAAGAAGAGTGGTAAGTAATCGTTAAAGGAGATATAAAAGATAACATATATAAATGGATAAGTTAATAAATTATAAGAAATAACCGTTGAAATTAAGTATTCAATAAATGTAAATTAGTAGGGTTTTTAATTGAGGTAATAAAAGAGGTACTAAAACGTGATAAAAGAGGGCATTGCGATTATATGAAATACGGATAATAACAAATTATTAAAGGGATGAAAGTGAGGGAATAATGAATAGAAATGAATAAAAAATTGGTAAAAGCTGTTGAGATTTGGAGAAATATATAATGAAGGTGATAAAGAAATAGTAAATAGTATTACAAAAAAGTGGTGAAAAGGATTTATAATGAGATTAAAAGGAATTTTGTTAATGAAATAAAAATAGGCATAAGAAAGAGAAGAATAATAAGCTAATTAAAGTGAGTTGTTGGGAAAGATTAATAATGAAAGAAAAAAGATTTCATTAATTAAGGGTGAGATTTAATATATAACTATTATGAAATAACAATAGAATACAACTTATATATATATATATATATATATGAAGTCAACTACGAGGGGACTAGTGTTTGAGACAGGGCCTTGAATTTGGTCANTAAGTTTGTACAATGAACCAATGGTATTCAATTCCCTAGGCGGATGGAGAATGACGAGGATCTTGACAAATTTGACTATGATGGATACATGGGGTATACAAAAGAGGTTTTCGTAACATATGCAGACTTCATTAGAGGCTAGGTGGGCAAAAGAAATCGTGATCGGATCCAACAAGGGTTGTTGGATAGCCATGAAAATCATATGGAAGGAAAGGGAAATATTAGGGTGACAGAGCCTTTACTCTGAACACATGCAAACATTAATCAACTACATTCAGAGGCTGTGGGTGTAGAGAAGGTGCAAGTAGGTGTAAACACAGTTCACAAGTCTCTTTGCTCATTACTCTCAGATATGGATAAGGGTAAGCATGAGTGTTCTCTTAGATGAGAAGTCGGTTCTACCAATATTGGAACTGGTTCCCCATCCCAGCGAAGCAAAACAGAGAAAAT
This sequence comes from Picea sitchensis, assembly GCA_010110895.2. Classification (NCBI taxonomy): domain Eukaryota; kingdom Viridiplantae; phylum Streptophyta; class Pinopsida; order Pinales; family Pinaceae; genus Picea; species Picea sitchensis. Next base: position 548,547 of record SNQJ01S0003230.1, read on the forward strand.
AATACCTTCATCATCCAGTCAAGGAAAAAGTCGAGCCGAAAGTGTTGGAAAGCAAGTGAAAAGCGGAAGAAAATGGTAGTCGGGGACTATGTCTCTCTGGAAGAGATACAAGATTTAATAGGAAAAACAACTATGGGGTGTTTTTGTGGAAAGGTCGTTTGTCCTTCTTGATGTTTGGACAACATCGGGAAGACATTATCTTAGATTAATAATTAACAATATAATTATTGATTATTAAATACTATATATAATAAGTAAATGATAATAATAAATAGTTATTGATTATCCAAGGGACGCATCCTTTCATGGATGATCACCATATGTTCTCTATATATGGAACACTCATCATTGTAATAATATATCGATCATATCTCATATGAAGAAAAACAACATGGTATCAGAGCGGGATTGGGCTTGACTTCTTCACAGGAGGGCCCATGAAAATGAGAGTAGAGTAAAATGTTAGGAGTGTTAAATTTATGGGGTTGTTACAATTTCTATGTACAACATATTTACTTTTTACTCCTACCGAAATTATAGAAACAATTCCATAAATTATGGTGGGCAGTAATTTCTAGTAAAAATGTCTAACTACCTAAATATGAGGAATGTACTGCATATTCACTTCTACTTCTACCTATATTTATGAAAAGAATGGAATGAATTATGGAGGAACAATTTAGCAAAGTCAAATACTATGTGGATGGATTGTAACCAAATTAATCTTTGGGTAGTTAGACGAGGTATTCTCCATTTATTTATAAGAAAGAAAATTAAATTGAATTTTAAATTAAATTTTCAAAGATACGTGTATTTTTGGATCAATATAATATTACTATAAAAAAAAGACACAACAATAGACACACATATTTTTTCTCTCTCACACGTGGGAAGTGATCTAAGTAAGAGACTGAAGTTTCCAAGAAGTTGAAATTTTTTGAGTTACTTAGTGATGTTCTAGAGTTTACTAAAGTAATATCGTATGTCATTGGAAGTAATTACCACTTGTGGAAAGTTGTGCTTGTCTCATTTAACACTAGAAAATCAACATGGTTAGTCTTATGACATCGAGTGTATGATGAATGTGTGTTGGTAGCCATATTACATAGAGTATATGGTGGATGTGTGTTGGTGATAGTATAAGATGTATCATTTGGAGGGTCACTTTATATAGTTGTGCACAAGATAAATTGATCTCCTCTAAGAGATGATTTTTTTTGTTCTTGTTTCCTGTTCCGAGCGGGTCACATGTAATAGCTCTGAGAAGGAGCCATAATTATGGTAACAAGAGGAAGTCATGGAGGGAAATACCTTCCAAAATGATATCAAGAAGATACATTTCCAAACATGATGTTCAGAGACAAGAAATCTCTAGGAGCAATGTACCTCCCAGGACGGGACCATGCCAAATAGCAGAGACAATTCTAGTGATCATGGATACAGCTAGTCAAGATCGACTGTAGCACAACTATGGTGATAGATTGAAGTAGATTAGGATGTACTACATCCAAAGGGAGAAGAGATTGAGTTACCTCCATAGAATGAGGAAGAGCTACCTTCGGTGTCAGAGGGAGCAAAGACAGCGGAGGAGCCACCTATGACTCTAGAGGGAGTGTTGATGTTTGAAGAAACATCATCAGACATTCTCCCCGGAGGGTCCGATGTTTAATAGTAAGGGGGAATGTATACTTCATCTTGATGTGCCTCAGATAGTGAGATGAAGGAACCAAGACATTGGTTTCACAAGGAAACCTTGATATGTCTTGTGATACATTGGTTCCATGAGGGAACCTTGATATGTATTAGACATTGATTTCATGAGGAAACATATATATGTCAAATATGGTCCAAGATGACATTACCTTTCAAAGGGAGACAATTGAGCCTATTGATCAAATTGGTCCTGTTGATCCTGTAGCTCCAATTAATGTTCCCAAAGATATTGAAATAGGTTGGAAGAGACCTGCATGGGCTCGTCAGACTCTGCAGGAGGTTGAAGGACATCCAACTACTTGTGGTACCTTTTGAGTGAGCAAGACACATCATATATATTCATGCTATGACACAACTATGAGACACACCATTCATTTTGGGCCTTCCTGTTATGAGGAGGCACCTATTCATCCAATATGGAGAGATGTCATGATGGAGGAGTATCAGTCCATCATGAAGAATGATGTGTGGGATATTGTTCTGAGACCTGAGGGGAAGTCTGCAGTGACTTCCAAATGGATCTATAAGATAAAAAACATTTGATAGGAGCATCAAGAGGAACAAAATGAGATTTGATGCTAGAGGATTCTCTCAGGTGGAGGGAATAGATTACGAGGAGACATTTTCTCCTGTTGCTCGATACACTTCTATTTGGATGATTATTTCCCCTACAACATCCATGGGTTGGAGAGTACATCGTATGGATGTGAAGACAACCTTTCTCAATGGAGATATTGAGGAAGAGGTATACATTGAGTAGCCAGATGGTTTCGTGATACATGAGAAGGAGTCTCATGTGTGTAGGTTGTAGAAGTCCCTGTATGGACTCCAACTGGAACCTCGAGCTTGGTATGAAAGGATTGATGGACACTTGATGAGTTTTGGCTTAAAAAAAAGTGTTTCCAATCCCAACCTGTAATACAAGACTGTTAATGGTGAGTCCCCGATTTTGGTCCTCTACATTGATGATTTATTCCTCACTGGTACATATAGCCTTATTGTTGAATGCAAGTATGTGTTAGCATCTGATTTTGAGATGAAGGAAATTGGTATGATGCACTACTTCTTGGGACTAGAGGTGTGGTAGAGAAATGATGATATCTTCATGAGTCAGAGGAAGTACACAATTGAGATATTGAAGAAGTTTGGGATGCTGAAATGGAAGCCCGTGGCTACACCAATGGTGACTAATATGAAGAACCTAAGTGTGTCTTCTTTCGATTTTGACGAAATTGATCCAAATTTGTACAGACAATTGATTGGATCATTGATGTATCTGGTTAACACCAAAATGTGATTACACTTAGCCAGTTTATGAGTCAACATAGACAGACACATTGGATTTCTATGAAGCATGTGTTGAGATATCTGCGAGGCATAGTTGGACATGGTCTGATATATACTTCCAGTATTGACATGAGATTACAACGATGTACTGACTCTGATTGGGTAGGGAGCGCAATGGACATGAAGAGAACCTCTAGGTGTTGCTTCACTTTGAGATCTTCCATGGTTTCTTAGTGTAGCAGGAAACATATTTCTGTGGCCTTGAGCACCGCAAAAGCATAGTACATTGCATTGAGTGTGGTAGTCTACAAAGCAGTGTGGCTTCGCAAGATCCTTGCATATTTATTTGGACATGTGCTGAATTCCACTGTTATTCCGAGACATGGTGCATAGGAAGGAAGTGCTAGTGCAGTACCTTCCTACATATGAGAAGGTTGCTAATGTTCTTACCAAAACAAGATGAAGTTCAAGTACTTTCATGACAGACTTGGCATGAAACAAAATTCCTCCCTTGCTGAGAGGGAGTGTTGATGTTTGCAGCTTCCTGAGACATTATCTAGATCATACTCCTTTGTGACTAAGTTGAGTTGATCTATGAGGACACTTATCTGAGAATGGATAAGTGGGTTTGGACTTATCCAAGAAGGGATAAGTGTGTTGATATGTGAGAACACTTATCCGAGAAGGGATAGCCCAGCATCCCTTATGGAGAGCACATGAGGACACGCCCCATGTGGAGAG
>SNQJ01S0003230.1:554883-569805 GCA_010110895.2 Picea sitchensis
CACTGCCAAGAAATGATACTACACGAAACATTCTCATACATATTTATAACATGCCTATTTAATGAAAATTAACCAAACAATACAGAGTAATCACAAGATTACTGCTAACATACATAAATAATGGAATTAACATTAATTCATAATTGCAACAGAATAGATGATACATTTAAAAGACACAAACATGCATCACATATAAATTAAGTGTAGAATAAATATTTATCTTTTAACTGGAATAACACCACCAACTGCTTGTAGACCTTCCATGAACCTCCCAACCTTATACTCTCATTCCCCACATGCCTGTCCCACCCCAGGAGTATACACCTTCACTGTCACACCGGGAAGTCCTTCGGATGCTAAACCTCCCTTGCCTTGGGCTTCAACAATAGGCCAAACCATAATTCTCCAAGCTCTGTGGCAGCTACAAGACCCCTTCTAGGAGTTCTCACTTCCTCCGTGCACTCTCTCACCTAGAAAGAGTCGCTCAGATGCCTGAAATCCTACTTCTTCAACCACAACCACCTCTCTCACCTAGAGAGAGTGTTGCACACAGGCTTGGCAACTTGCTTCTTCAGCTCCGTTCCAACACAAGGAGGACAACAGTAAGTCTCAACAAGGAATAGATGACGACATGAAATCACACTCAACCAAGGGACTGCGTGGCCACAACAACCCACAGTTATAACACACACGACATGGACAATTACGGTATGCTCAGGTTTCACAGAAGATAGCAACCAAAACAGTTAAGCACGAACTCGGATTTGCAGTGTTGATAAACCCGGGTTCACAGGACACACATGTCGACCTTTCCCTCCCGAATGGTTTCTCATATGTGCGTGGTTATGCAGAGGTCCAACGCAGAGGTAAAACAGGTTCAGACTGAGGATGTGTCGACTTCTTAGGAAAACATCATAGGTTGGCCTCACGGTTTTGGGTTTCAGAGCTGCGTGAGGTATGTAGAGATCAGACGTAGAGGCAACATGGTCCAGAAAACAGACGAAAGAATGGAGGATGAACCCCCATCACAACTCAATTCTTGGGTTAAATTTCATGTTCCTGGGCCGACACATGTCTCCCATGAAGCTGCATGCACTCCATCAAGTATGCGTTTCCTTTTCCAGGAACTTAGGAGAAAAATATACCTTTCACACCACTTTGGAATAATAATAAATTATTATTCAAGGACTTAAGCCCTCAAGCTTATCCCCTCTTCCAACCTTTCATCCCCCTCTCCCTTACCTAGCCTTGTGTAATCTTAGTCCACCATCACTCTTTCTTCGTCGTCGATTAACACACAACAATATTTATATTTTATTAATGATCTGCATAATTACATATACCAAAAATCAGGCTCCTGGCCTTTAACACCTAGGATCTCCGGCCTAAATAACACATAAGCCCACCAACTTATATACACTTGGCTCAACAACCTATAAACATGATTACAATACACAATATAACTGGGGCACATCCTTGGGGTATTACATCACCTATTCTCTCTCCATGTTTTGAAAGTGGGTTTTCCAAACCTCCCATTTCTTCCCTTTCCCTTGCACATGAATCACCTCTTTTTCCCTCTTCTCATCATAAGGTCAATACCCTTTGTGTCTCTTGTCTGGGGTCTCCCTCTTTGTCTGGGGAGGTATAAAAAATTGTGCAGGTTTAAAATCATCAGTTAAATTAGATTACTTTCTATGGTCCAAATTCAAATCTAGATAGAAAGAAGATCTTGGTGGGGGGCTGAACCTCAATAAAACTCCAAGTGGTCAAGCATGTCGAAAGTATTATCTATCCAAAGAAAAATTAAAATCCAAAAAGGAGGTTCAATATAGGAGATAGTATATGATTTATAAGGATATTAGAGTGGGGTTGGTCCTTCAAAACATTCTCCAATGATCTTTCTCTCATTGAATATTCAAGGGGTGGGGGTTTCCCACAAGATATCATCCCTCAAATGGCTAATGCAATTGCAAAAGATGGTTGTTTTTTTTCTTCAATAAACTATGAGTACAGGGGATAAAGCAGAGAGTTTCTTAAGCCTTGGCTTAGATATTGGTCCTTTTTATCCTCCAATGTAGAAGGCATGTCAGGAAGTATGCTCATAGCATGGAATTCGAGGGTAGTGTGCAATAATTTTGTTCATATTCCCTCTGTACTGTTGGTAGAGTTATGGCACCCTATCCTTAAGTTTTCTTTCAAAGTTATTAACCTGTATGGGCCGTATTATGATCATATTCCTTTATGGGATAGTCTGGATCTTTCTGGAGTTTTGCAGAGATACAATATAGTTTTAGGAGGATATTTAAACTTCATTGTATCATCTAAAGAAATTTGAAGGAAAAAATCCAGACAAGATCATCAAGAAGGATTTTTCTCACATTGGATTCAAAGGAATGATTTGTTGGACTTAGCTCCACTGAAGATATCCCAAACCTGGAGGAATGAGTGAAAAGAGAAGGAATTAATTTCCAAAATACTAGACCGGTTCTTAATTTCAAAGAATATGTTGAATAATGAGTGGGTTTTCTTGTCAACTATAACTAAGGGTGGTTGATCAGATCACATGCCCATAGTTCTAAAAATCGTTAAACTAGACAAAGATAAATCTTTTTCGTTTAAACTAAATGACTCATGGATAAAGGATGAGGAGTTACGATCCTTGGTATTTAAAGAATGGGTTCCTTTATAGAGAGAGGAAAGCTCCCCTTTCAAGAACCAATTCTACAACAATTTGTTAAAATTTGGGAATTCTATAAAAAATGGGAAAAAGAATTCCAAAAGCGATCCCATCAACATTTATGTGATACAAATAAATCCATAAATTATATCTTAACTGATAAACTGATTGAGTCCCTAAGCCAGGAAGAGGAAAAAGAGTTGGGATCCCTTTTGATAAGGAAACATGATCTTCTCTTATAGGAAGAAAATAGGTGGAGACTAAATAGTAGGGAGACTGGGTTGAAGGAAGGTGGCAATAACACCGAATACTTTCACAAGATTGAAAAATGTAGAAAATCAAGGAATTCAATAAGTTAGATTAAATATTTGAATGGAATTTTGTAATCTTCTCATGAGGAGATGGAAAATGTTGGAAATGAATTTTTCACTTCATTATTTAAAGAGAAACCAGGCTACCCTATTGAAGAAATATTAAAAGTGACTGATCTTTTCCCTTCGAAAATTACAGAGGAGATTAACAATGAGTTAATGGATAAAGTTACGGAATTGGAAATATTTGATACTTTGTCGGATTATCAAAAATCAAAGAGCTCAAGACCAATTGACATGCATGTTGAATTTTATTTAAGCTTCTATGACTTCCTTAAGGAAGATTTACCGAAACTTGTTTTAGAATCGAGGTTTATTGACGAATAATCCACAATTGGTGTCATTTTTGTCATTGACGTTTCGAATCTGAATCAGAATTCATCATCAGGACTAATCGTATTTTAATTTTAGAATCTCAGGAGTCAGGGTGGATTTCTGGTCCCCTTATAAGAATTTTTTAGCTCTTATCCTGAAGTTGTCCTTGCCTTCCTCCTTCTTCGATTTTCTCCCTATATTTTTCTGCAACCATATTGATAAGATGATATCCAAGATCATAGCTAATAGAATTAAACCCATTTTGAGCAACTACAGTTTTGAAGAACAATTTGGATTTTTATTCAAATGACAAATCCATGATGCAATATCTTTGACCCAAAAAGCTATGCATTTGATGAAGTTTTAGAAAATGATCCGGATTTAAGAATGAAATGAGACAAAAATATATATATATATATATAGAAGAGAACACAAAAATACAATGAAACCCAACTTATATTAATGAATAAGAAAGAAAAACACTATAGAACACAAACTGGCAGAATGGGGCAACCTATCTCTGAAAATAAAGAGGTGTCGGCTACACTTCATTCGCAACAAGATTTACATCACACTCCATTGCATGCTTAAAGGGCCTCCTTCACCTCAATTATATATGATTGTGAGAGGAGAACAAGTCCCATGATGCATGTGGAATAAATTAATCTAAGTTTATAAAATTCCATAGGCATGTAAAACACTAGGACTTCCCGGGTGGTCACCCATCCTAGTTCTACTCTAGCCCAAACATGATTAACCGTAGAGTTCTAACGAGATTTAGTGCATTAACATTATGTTGTAGGCATGTACATCATATTATTACATGATGTATGTAATTAATAAATGAAGATGGTATTAAATTCCATTCCCCACAAAAAATGTGAATATCATGGTTTATCAAAACCATAGGCTCAAAATGTTGATTCGGTGGAAAAGGTGGTTGGCCAGGGAGATCCACCTGGATCATTCTTTCCCCCTTAGGAAGAAATGGTCCCCATTGTGTCAAGTTCACTCGGGAGATGGGGAGCCTTCTACTGAATCTGAACCTTGGTGAGTTGCTTTCCTTGTTAAAGTAGATGTTCTGCTCGTAATTTTCCTATGGAAGGATGTCATGAACCTGTTGGAGGTGTTGGATCCATTCAACAGATATGGATTCACAATTTTCCTTGTTCTGAGTGTGGGAGGACTCTATCAGTGAATATGCAACAAGAAGAGATATATCAATGAGGGATAACGGTTGGAACCCCAAGCACACCCGAAATGGGCCGTGGCCAATAGATCTATATTGAACATGTGGAAGGCTCTCATTCTCTTCGTGCTCCTCTACAATCTCATCGATCTGATTCTACTAGATAGAAACATCTTGGACCAAGGATGTAGTGGTCGTAGTGACCTCCTGTTCATCGTCTGACATGATCGTGAAGAGGGAAAACTTTGTGGTATGAGAGATTACTTTGTGTCATTGTTTTTCTGATATCAATGAAGTGGAAGTAGTCATATCTACCTTTGGTACCCTATAGAGCCGACCTCCCATAGTAACAATGACACTACGGGGCCAAGACTCATAGATAGCATGGAATTTCCACATATATGGTTGTCATAAAAGAACATCATAGACTTCATGTGGGGAAACATCAAACACTACCTCATCCTTAAAGGAATTGATACCATAGGACATGTGACACTGCTGGCTAACAAAAATGTCGCATCCTCGGTTCAACCATCCAATGGTGTATGGTTGAGGATGTGGCATCATTGGAAACTTCAATATCTTTAAAACCTAGTCTTAGATAAGGCTCTTTTGACTGCTGCTGTCAACCATGAAATGTAGTGGGGTCACATTTACCCACATCTGCGAGTGGAAGAGGCGCTCCTCCTCCTCAATCTCCTCTGGTTCTTCTGGTTGTATTGTTGTGGCCGCGATGGTAGTAGTGGGTTCTACATCGATGATTTGATTCCCTTTATTGTGATTTGAATCAAATTCCAATTCAGGTTCCGATTATTTTTCTTTGAGCTCAAACACAAATGAATTCTTTGAGAGACATTCATCGGTGTTGTGCTAGGGGCTGTTGTGGAACTCACACCACTTTCTGGTGTCTTTCTTAGACTTCCTGTTACCCTTATTTTCCTGCATCTTGGAATGGATCTCTTGAGTTTGACCTTCCTTGATATGTCCTTCGTTCTATGAGTTAGGGTTTCCTTTGCCATGATTTTCCTATGGTGTATTTTCAAACCCAAACTCCCGCTTACTATGCTGCTTGAATTTCTACTCAATTTTGACTGCAGATTGATAAGCAACTCCCAGTGAGGAGATGTCCAAGAAATCCATCTATTTTTGAATTTACCTGTGTAGACCACTACGATACTTCTAAACAAAGTGTCTCTTAGAGTCTTGGATACCTAGCTTTGAGCACAAGGTTTGAAAGATGTTAGTGTACTCCGACACTGTCTGATCTCTTTTCTGACGCAGAGTCTTCCATATCATCTACTGGTCATCATAGTTTCTGACAAGGTAGAACTCATCCTTTTGGGCATCTACAAAGGCTGTCTAAGTGGGTTCTCTCCTGAATGGTGTATATTCATCCACAATGTACCTCTCCCAGTAACCTTCCCACCAAGATCTAACATGGGGAAGGGATTTAAGGAGCACAAAGGTGATCTTTTCACTATCAGAGAAATTTTGGATGGAGCAATAATATTCTATTAGATTCAACCATTTTTCTAGAGAATCCACATATATATGGCCTTCAAATAAGGGGATATCAAAATTGACTTGTACCTTGAAGGGATTCACACCTTCGAAATCGTTGCTTGTTGAAGATGACTCTATCGCTTCCATCGTTAGTCTTTGAAGGATTTGAGTGAAGATATCCGTCATCTCATTCCTTTGTCGCATGAGTGATTCCTCGAGCAATGTCTTGAAAGGATATCCTACTCTATCATCTCTCTTTTCTTCCACCATGGGAGGTTACTTGGGATAGCGATAAAGGTTGTCCTCAAGCGGAACTAGTTCGAGACCCAAATCTCTATACCCTGACCTCGTCGGGGACCTACTCTAAGAAATGATAAGGAGCAAACTGCTTTAATACCACTGATCCATATTTAAGAACAAAATGAGACAAAAACAAAAATATATAAGAAAACACAAAAATATAATGAAACCCAACTTCTATTAATGAATAAGAGAGAAAAACACTATAGAACACAAACTGATAGAATAGGGTAGCTTATCTCTGAAAAGAAAGAGATGTTGTCTACGCTTCATTCACAAAAATATTTACATCACACTCCATTGTATGCTTAAAGGGCCTCCTTCACCTCAATTAGACGTGAGAGAGTGAGAGGAGAACAATTCCCATGATGCATGTGGGATAAATTAATCTAAGTTTATAAAATTCCATAGGCATGTAAAACACTAGGAATTCCCAAGTGATCACCCATCCCAGTACTACTCTATCTCGAGCGCTCTTAACTACAAAGTTCTAATGGGATCAAATGCATTAACGTTATGCTGTAGGCATGTACATAAGATCATTACATGATGTTTGTAATTAACAAATGAAGATGGTATTACATTCCATTCCTTACCAAAAGGGTGAATATCATGATTTATCAAAACCATAGGCTCGAAATGTTGATTCAGTGGGTTGGCCACCAAGATCCACTTGGATCAGAAAATCCCCTCTTTCCTCTTAAAATTGGACCTCTCAAAATCTTATGATAAGGTGAATTAGACCTTTTTACGACCTGCCCTTATAAAAATGGGTATGAACCTAATATTTGTAAACTAGATATTGGGATGCATTGAATCCGCTTCGTTTGTAGTCCTTGTTAATGGTGCACCTTCAAATTTCTTTCGTTCCTCTAGGGGGTCCATCAGCGATGCCTCTTTTCCCCTTTTTTTTCCTTATTGTTCCATAGAGTCCGAGTCAGCTCATTCATGAAGAAAGAAGAAAAGTTTTAATATCATGACTCAAGGTATCTATATTAGAGGTTGTTACTCATTTACTTTTCGTTGATGATGTAATGTTGTTTGGTGCAAGTAATATCAGGGAAATGCAAGCAATCAAAGATATTTAACCCCTTTTATACAAAGAAAAATCGATGGAGATAAACAATATAAAATCCTCTATTAGAGTGTGTGAACTAGAAGCTGAAGTTAGAGAACATTTGGGGGCTCTGTTCTCTATTTAATTTTTGGATATTGAAGCAAAAATCAAATATCTAGGTTTCATTCTAAAGCCCAACTCCTACAGAGATGTGGATTGGAATTGGATGGTAGTTAAAGATCAATCCATGATTGATATACGATCGAACCATTTCCTCTCTTGAGGGGGCAACTGGTATTACTCAAACTAGTTCTCTGCATTATTCTTGTCTATTGGGATACTACCGCAAATATTACAAAATGAATGTTACAGTGGATTCACAAAGAAATCTTTAAATTTTTGTGGCCAAGAAAGAAACAAGAATATGGTATCCCTCTTGTTAAATGGTCAAATATGACAAGGCAAAAGGAATTTAGTGGGTGGGGGATTCACAATCTGCGATGGTTTAGTAGAGGGTTGGCAACAAAAAGCCTTTGGAGGCTCATTTCAAACAAACTTTTGTGGGGAAGGGTGCCCATCTACAAATATCTAGTAGGTAAAACCATACAAGAGTGGTTATGTTTCCCTAGGAAGACAATTCCAACAAGCTCAATTGGATGGAAAGTGATGGTTGACACCTTCCCTTTACTTGGTTCATGGGCGGCATGGAGAATTGGTAACGAAAGAAGTGTCCGAGTTGGAGAGGATCCTTGGGAAGGATATGATAACAATCACAAATTATCTGCAAGTATATTAAGAAGACTTCATCCTCAGAGTATCTTCTCTTTGAAATATGCAACAGACCCAAGTATGGATGTCACCAGAGGAACAATATGGAATTCAACAACATATTCAAACTTAGAAAGATATTTGGCAGAAGAATGGTCATCCTATGCGACTTCCCTAAAGCAAGGTTTTATTTTGCTTGAGGTGGACGAGCCAAAAACTATAGTATGGTAAAAAAACAAAAAATATGTAAGTTATACTGTTAAGTTAGGATATCTAACCATATCAGAGGAGAAATTAGAAGGAGTTTCAAAATGGTGGTGGAAATCAACGTGGAAATGGAAGGCACCTAAAAAATGAAAATCCTCTTCTGGTTGGCGATGGAACAAAAGTTGTTGACTTGGGATGTTTTATGTAGAATAGGATGGATCGGTTCTAATATCTGTGCACTATGTTTTTTTCAGGGTGAGACAACCCCTCATATTTTCTTTCATTTCTCTTTAGGCTCTCGAGTATGGGAGCTTGTCACACAAAAGGTTGGTATTCCCCTCATTCATTTGGAAGATAATTTAGAGGAATGACTAGATGCTTGGTGCAAAGTCTCAGATTGCAAATTGGTTGTTTCATTACCGAACATTGCAGTTTATTTTATTTGGTGGGTGACGAACATGTACATATTTCAAAACAAGTCAATACCAACAGAGGTGGTGGTAGAAATTATTTACCAGATGGTGATTTTCTACAAGAAAGATCCGTAGAAAAAGAAAAGATGTATTCCCACAATGCCATATTTGGTTGAGGAAACTCCATGGGGGTTCTTTGATAGAGCTAGCCAAGGTCATCCTCTTGTAACACCCTGTTTCCCCCAGTCTATAAATATAACTATATTGGTTGGGGAACTATGGAAAACTCAAAGGTGTGAATATTTGTTTTGATGGACCTTTGAATAAAAGGTCGACGAATGTAAATTCTGTTATTTTAATAGAAAATGAATATGTATTGCATGACTACTGTGAAGGGGATGTGCTAAGAGAGAGACCATGATTTCCAATGAAAAGGTGGTGGAAGGAACCCATAATGGTTGCGTTAACCTCCACCGAACCAGTACCATACTGGATTTAAAATTGCTCAAGATCAGAACAACCCTCTGACTATAAATGAATTCCCATCAGGTTGGTAGGTGGGAAGGCCTCCTCAAGAGTTAATGAGGGGATGGGGGAAAAATTCCTACCTGTAAGGCTTCCCGACCTGACCACGGATGAGGGAATTCGATCCCCACACAATCTTGCTGAGGAAGTCAATAAAGGAAGCATGGTGTGGGCAGAGAGGGCCTGCGAATAGTGCAGAGACGAGAGCAGAGCTCTCGGGTCCGAGGAAGGATTGAAAGTGAAAAGGTGAGTTTTGATCACAGGGAATAGGGAGATAGAGACAGGCGAAGGAGAGTAACCTTTGTCCTTACCTATTCTTGTATGGTAAGAAGGAGAGTAACCTTCGTCCCTAACTTCTATTGAGCTGGAAGTAAGAGATTGAATCTCAGAGCATCGTGGCCTAAGCTCGGGGGTGGCCATTGATAAATCCATTGGGAGTGACTGAGACTATATTTGGGTGGAAACAAACACCCCTCTCAGCAGTCGCATCACGCCTTACGGTTCTGATTAGTGTTTTTAATCCTTGAGCTTTAAATTGGAAATAATGGATGCATGCTTTTTTTTATAGGCCTATAAATGGTTTCTACATTGAATGATTAAATTAAGAGTATGCGTTCATTCCTTGAGAACTTTTACATTTGCTTGATTTTCCTAGGTTCTAGTTTAATTCCTTAAAATCACTTTCCCCAGGGAATTTCATCACATTCCTAGAGTCGAGTGAGTACTTCACTGATTGCGGAGGTCGAATCCCGCAATCACTGCGAGGACAGAGTCTATTAAGCTCAAGAGAGGTAGTGCAGATATGCACAGACTCTCTGCGAGGCAAGAAGAGACTAAGAACCACCTAAGTTCTATACTAGATGAAGGAGCACAAGATATTTGCATAAGACCCTTCTAGGTGTAAGTCCAGGAGAAAGAGCACAACGCTCTTAATCCTTCATAACTAATGAAGCTCAGGAAGGATAATGAGATTCATGTATCGAAGGGGAATTCCCTTTCATTTGGAATATGAACGGATGAGATCTGTTCGGGAGGATCCAAGGTCTGTCATGATCGCCGGATTTGAATAAGGAGAACGGGTGTTAACACCTCAACTACTTCAGTATTCGCAAGTTCGCATATCGGGAGAATCACATGTTGGCACAACTAAACTTTCGAAACTAGAAGTTGCGATGTGATTTGGACCGTTAGATCGAGGAAGGTCGTGGACCGTCGATCCGACGCGAATGGATTAATGCAAGGAGTACGTGGGAATTCAAAATTCCCTGATGACCCAACTGTAGAGGAGAAGATCTGGACCATCGAAATCCACGTCTAGATAGCGAGAAGTGAGCATAGGAGGAAAACGGACCTGAGCTATCAGATCTGAATCACGTGGACCAACAGTCATTGGATGCAGAGGAAGGTGCATGAGACAAGTCCTGAAATCAACGGGACCGTCCATCAGAAAGGACACATGGCGAGAGCTCAGCATTTTGCTGACTCGCAGAGCAAGAAGGTCAAAGAACATAACTGTTCAAACTTGTGATGTGTGAAATCACGATTTGATCATGGTCGTCCATCAAGGAGGACACATGGCGAGAGCTCATCATTTCGCTAACTTGCAGGGTGGAAAAGTCCAAGAGGGAAGTCGTGAGAACTCGCGATACATGAAATTTCGACGCGCTGTAGAGTTAGGCCCCGGGTCATAGTGAATGGTCACATGGATGGAGGCCAAAGGGGGTGTTGTACCAGAGTTTATACTTAAGGCTTTAAAATATAAAGTCTAGGCATCCACAAAAGGTAGAGAGAGTTAAGGTATAAAAAGTGTCAGTTACTAAGAGAAAAGCTATGGCTGGTTTCTTAACTGTCTCTGTCTAGCTTCCTAGTGTTCCTAGATGCTAATATCCCATTCAATTGCTGCCCATGAACGTTCTAATTCAACCCAGATGTTTGCTATCTATAAGATAGTGTTAAATAAATTTAAAACAATGCTAGTCTGATTTGAAAGGCCGGGTTCTATATTGGGCTGTCTTGTAACTGGTACCATCATGAGGGATAAAGGTTAACAAATCTATTACTTTGTTTTCAAGGTTTTCTATTTATGTTTTGGATTATAAGAGAAAAACTTCCCAAACTTAAATTAATAACATAACAGTTTTGGAGGCCGTTTCCCGTTCCTGAGTCAAATCCGAAAATCATGAAAGTGATGGGAGAAAAAACATAAAGATGTTTAAACAATGTGAGGCATCAATCATGGAGGAATATCACTTTGCAACAGGGGAAGAAGAAAGACAAGAGATCTCTAATGACACATAAAAATATAGTAATCTAAATAATCTACAAGTCTTGGGCCTGCTAATAGAAAGCACAAAGGAAAAACTGTAAACAATTAGATAACCAAATAACTCTTAACCACAATATATGTTGTACTAAATTGCAGTTAAACATTCATCAAAGATACATAATGGAAAGATGCTAAAAATTAAAGTAAAGAGGAACACATAACTCAAGGTTGACAGAATTTGGAATCTTCGTTTGTCTTTTCATTAATCACTGTAAATGAGAAAAACTTCTCTAGTACAATCATCCGCAAAAAAATCCTTTTCTCAATCTTACGAAATTATATTTATACAAAGTCACCAATTCTTGACGGTTGGTGATTTCCTAACTCCTAGGGGCTAACAGTTACAAAAACGCAAACTTGAACCGTTTGCACGGTTATCTTTTATTTCTCTATCATCTTGATAATATGAGTTTACAATATGATACTTCATTATTTTTTTGAAGAATCTCCTTCTTTTGGTTTGAGACATTCAATACATTTTTCTAGAAAATGCACAAAAAATCTAGGAGGCTCTGGTATATCCTTTGACTCGAACAGATAAAACTTTCTCTGAAGTTTCTAGAATCGGTCTTCAATCTCTTTGTCAACAAACTTAATTGATTGCAATTTTAAATTTGGCTTCACCAACCACCTGTCTATTTGGGTAACATCAATCTACTTTAATTGCGAAATTTCAACCTGAATTTCATTCAAGTTCTCTTTGAGTTTCAGTTGATGTCTTACAATATTGATCTGTCCTAGTATCCCAGGGAAATCGTCTTCTCCAATACCTAACGATCCTTTGTCTAGAAAATCGAAGGTCTCTTCGCAATCATCCTTGACTTCCTTGGCCATTTTGTTTCTTTCGGCTATGTTGGCCTCCCATACTTTAAGCATGATATCACCCCTGATCTGCTTTGCAACAGACAACCTTGGAGTTTCTGATACCTCTTCTTTTGCCAAAAGTACAACTACCTTTTGAAAAGTAGCCCGGGTTTCTTTAGCTTCTTTTTCTTTGAAAACAATGTTATCGAAAGATTGACTTACTTCTTAGAAATAATTCTGAATAACTTCTACTTTAGAAATCAATCTTTGTTGCTCTGCTTCTATCTTCATATGCACCTCCAGTGCCTGGGCTTGAATTTTTTTTAAATCTACCACCTGATTCTTCCTACTGGATGACTTGTCCTTGAATCGCTAATTCTTCCTACTGGATGACTTGTCCTTGAATGGATTTCATCTTCTTATACATCTCATCCAAGCTAGACCTAAGCAGTTGGATTTCCTGTTTGTCAACGACTCTAGCTTGTTCTAGTCCTTTGTTTATCTCCTCTCTAATATTTTTCTCGGTATTTTTTATTTGACTCTGCAACTGGTCTATCATTTGATTCCTCTATTCCAATCTTGTTTTCAGATTGTCAACTGTGAATAAATTGGCTGTTGCCAAAGCTCCCATAGAGCCTACTACCTCTGTGGCGAAATCTTCCTCTTCTAGGTTCTGTCCATCTATGAGCACTCCGTGTTTCTTTACCATTGTGCCACCTTTCAAATGAATTTCTTGTTTCACTACAACTTTCCTCTTTTTACTGAAAAAGTAGTCAGAGGAAGGTATCTCTTCTCTAGAGATTGGAGTAAGGTCACTTACATATATAACGTCCAGATGAGGAGTCCCAAAAGTTGACTGTAAAGGAGTAAATGCTGCAATAGGGCTACCCAACTCTGTATGTTGAGTTTCTCCTGCTGTTTTAGGGATATCAATAGGAATAGTTGATGCTAAAGGAGGAATCGTTTGACTCGACTTTGGAGGTGTCTCGAGTGTAGACTCTGTTTTCGACCTTGGGTGCTCTATTTGTGAAGCTTCTGCTTTTTGTGAAGATGCTTCAGTCTTCTTCAAATTTTCTTCTGCAATCTTCTTGTCAGAAGGCTTTGTCTTGATCCTTGGAGGTATTCTTTCCTATTCCAAAGGAGAATTTATTGATTACCCTTGTATTATTTTTGGCAACCTGCTTCGTATGTGCTTCTGGAAAGCAAGAAAGATGGTCTACAGGTCAGGGGGTAACACCTAGACTCTCTCTGATATCTCCTCATATGCTCTGGCTCCTTTGAATATGTCATCATAGGGGGAGTTTTCATGTTGCAATGATCTAGATGATTTCCCACAATTTGGTATGGGTCGTGATTTCTGAGTTTAAGATCTACCAACTTAATGTCTTCTAATGCTGCGTCTTCCACTTTAGAATGGCCAAGATTAAGCGATGAAAACTTCCCAATCTGCACAGGAAAATCTGGCCATAATTTCTTCTAAGATGATTTTAACTCTGTACCAATGCCTCTTGTTATTATATGGTATGCCACTTCTCTGCACACCATGTTGGAAAATGTTTAACAGGTAGCGTATGCTTGTCATTGATGGAAAGTACAACAGTGAAGATGGCAGGAGTATAGGAAGAATGTAATAGACGGGCATCAAAAGTATTTTAGGAAGACGCTGCAGAGCAAGCTCGATAAGTTCAGAAGAGATAGTGTAGAGGATTGTTGGCAAGTTATCAGGCAAAGTAAGCTTGTCATTAATGGAAGGATTAGAGTGTGCTTCGATGGAAAAACAAGAATAATGTAAGCTCAGGAGGAATTAGCGCAGAGTCAAATGTAGTGCGTAGGTGTGCACCGGGGATGAGGTTAAATCATGGCTAAAGCTCATGAGAGATAACGTACTTAGGATCACAGGCGAATCAAAGGTCGAGGCCTTTGACACTTAGAAATTCTTCCAATTAAGAAGGATGTGTAAAACTTGGAGGAGAAGCGTCAGTGATCGCTGGATCTCATCTTGAATTCCCGATGACCGTCAAATCTGAATGTAGACAAGAGGAGCGTACAGATATGGAGGATAGATCTCGGGCGTTAAATCTGAGCGTAGGGTCCGAACACCATTGGATCAAGGAGAACCTGCACGTTCTTTAAAGTGCAAGGAGTAGAGGGCTCACAAAATCCCGAAAGAAGGAGGACCATCCATCTTCAGGCAGGACACGTGGGGATAGATCGTCAATTCGTTGACTAGAGAGTCAAAGGAACGATGTTCCCTAACCTCTCGAAATCGCGATATCTGAAATCACGATTTAATCTCAGCTGTCAGATTAATATTAGATCTGGACCGTTGATTCAAGTTCATGTCGGAGTTTCGGGGATCGAGAGTTGGAGATGTCAAGTAATATCATCCACAGGAATCTCGATTTTGCAATGTGCAAAATTGCGACTTAATCGCAGCCGTTGAATCAAGATCACATCTGGACCG